>VZSV01000212.1:933447-985368 GCA_013398735.1 Nothocercus julius | reverse complement strand
AACCTGAGGCTGACAAGGGCTGCAAATGCTGCCTTGGCAGCTCAGCAGATGTCCAGGGTAAGAACAAAACAGCCACACTGGCTTAGACCAGGACCTTTTTGACCTCATCTTTTGTTGCTGCCAGCAGCCTCAAGTAGAGTTAACAACAGCAAAAATATACTGAGATACCCCTCCATCCCCCTAACACCCTCTCATCCACCAGCAGGTTTGTGTTTACCAGTCCTTGGTGCTTTCCAGCAGAGAGATGACATTTTCTCTTCAGGATCTACTTCCTGCACAAAGGATATGGACAGCCAATTCAGAATCTATAGCTGTGTCTGTAGCCTGCTTGCTGTGATTGAAAAATATGCATTTAATTTTCTGGTCAATCAGAAGATCCTTTTGCAAATTTCCATAGCTTGCTTTTCTTTTGGCTGCTGCAAATAATGTGTAATGTCAGTAAATTGTGCTGTTTTTTTTAGTGAGATCATTAGGAGTATGATAAGCAGACCCCTCCAGAGGCTCCTCTCCACTGCAAAAGTTAACTTTTGTTTCTCATCTTTTAGCAACTTATTTGTCCACAAGTTCAGCTCTTATCTCTTATGCCATGGTGTCTTCAGGTTCAGTTAGCATAGATATCCTGAGCCTAGCACACCAGGTCTGGGGTGCTGCCACAGAGATCCCACTTGGCTCCACCAACTCCTGCCTGCTAAAATCCAAAGCTGATTTTAAAAGTTCTACCTTTCATTAGGGTCATGAGGATCTACCCTTTTGGGCTGTTCAGAGGACAAGAAATCCAGGTCTGTGGGTCTGCAATGCTTGGTGTTCACATTGCTTGGAAGACACACAGCCAGTTCTGGGTGTCTGGAATGGATGTGCGTCTGGGCTCAGCTCTCCCAGCTGCATTGCCCTCTTTGGGCAGAGCATCCCTCACAGTAATTAGTAGATTGACAATAACTGAGACAGTGACTTGATTTACCTTACAAGCTATTATCTTTCCCTATTTCTGTCCTATAAGAGAGCATCTTACTACCTGTCTCTGCAAACAACCTCTCAGAGAAGAGCTGTTCGCTGTTTGTGCTTTCTGACATTTTTTTCATGCTCTCCTAAGTGCAGCAAACTTGTCCAAAAGGCAAAAGTGGAAGGACCATTTTGACACATTACCTAAACTCCCATGAGAAAACAAGTCTTTTTCCAACACAGCAAAACAGAGTCAGCTTTCACATCCCTTTGGGTTTTCTGACTGCTGCCTGCAAGGGTGTTGTGATGAGTTCAGGTTTCTTTGACTGCAGGGCTGTGCTTTACCACAGGTTCAGCATCGCTGCCTTCACCAGGTATGACCCAGTAGCTCCTGCAGTGTCGTTCACCACGTTCTCAGGTAAGATTGAATCTGTATTTCACAGTCACTTTGTGAGATACATCACATGGTTGTATACATAGAGACTATTAATAACAAGCTAATTGTAAGACATAGGAGAATTCAGGGGCTTCAGTAAATGTTGTAAATGCAGTAAATGTAGCCATTTACTGGCTCTAACTTCTGTCCTTTTCTGTCCTTTTTTCCTCTTTTTGACTTCAGCTGTTCAAGCGAGTGTAGATGTAACTCCACTCCCCATGCCAGTCATAGCTGGAATTGTCGTGGGATTTCTCTTGACACTCACAGCTGTTTTTGCTTTGGTCTATTGCAAACAACTTAGAACAAAGAGGTAAAGATAAGGCACTTTTTACCGAGTGGGTATAGGGTGGGAATCTGAGGCCAGATGTCACCTTTAATGCCAAGCCAGGAGAAAGAGCAGAGAGAGGGTATAAAATGATCTTTCGGCCAAGTGGGACACCTTCTAGTTGGAGCTGCGTCTGAGAGGCACAGAAAAAGCATAGAATTGAATACATCAGGCAAAGGGGAGATGCCCTGATGCCTGTGATTAAGTTCCAAAACCCTACAAATTTGCAAGGAAAATTATGTAATGTGAGCCATGTGCTCCCAAGTGCCCTGTAAGCCAGCAGTTTGCCATATGCCTGTAACATCCATGCCTGCAATGGAGGGAAGAGTCACATCTGCACTTTGCTTTCAGAACCAAGAAGAACAGCCTGCCCCAGGAAATGGTGACTTACAGCTTGAGGTGAGTGCTGCTGGCTGCATGCTTTTCCTCTCCACCCCCACTGGTTTGCGTCAAACCAGGTCCCAGACTCTTCTATCTACCTCTTATTCTTCGGATCAGGGAAAATCAAGCTGCTCTCCTCTTTCCAGGTGCTTTTAAATCCCAGGCTCTCCCATGCTCAGCATTTTTTGTCTAGCTCTATTTAAAGTCAATGGAAGTGGAAACACATTATCCACACCTCTGCAAAGGTTTCTGCAGTGGTGGAATATGTCCATCATCCTGAATTCCCTCCCAGCACTGAGATAAGCTGGACCCACTTCCCTGGGCAATGACAAAGGCGATAAGCCATCCCTGTGCATGTACAGCTAGGTGCTGCAAGCCTCAAGGCTGGGCATGTGGCCTTCTGTACCGCTCAATAGCAAAGGCATGTTTTCCTTTGGACTTCATGCAGAAATGTCCACCGGCCCATCCCCATACAGAACTTCAAGCAGTACTATGAGATGAAGACAGCAAGTGACAATCATGCTTTCTTTCAGGAATTTGAGGTAAGAGAACAGTCCTGCCGGGGATAAGATTTAATTTCCCCTTCTGGAGCGCTGCTTCAAATCCAGACTGGCTCAAATGAGGTTTTGATACCTCAGCTGTGGAGTGGCTTGTAGAGATTCCACACCTCCAGGGCCAGTAACCCACCTCTCTAGAAATCCAAGCACACTGCTAGACAGTCTTAGAGACCAGAGGTAGCACGGACCAGGAGAGCAGGTCATTCTGTTGCTGAAGAACTGGTTTGTCCAAGTTCTAGTAGAAATACATGTTTTGTGTGATGGAAGGTGAGATTCTAGCACTATTGACAGCTGATGATGGACAAAACTAGGGGTCCCAGGCCTGCGCTGGAGGCAAAGATAGTGATATTGCAGTGAGATCCACCTTAACAGTGTTGGAAAAGAGTCTGCACCCAGAATGAAGGGCCACTCTCAGAATTGTTGGATCAATCTGTGAAGTTCATCTCAGACTAGCTTCACCGGCTCCCATAGCAATTTCACTGCAAAAAACTGAAGGGTCTGATTTGCTCTACAGCCAGCCCATTTGAAATCGTCACCAGTGACTGAGGCAGAAGCATCACAAGCTATTTCCTTCTTCTCAGAACAAAATGCTTTGATTTTATCACAGATTTCAGACTCCTGGGATTTTTTTTTTTTTTTTTTGTCAATAATTCCTGTTGCTTATGTTTATTTCCAAAAAATGCTGTTGGAAAAGGGGGAGAAAATCCACCAGTGGCTCACAGTACATAGGCTATGCTGGGTAAAAAGTAGAGCAGTTCCCTGTGTGTGGGTGAGCCCTTTCGTGACCTCTATAAACATCAGACAGAGCTGTTGGCTGTGGGCATGAAACTGTCTTAGCCAGGAACGATCTGTATAGACACCTGAGGTGCTCAGCTTCTCCCTTGTCCTGCAGGAGCTGAAGGAAATTGGGAAGGAGCAGCCAAAGGTGGAGGCTGAGCTATCTACCAACGTCTCCAAGAACAGATATCCCCATGTGCTGCCCTGTAAGTGCTGTCTTCTCCCTCCTCCTCCGCAGAGCCCAGTGATGGGCTTTCATGCCGTAATGGACAGGGAAGGGCTTACCTTGCAGCACTGCAGGCTTCTCTGTGCCTGGGTCATCTCCTGCTTCTCTCCCGCAAGGAGTTTTGTATGGCTCTTCTGCTTCCCTTTTCCTGTTTGATATTCAAGATTTAAAAGCAGAACCACCACCATCCTCAGCTCCTCCATGCACCTGTTGAGCAGCTGCTATGTGAGCCCTGCTCAGGGAGACTCCCCCAGCTACAAATGAAGTGGGAACCATGAATATCCCATGGTGCCAGATGACAGACCGAGGAGGAGCTGCTCTCAGCCATCTTCACTTCACTATAATTCGTGATAATAGCTCCTCTTTCTTATCCTTCTGCTATGCCAGGCAGGATGGAATCACTATCCAGAGAGCAGAGTGTCTGGCTGGAACACAGAGTATCATGGCTGTCTGCATGATAGGGAGCTAGAGGAGCTACTGGACCTCGTTCAGACATTCTATCGCTGTGAAAGAATGGGCCATGTCTTGGTGAAGGGCTGTCTTGGGGCATCATGTTTGTTTGGTTTCTTTCAGATGACCACTCACGAGTCAAGCTGAGCCAACTAGGGGAGGATCCGCATTCAGACTATATCAATGCCAACTTCATGCCTGTGAGTGCCCACTTGCCTTCCCCAGGCACAGAGACAGTGCAGGGCCACACAGCAGCAGTGGAGAAGCTTTGTCTGGACACAGGTCATGAGGGCTGGTGGTCAAGAGCTACCACTGCAACAGCAGCTGACACAGACTGTAGCAAGGTCTTGGGAGTCGGGCAGAGATGAAGAGTTGTCTGAGAGCTGGGGTTAATGGAGACAAAGAGAGATGATGGGTGATTGCTGTGAATGCATGGGTGTGAGTGTGTGGAGACTGTCAATGCTTTCTCCTTGAGAACTATCCTCTTTCCGATCTCTCCCAGCTTACTGCCCCATCTGTCTGTCTGCTCTTTCTCCCTGTGGCCTATACAGCTGCATTTGAGCAACCCTGGACCAGTGCCCATGTCCCCTGTCCAGGGGGATTTCCCAGGTAACAGCCATGGGCACACAGCATGCGTGGGTCTGTGGATTTGCAGTGCATGTGTGTGTTGAAGGGATAAAGGCAAAGGAGCAGGCCTGAGACCTTGCATGCTCACCTTACCTCAGGTAATGCGTGGGGGGCACAAGACCCTGTTCTATCTTTCCTTGTTTGAAGCTGGAATAGGAATCCTTGGAGGAAAGTGTTGGGGGGGGCAGCCCATCTTTCATTCCAAATATATAGTGAGCATGTGTTGGGGAGCACCTGCTTCCTGTGTGGTGGCACCTCTCTCATCAGCTGCTGGGGTAACTGGGATGAGGAAAATGAACATCTCCCCATCTACCACAAAGACACACCAGGAACTGGCTGTCCCAAGGAAGGACCCACCTGCCTTGGGAACTTGCCAAGTCTCTGTCTGGCTCTTGCTTAGGGCTATACATCACAGCAGGAGTTCATTGCCACCCAGGGCCCCCTGAAGAAAACAATAGAGGACTTCTGGAGACTGGTATGGGAGCAGAACGTCTGCAACATCATCATGTTGACAGTGTGCATGGAGAATGGACGGGTAGGTCTGCACTGCGTTTTAACCACAGCCAAGACATGGGTAATGAGACCTGCACAGGACCATTTTTTGGAGGGGACTCTGGGATCCAAAATAAGGGGTGGTAGAGGAGAACTTTGTCAAATTCCTGGTGGGAAATGGAACACCCTTGCCTGTTTCCCCTGTTCTTCCTCTGCTGCCCTGGCCTCCTCTGCAAAGGGGTCCCGAGGTGCTCCTAGAGAGCTGTGAGGTGACCCACTTGTGGGTTAGATAGGCTTATTCTTCCCTACACCGGCCTTGCTGTGACCATGACCTGCCTGTACTCTAGGTCCTCTGTGATCATTACTGGCCATCAGAATCTTCCCCAGTATCCTACGGGCAGGTCCAAGTCCGCCTGCTGAAGCAGAGCAGCTCAGAAGAATGGACCATGCGCGAGTTCAAACTGTGGCATGTGAGTATGAGCTCAAGTAGACAGATTCAGTGCCCCATCAAAGCCTGTAGGTTTGCTAAAGAGAGAACTGGCCGCTGAATACAGTGGTATTTCTCCCTGTTGGTAGACATCTGGAAAACTATGTCTTTCAATAGCAGGGTTCAGTGCCTAGTATCCAGAGAAACAGACTGTCTCTCCCCATAGTTCGGTAGCATAAAGGTGTTCGGTGTGCATCATCCCTTCTTTCCTTCCTCCTGGCCTGGCATTCTTGCAGTGGGGCATGACCTTCAAGGAGTCTTGCCTTCTGATGCTAAACAGATTTCAAGAGGGCACATTCCAGAGTAGCAAAGGCAAGTCTCCTCCCTGCCACTCCACGCAACTCATCATGCCTGGGAGCTGTGGAGAGAGGCCAGGTCAGTAGGAGCCATGGAACAGTGCAGTAGACTCAGCATTTCTCCCAGCCAGATAACAGCCATGTGCATAGAGCTCTGTGCACCTGCTCTGTGCACAGAGACAAAACTAGCCAAGGGATGATGAGTTTTTCCCACATTTGCAGCCACTAGTTGGATGAGGAGAGGAAATGAGTTGTTGTCATGGCCTCCCTGCAGCTCCAGTGTGGACATCTCCAAATGCTCTTTGCCAGACCGTACCAAATGTATGTCTCAGGATTCAGCCCTCCCAGAGATGCGCATTGCCCACAAGGCTCTCTCACCAGGCTGCACACTAATGATCAACATCCCCTCCAACAGGAAGGCTTCCAGACAGAGCGGCATGTGTCCCACTTGCACTACACGGCATGGCCTGACCATGGCATCCCAGAATCTACAACTTCTATTATGGCCTTCAGGGACATAGTACGAGAACACATTCAGAGTGCCAAGGATGCCGGGCCGACTCTTGTGCACTGCAGGTGAGGCACTGCTCTGTGGGGAGAGGGCTAGTGTGGAAGGAAGGCAGGGAAGATAGGAGAGAGCAGGGAAAAGAAGATTGCTGCTCCTGCATGAGCCCATGGCCCCATCCCTCCCAGAACCTCTGCAGGGTAAGTATCATGAGGAGGGAGAGCAGCATCCGGATTCTGGTCTGACCAGGGAGCTGGTCTGAAAAGTTTCCCTGCTTGGTTGATGGAGATTACAAGGGAGCTCGTAATCTGCCTTCCACCCCAGGGGATTGAGAAATGTGAGAATGTTCAGCACCCTCTCCAGACAATTTAAATAGTTCCTCAGCCCCAGAGCTACACAGGGCAAGAGTCCCAGGGTACAGTATCTGGAAGCTATTTCTAGAAGCTGAAAGGGAACCCATAAGTGACACAATCCAGTGAAGTTTATTCCGTGCTATCTGTGCTCTCTCAGTGCTGGAGTGGGCCGCACTGGCACCTTCATTGCTCTGGACCGTCTGCTACAGCAGATGAAGCAGGAGAAGATAGTGGATACATTTGGGGTTGTCTACACCTTGCGGATGAACCGTTACCAGATGATTCAAACCCTGGTAAGCCATCTACTTTCTCTTCCCCAAGGTCTTTCACTTCTTGGCAACAACCAGCTCCAGCACTCCCAGACTGATACCAGGCCTGATGGTGTGTCATCTTGTTGTTCAAAGCATTCCTATCCTCTAAGCTAGGGTGGAAATTTCCGCCAGCTAGGGTGGAAATTTTTCTTCTTACATGGGGGGTCTTCAACAGCTTCGTGTCCTTGCCAGATCCACAACAACAATATGCAGTTTCAGAGCCCTCCTAGCAGTCTCAGAAGAGCAATATATGACCAGAAACAACTAAGAGCACCTAGCAACAGGATTAGGCCCTTCACAGATAATTCTTGAACCACACCATTGGCCTAAGATGCTCCAAAGATGCTGATATTTGCACGTACTCAGCATGGTACAAAGTGTTAGCACGACCCTCCCTGACAGATAAAAGACCCAGGGAAGGGATTCAGGGGTGCAGAAATTGACTCACCAGGGGCTTTGGAGCATGAATGTGGGACATATTCTGCCCAATATGTAGTGCCATCCATGCCTGTTCATACTGTCTCTGTGGTGCAGGATTGCTTTACACTGTTGTCTGCCTTTGCCTTCCATAGTCCCAGTATATTTTCCTGCACAGCTGTATACTGGACAAGATCTTGGAGGAGCCACTCCTGGGTGTATCAGGAACAGAGACGTAAGGGCCTTCAGCATTTTGCCTCTACTCTACCCACCCTGATCCACAGCCCCTTCAGGCAGCGAGTTCAGATTCCAGTGCCTGTTGGGGTCTTGGTTCTAGGACAGGAGGACTGGGCAATCCAAACAGCCATCCCACCTTGTGTTTTGTGGGAGTTACCCTGGGGCTCGTTGTTCCCTACGGTATGTGGAGCCCAATCCAAAACCAACTGGGAGTCACCAAACTCAGGGGATGCATGCCCCTTTCCCTTAGTGGCAGGGCTGCACCAATACCAATGAGCTGTATTGCACCAGTACCACAGCTGTACCCTGCAAAGCTTCCCTAGGAAGGCATTTATATCAGTCTCTGAATCCTCAAACCACCAAAATGCAGTAACATTAAGTCCAAACTGGAAGGGCTCATGGCAGCCGGGTGGCCTTG
This sequence comes from Nothocercus julius, assembly GCA_013398735.1. Lineage (NCBI taxonomy): Eukaryota > Metazoa > Chordata > Aves > Tinamiformes > Tinamidae > Nothocercus > Nothocercus julius. The sequence goes on along the minus strand of VZSV01000212.1, from coordinate 977,134 downwards.
TGATGTGCCTTGTAACTGAGGCCATGTCTAACTGAGACCATGAGGAGGAAGCAGGGTCAGCCTGGGCCTGGCTTTGCCTACCTGCCTTGAAGTCTGAGGTTGCATCTGGAGGTCATACACGTACAAGGTCAAACTCTCTCCTCCCTCAGTCAAAACAGGGTGGATTTGTCTATGCTGCCCCTTGTAACTGGGGTATAGGCTCTGCTAGACCTGGGATGGGGTCTTGCCCGAGAGAGAGCAGGTTGGCATGAGCCAGATTCAGACTGCTGTGCTGCAAAGGTCCAGGCATATGAGGGGTGGTGATCTGTCCACAGTCCTGTTTAGCTACCGTGGACAGAGCATGGATGCTGCTGGCTTTGCTCAACATCATCCTTAACACAATTTCTTTTCCCAGGTCCTGCCCCATTCCACTCAAAAGCTTTGCACAGCACTGTGCCCAGAAAGCATCCAAGTCCAATATGGGCTTCCTGAAGGAATATGAGGTGAGACATGTCCTGAGCAGGGAGTGCCACCACAGCCACACAAACTGAGGGGGGAGTAGGGAATGTTATCTCCTGGCCTGGTTCTTGGGGTACACCCAAGAAACACCCCCTGAGTGGGACCCATGCCTTAGTTTCCACCAACACAGCTTCTCTGTCCACGCTCCCTTCCCTCCCTGGCATTGCCTCTCCAGGCAGATATCTCCCTAATACATCCTGCACAGAGCAGGTGCTCCCAGATCCCATTCAGGGTAGGGACCTACATGAGCACCATTACTCTACCGGATGGTAGAAAAGAAATGAGGATGTCTCCTGGCAGTGCAAGCCAGACCCAGCAGCCCACCCTAGCTTGGCTAGGGGGTTACATACCCAAGGTATCCACCCCTGTGCTGAAGTGTCTTCAGGAGCACACAGACCCTCATGTTCCTCCTGACCCATCTCTTCTCACTGCTTTCTTCACCTCTCTCATTGCGGCAGACCCTCCTAGAGGTAGTCAAGGAAGAAGTCAGCTCTGCAACACCATCTTCAGGCAGCCAGCAGGCACGGCCCTCTTCCAGCATCCTCCCATGTAAGTGCTACTAATACCTCACAGCCTCTTTCCTCCTTTACCTGTGTGGAGCCAGACTGTACCAGAGCTCTGCAGTACGAAAGAGTACAGTGACACACTGGCATGAGTCTGCTAAACGATTATCAAGGTGGTCAGGGGCTGGAAAACATGAAGTATGAAGAGATATTAGAGAGGTGGATTCTTTTAGCCTGCAGAAAAGAAGGCAAAAGGGAGATCTTATTTTTGTCTACCTGCTAGGAGTAGAGAAGACAGAGACAGGCTCTTCTTGGAGGTGAGCCCTAGAAGGGCAAGAGACAACAGGGACAATTTGGAACGCATGGACAATTCCAATTTTATGTACAGGAAAAAACTCCCTAGAGGGTGGTCAACACTTGTCTGGGGACCCAGAGAGGTTATGGAATCTTCTTCCTTCAGGATGTGCAGTACTAAGATAGACAAGACACTGAGCAACCTGCTGTAATTGGAATTGCTTTGAGCAGGAGAGTGGCACAGAGGTCTATGGACCTTTCCACCAACAGGAAAGGGTTTGCCTCCAGCATCTCTAGGAGAAGCTCTTGGGCTGTCTCCAGGTAATAAATGTCCATAAGTCAAACAGGAGCACAGCAGAGGGATGATTCTCTTCAGAGAAATTGAGAGATGGGAAGGTGGTTGATGGATATGTGCACCTTTGGCAGAGTCTGCCAATCAGTTTGCAAGAGCAGTATTAGTGCAAAGCTGCCCTGGCTCTCTTCACATCTCTCGTATTTTGCAGATGATCGCTCCAGAGTTAAGTTTTCCCCACTGGAACAGGGCACTTTTTCAGGTCTCCTTCATGTGTGGCATATCCCGGTGAGTTGTCTGTCCTCTCACAAAGCTGCAAAACCCTCTTCAATGCCTGGGTCCTGTCATTTCATTTTGATATGGGTGGCAAGTGGTGTCCAGTCCTTGCTCTCTGCTCCCTGGTTCCTGCTCTTGTTCTACCAGCTCCACTGGTCACTGCTGTTTTGTTGCATATCATACATGGAGCTCTTGTGGACAAGAGCATCACCTCTGGGAAATGAGGATGTGTCTTTTTCCTCTCCCCAGTTTGGCCCATGCCTACTTCTCTTCCTCAGTGCTTTCTCCTCTTTCTTTGCCTCCAGATGTGTTGAATTTCCCATGTCTTCCTGACTTCTCTCCTTCAGTCACTTGGGATGTTTGGATTCCTCTGTCTCCCTTTCCAGCTGGAGAGTGACTTTCTCATTCTCCATCCAGGGTTGCAGTTCCAGCAGGCAGTATTTGGCTATCCAGGGGCCTGACAAGGTGACCATGGAAGAGTTCTGGACCCTGGTGTGGGAACAGGATGTCCACACAATCCTAACACTTCTCCCCTGGCATGAAAAGGGAGAGGTAAGGCATTTTGTCCACCTGCACATTCTGTAAAACCTGTTTTACAGAGCTGGAATCTAATGTTGCTCCAAAAAAAAAAAAAAAATCTGTTTATTATGCCCTGAAGTTTAGATACAGAACCAGTTCAGCTAAAACTGAAACTTCTGCATGTCAGAATGCTCTTGCAGCATGTCACGAGACATAGGTTCTGTGCTTGCCCACTGTTGGGTCCATGGGCTGGGTCTTTGGACTCAGCTGCCTCTCCAGGATGGTTATTCAAGCTGTATCTCAAGGGCACCGTAAGGATGGCAGCTCCTGCTTCTTTCCAGCTGTGGAGGGACAGAATGAAGGAGGTGGAGAGCTCATGCTGAAGAGAGTCCCACTGCCAAGGAGGCATCTGTTAACGGGAAAGTTGGCTGCAATCAGCTGGTGTTTGCAAAACTCCCCTAGGATGCAGCCAGGGGCTGAACTGTGATATGGGAGCAGTGATATGGGAGGTGGCCTCAGTCCAGCCCTATTGCACACCTTAAGGTGGTGACTGATCTGAAATATGGTCACTATCAACATGAAGTCCAACTTGATGTTGTGCACAGGTCCCAAGTGAGGCATGCTGGCCCCTGGAAGGAGACTCGCTCTGCACAAAGATGCTGACGATCCAGTGTGGTGCAGAGAAACCTGTCTCAGGATGGAGGTGTATCCAGCTCAAAATGAAACACGTACGTGTTCATGGTGGTAGTCTGTCTCCCACTGCCTGATGATTTCATTGCTAGCCAACAAGTCTAGAGGGGCAATGACTCAAGAGTCTTAGAGACTGGACTAAGCTGCTAAAGAAAAGTACCGGTAGCCCATGAATACAGGAGGGAATCTAGGATTACAATACCCAGAGAGCATGTGTAGAGCAGATGTAGGAGTGGCACAGGAGAAACCTTGGAGGCTTCTCCCACCACCTGGCCAGTAGGACTTTCTGACCACTTTGCAAACACCTTCTCAATCTCTCTCTCTATTTCTTTCAAGGGGAAAGGTAGGATGGCAAGAGGGAAGGATAGCAGGTTCCTAGATGCACCAGCACCACTGGCCAGATGGTGGGTAATGCAGCAGAGAATTGATAGCATTATATAGAATCTAGCACTACAGGTCACAGAAGGCATCTGGCAGCTCAAGGGTTGGAGATCTGGAAGCTTTCTGCATCCAAACTCACCCTTCCCTACCAAACAGCCAAGGCATCTCTTTGTGTCTTCCCAGGAGAAGAAAGCAAAGGAGAAGCAGGTGCAACGGTTCCTGTATACACTCTGGAACAGCAAGAAGCAGCCAGATACCCAGTGCCTGGTGGAGTTCCTCACTGCTGTCAGACGAAGCATACCCCACCGGAGGAGAGCAAGTCCTCTTGTCCTGCACTGCAGGTACGCTGGAGCAGATTTCTATCTCCAGGAGCGAGTGCCCACCAGGCTACGCATCACGCTGTCATGGCCTCCAGCACACCAATGCTCAGAGCCTTCAAGGCTGTAGGACATGCTGAAAGAAGGTCTGTGGGAGACAGGGAAGACCTGGAGGTCTCATGAAGCAGTGCAGCCCTATGGGAGAAAGGAAATCAAATTGGGCTGGGTCAGATGTGGGGGGAACAAGCATTCCTGGCTGAGGAATTCTGCTGAGGTCCTGGGAGCAGCTCTGACATCCTCATCTGCTTGTTAACAAAGAGAGCTCATGATCCCTCACGAGCCAGCATAGCTGGCACACTGTGCCTCTCATGGTGGGGCTGGCTCAGGCAAGGCATGCACAGCTCAGCAGGGCAAGGTAGGTTGGGTCTCTAGAATCCTTCAGCTTTGTGGTTCCCATCCTCCTGGTTTCTCCAGGGATCCCTGTAGTCTACACCAGTACTAACAAACTCTTATCCGCACTGGTCACAGTTGTTGCATGTTCTCATGGGGCATCCCATGATGTCAGACTTAATGTCTGTTCCAAGAGAGGCTTGGTTCAGCCTGGCCTGAATCATGGCTCTCCCCTATCCTTGCAGTGGTGATGTGAGCCAGATGGGGACACTGATTGCTCTGGATTGCCTTTTGCACCAACTGAAAGCTGAAAGAAGCGTGGATGTCTATGGGGTGACCCTCCAGCTGATGAGAAGCTGCTGTCTCATGACCCCAACACTGGTAGGTGGGAAGAAGGGAGAGTGGCAGGCAGGAATGTCCTGGTCCAGCAGCAATCGGACATCATGTGGAGCTGCTTCGAGCTGAACCAGCTGTGTGCTGCACACTCCCACTCTGTGAGTGTTGCCCATCACCTGGGATCTATTTAGGCTACGCGGTGACTGACTCCGTGCTCCTACCCATGCTGCAACTCTGCCAGCTGCTGAAGGCTAAGGGTGCTGTCTCTTCCCAGGGTGCCCCCCCAGGAATAGGCTCTCTTCAGTTTATGGAGCTAAACTATATGAAATATCATGTGAGCTCATAATAAATGCAAGCCAGACACATTCCCCATCCTGCCCCATAAAGCATGAACCACTAGTTTGGTGCTGTATGGGCAAGTCTTGCTCGCTATGGGCACTTGGGCACAGCTACCAGCCCAGACACCCAGAACCTGCTGGGTATCTCTACTTTTGCCTGCCACATGCTCTACTACCCAGACTTGGCTCCCAGTTGCAGCTGCAGCCAGCAGAACAGCACAACTTGTGGCAACATAAGCCACAAAACTGTGCCACTGTCTGATGGTGCTGCAATCAGTGCCATGCCAGCCCAGGACAACCAGGATCCATGCTTCCCAACATGACACTTCTGATGGGCCCCGCTAGCACAGATACCCTCTGGACAGCGCTTTCATTTATTGCAACCACTGAATAAGGCAATACAGCATCCCCCAAACCCTCCCCTCCCGGGATAGCCAAACGGGGGCAAATCTCTTTGTGGTTTCGCATCTGCGGACCCTCCTGCAAACAGCTAATCACATTCCTAATTAATATGAACCATGCACGTGGTTGGAGCTGGAGGAGTGCAAGGCCTCCGCTGCCCTTGCTTCTGAGCTCCTTTGTATTTTGGCAGCGCCCTTGCTGAGCAGGGACACAATGTGCCCATAAATGCACAGCAAGCGCTGATTAAAGCCGCTGCCCTGCTGAGAAGGGAAGGGCCAACAGAAGCAGCAGTCCCCCCACCTTGCCACGAGCAGTGGTCACTCTCATCCCAGTATGCCCTGTCCTGGCCAGAGAAGGACATGCGAGGCTGGCCTGCAGTCCCAGCCCCTGCCATGTGGTTGGGAGCCTTATTTGTGGCAGGGGCACTCTTCTGTCATGCTTGAGGCATCAGCTGATTTTTTTTTTTTTTTTTAGAGGTTTTAGCAGCCAAAGAAGGAGAAATGAACCTTTGATTGTCCACACACAAATCCCAGGGTGTGTGAGCAACCGCAGCGTCAGCATGCAGCTGGTCTCTGTCTGGGGATGCACTCGCATCTCAGCAGGGGTTGTGCATGTTCCACCTGAGGCCAGGCCCAGGACGTCACTCCAGATTTCTCAGTGAGACCCAGCTCATTGAAAACATGCTTTGGTGACCTGGATTTGCAGCCATCGTGTGATCCATGGCTTTCCCAGTAGTTCAGTGGGGCTAAAACTGCTGCCAGCAGGGGAGTGGGTTCCTCGTGACTTGCAGCTTAGCCAGTGCATTAGCAAGGCTCTTGGAGGCCCCTCTATCAACCGCCTAATCCCCCTTTCCTGGCTACCATGTGATTTCGATCCATAGTGTTTGCAGGCTTGCCCTGCCCTTCCCTTCGGCTTTGTACATTGAACACAACTTCATTTACCTTTCCCACAACTTCAAAGGGGCCTTTCCCACATTCCTGCCATTGCTGTCATCACTCCTAACCCCAACCCTCACATGCCTAGCACTTTCCTTCCCAGGCAGTTTATAGCATAACACTGTTTTGAAGCAGCCGGTTATTTGGCCAGAATCTCTCATACTAAATCTAAAATGATCTTGGAATCCCTGGACACAAGTTAGGTGCTGATGAAATAATTCTGTTCACCTTAAAGGGATATAAGTGATGTAATTAGACTTAAAACACCTAGATCTTTTTGCCCACCTGTGGGAACTTGCAGAGATCTAGCTTACTCTGCCGTCAAGCCTTGAGTCGGATGTGCTGCGCCACCACAAGGGGAAACTCTGCTCCATCGATCTTCGCCTGGCAAGACTCTAGTCACTGCTGGACTGCTCTGAGCATGCCAGCAAGCACCTTGCTTGCTGCCTTGCTGTGTCAGCAGAATTGCACTGCAGCCTTGTTTTAGATGCTAAATCCATGGCACATGCAAAAACTGCCAGCATGGTTTGAGGAAGCGAAATTACTGTTTTGTTCTCATGCAGCAGTGTTGCAGAATTTGCCTTCAGTTTCCACAAGCGTAGATGGCGAAACTGCAGGGGGGAAAAAAAAAAGAGTGCATCTAAAGCTGCAGGCCTGGATTTTCCTTTTCAGACAGTTCTTGTTAAACAGGACAGACTTGGACCATTTGAGACAGTCAGTCTTTCTCTACCACAGATACTGTTAGCTGATATTCTTCATGAAGCAGTGGTAGGCACTTTTAAAGCAAACTGCAGGACTAGTCCTGTAATCAGCAGGCCTGAGTCCCCCTGCCAAAAACCTGATTTCAAAAACCCCTTTTCTCTTTTGTAGGACCAGTACGTGTTCCTGTACACCTGCATCCGGGACATCATTGCTCAAAAACAGCCCTAAACCCTCTCAACACTTCCTGGCACCATCCTTCCCTCCACCAATGGAGAGTGCTAACCCGAGCCAGAAGCTGGAGAGGAAGCACTGCGGGACACTTGGCAGAAATGAGTGCTGCATCAAGAGGGGACTCACCTGGATGCAGCTATGGGTCCTACATGGATTACAGGAGCTGATTACAGGTGCATCAGGACTCCTGATTTCCTATCATACACACTGCTTCAGTCCCTCAGATTCCTGGTGTCTGGAATATTTATTAACCTAATTGTGGTGCATAGTCCTTGCTCGAGAGTCCTGCAGTGCTTCTCCACCTCAGCACAGGATGGATAAAACTCTCTCTGCAGGCCCTGGCTCCAGCAGACTGCTGATGTCTGATGAAAGCCCGTGACTGCATGGGCATCTCATAGCACACATGGGCACAGCATGCACTGAGATGTCAAATCTTGCTGTGGGCAGAACATCCTGGGAACAGACCTGTCTTGGATGATGGATCCCTGCTAGGTGCGAAGAGTAAACACCCCTAGGAAAGAGTGTACTCTTACAAGCAGGTTGGATTTCCTGAGGCCCCAGAATACTCCAGGACATCTCCTGCTGCAGCAAAGTACCCATTCCCAAAGGGCCGCTGTGTCCCTATCATAAATGGCCATGAGCAATGAGGGTCTTCGGCCAGGCCAGGTACTACACCCTGTGTGTGCACATGTAGGAACCGTGGCTCAAATTCTGAATGCATTAAGAAGAAAGGGAGCTGCTGATATTAGGAGGACTGGTGCTCATCCCCTCAAACAGAGGAGAGATGAACCACACTTGGAACAAAACCAGGCATTTCCCCACCAGCGGTGTTGGACAAATTCTGTGGCTTTCCTTTACTAAGTGTGGCTCAGAAATCCCAGGTGCTGAGCACAGTTAGGTATTAAAGACATGTGTAGATGCAAGCTTTAGCCTACTGTCCAATAAACTCTTAGTCAAGGTGCACAATATCCACTGAAAGCTGAGAAATGTTCGTATCTGTATGTGTCACCATGGTTTGTGATGCATAAAACACCCAGGGTTGTGAGTCTCAGAAGCTCTCAAGAATGTCTGTGAAGCTCCATGATCTGGGAAGTGGGGCAGATCCCAAATACAGTGAAGCTGTGAAGCACGAGCCGCTGCCCTGAGACAGGATGTGAGCAGGAGCCTCATCGGGGTTGGAGAAGCAGGATTCCCTGAGGCGGGCTTACTCCCTGGAGCCTGGCAGACAGTGTGGGGCTCATGTGGCCAGCCCCCCAGCTGCCCATGGTGTTCATTGCCCCTTTGCTGGGATGTCAACCTGTAGATCCGTGCAGGGACAAGATTGCCCTTGTTTGGCCAAGCACAGCTAGGGGGCCCTCCCAAGACCCTGTCCAGGACTGACTGCTCAAAATAGGGCAGCTGACAATGTTAAGGAAAGGAGGATCTCCCTGTCCTCTCATTGCCATTTTTCTGCAATCAGAGCTACCCTGTGGCTTTCAGAGTCATTATGCCTGGGGCTCTGCTCGAAGCCATATTCCCCGTGGAAACGGAGTGGCTCTGACTCTACTGCTTGTGGCACAGAAGAGGCCTCACAGTGGGATCACATTCCCAGGGCCTTCCTGTGGGCTATGCAGAGCTACTGTCTTCTGAGGAGCAGGAGCAGAACAGCATTCCCACAAGATAATTTGGCACCTCACCCCACCCCCATCAACGCAAAGTGTGTTCTTCTGGCACAAGCCCCTCTGGTCCCCATGGGGTTCAGTTCAGCACAGGACTGCCCATCTGCCTTGCCAGATGAGCTTCTGCCCTAGGCCCCGCAGACAACTCCTCAGGAAAGTGCTGGTGAATTTTCTGTTTGTCCACGCAGCCCCAGTCATGGCCCGGAAGGATCAAATGCTATCCCAGGTCTGATGGGCAGAACCAGGCTTATTCATGGCAAAGAGTTCCTATGGGCATCAGCTATCAAGAAAAAATCGAAGTGCATGATAGGGGAGGCACGTTACTGTCTGCAGAGCTGCCATTAAGTCCAGGAACAAGTTAACCCACAGCCCTCACGTCTGGCTCATGTAACACTGACTCCAGCATGCTGAACCTGTGAACATCTGCAACTGAAGCACAAGCTGCTCTGTCCGGCACGAAGGAACTTTCCCCATGAATGTGAGAGGCAGAGGGCCAGGAAAAGGAATTTGTCATGCAAGCTGGCTAACAGGTTACACCAGGCCAGCTCTGTGTGGCTGCGTCAGTGCCACAGCCCATCGCTGAGTTTCACATCCCTGTCTAACGGGAGGTTGACTTGGTGACGATGATGAATTTATGATCTCCCGCTCACTGCTGCGATGGAGTCTGGAGCCACAGATACTTAGAGAGGGTGTTGTGGGAGCTGTGGTTTGGATAAATAATTTTCCAGCCCTGCAGCTCAGAGCCATGAAACCCAGAGGGGGAGACAGACAACAAAACAGTAAAACAAAACAAGCCTCCAGCTCAGGCCGCCCAGCGTGTTCTGGACCGTGCTGTGTTGTTCTTCGCATTTAGCCTGCTCCGATCTGGCAGCATCCAGCTACCACTCTCCTCCAGCAGTCCCTGTGTAGAGGTCAAGACCCTGGAGATGAGAAGGACCATGTGTGTTTCGATGCCCTGTCTTTACCCCTGATCCTGAAGCTGTCAGAGAGGCGCCAGAGTAGGCTAGTAATGCCAAGCAAGAGAAGTGCAGGGGCACCCAGCCCACCGACTCCTTGGGAGCTGCAGCCAGGGGATCCTTCTGCAAGTGCTGGGATATCATAGCACCTATGGTGGGGCACAATCTGCCCTAGCTTCTCTCCTTTCCCCTGCTACACCCAGGACACAGAGAGTCCAGAAGTGGCTGCACCTTCCGTCTGGTGCAATAACAAGGTATTGCTTCCACCAGAGGAAGCCCATGGCAACCACAGCCATCTCTGTGCTGAGCACTGCTGTGGCTGGCCTCAGATCATGGCTGCCCTGACTGTAGCCATGCTGGGGTGAAGAGTCCCCACTGCTCACTCAGTTGTGCTGGGCACCCTCTTGCACTTGAGCCACACCAGCACCAGGGAGCAGCAGAGCTGCAGCCTCTTACTTCCCAGGATCTCCAGCATCCTCTGTCACCACTGTCAAACACATCCTTGAGAGCAGAAGCTCTGGGGGCAGACAGATTCAGACAGGGCAAATTTGAACTGTGAGGGGAATTCCTCCTGAGACAGCCTGTTAGGTTGCCGTGGTTGCTCCACCCACAGCGGTCAGGCTCCATCCTGAACACCTGCACACAGTGGGCTGCCCATGGCTTCAGCTCCCTGACCCACTCAGTACATGGACGCTGACCGGGGAGGCAAGTAAGACCTCCAACAGAGAGGACACTCTAGGTCAGGGGTCTGCTCCTGCAGGTCCTTCCCCTAACTCTGCACCCCTGTCTCTCCTCCACGCAGGGCATGGAGCCGCCAGCCTGCCCCATGACACTTTGTAAGCAGCCTCTGCTAGAGCAAAGAGTTAAATCACATTCAAGGCACCTTGTATTCTATGCCTTTAGCAGCAGGGAGGAACCAGTCCTGTCCTTTCATGTGCAGCTCCACTGGCACCAGTCTTTCCAGCTAACAGGGGACATGGATGCCTTCAGTCACAAACTGCTTCACAAACTGAAGCACCAAAATTTCCACAGGAACTTAAGGAAAAAATTCTTAACAGTGAGGGTGACAGAGCACTGGCACAGGCTGCCCAAGGAGGTTGTGGAGTCTCCTTCTCTGGAGACCTTCAAGACCCGCTTGGACGCAGTCCTGAGCCACATGCTGTAGGTGACCCTGCGTGTGCAGGGGGGTTGGACTAGATGATCTCTAGAGGTCCCTTCCAACCTTAAGCATTCTATGATTCAGTCTGCCCAAGTCAGACAGCAGGGCAGCATGCAGGGCACTGGGGCTTTATGCTTGTTTTCAAGTGTTTGCTTTTACATTTTGGAAAGCCTCTGGGAACCCTTGCTGGTTCTGGACTCACTCACAGCCTGGCTGTGGTATTTCAGCCTTTGGATGGCCCTGGTGGGAGCATGGGCACAGGGAACATTCTTCTGGCCTTTGCCCTTACACATGACCTCAAATGGCTCTCTGGGGTATTCCCTGGGCTTATAAGCAGTGCAGACACATACGAAGCACCAGACACTTGGCTCCAGCTACATTTACCCATCTCTGCTTGTTTGGGATGCTTTCTGCTCTCCCCCAACCTGAAGGCCCAGATTCAGGATAGCTTAGGAGAAGCTGGGGCCTGTGAGGAGGTCTGTAGAGCCAGTCTTACAGACAGATCATGTCAAATGCGTGACTGGCCCTTCCACAGAGGTGTCACAGGAGAGGTGGATGAGGACAGACCATCCATTCCCTGGAACAGACCAGCAAATCCTGGGACCACTTATTTTCCTCCTGTGTCCCTGTGCCTTGTGTCTTGGGCACTCTTGGCTTTGAGAGCTCTTCAGGAGGGGCTGCCTCTCCATTACAGTTTTCAAGCATGCAGCACAGTAAGTCTTTATTCCTGTCGTGGCTGTAGTAGTGAAAAACAGCCAGCATCTTCACGGTCATAGGGTTGTTTTTTTCCTGGAGATAACACTCACACCAGGATTTTTTGGGGAACATTCAAGGGGTGTTCCGGAACTGTCTAAAATTCAGAAGGGCATGAACAGAGGGCACAGATGTTTGCCTCATGGGTGCAGGGTAGAAGATACACTCGTGGATTTGCGCTAGGGCCCCTGGGCCTGACGAATGCTGAAGAGAGGATTGCATAACTCAGAGCTCTATGGCTCAGCAAGCACAATGTATGTTCCACTTGCGAAGGCCCCTTGTTTGATTTCCCGGATGCTGACACCAGGGATCACTGCAGGCAGCACTCTGGGAGGACAGACAGCACAGTGCTACCTCCCTTCCCCTCTACCCTTACATTACTGAGTGGCAGGGTCCAGTTCCAGTGAACTGTCCTGTCCAGACCCATAGAGTCATTTTGACTCTTCAGCCCCTTGTTAGGTTTTAGCTCTCCCCTAGCTATACCTCACTCCAAAACAGCTCTAAAAAGTCTCGTCAGCCACATTACGCGGACCAAAGGTTCAGTTTGGCATTTCTGCTCTGTTTCACAGAGAGGATGTGGCCAGAACTGGTACCCAGAGAAGCAGCACTCCTTGGGTCCAAGACTTAAACCCAGAGACAGGCCATCCCAAATGTATGTGTTTGAGTGAATAACACTGCTTCTGCCTCTTCTGTTCCTATGACTTTGCAGTAATTGTACTTGCTTACCTTGTCCAAACCTTGTTCTCCAACTAGGCTTTACTCTAAATTTTCCCAAGATTTTAGCAATGTACTGTGAAGGTAGCAAGAGAAACATCAGGTAGAATGTGACTTGCCATCCAGATGTACCACTCGCTGAAGTGTCATTCTTGGTCACAAACTCCTAGCATTTGACACCAGAGTTTGAGCTCTATCCTTGAAAGGCAGGTCCATAGGAATGGGAGATGCAGCAGAGCATTTGGGGGATGTTGATGGATGAAGCAATGCGCAAAGGTGACCACAGCATGTTACAAGCTCAGATGAAAAGAGAGCAATGCTCAGCTTGCTCTGGAGCTGATCTATCATCTTCCAAATCTGCATCCTACCGCTAGAGGACAACACACAAACACATGTGAGCCTTGAAGAAGACACACATTTACATTAATAGGAATGAACTGAATCTGGAGTTCCCACTTCCTTTAATAAGCCCACACTGCTTACAGTGAACTTCAATTTAAATGAGAACTCGCTGAGCAGTGACACTTCCACCTCAGCAGGATTTATTCAGGAATTCCAGGTTTACCATGGAAACATCAAAGCTCACTGACCTGATGACTGACTCGCTAACTTCATTTTGCGAGAAGCCAGACAACCCACAAAAATACCCAATAAGTGAACACATCAAGTGTTAATATGTATCATCAGTCTCAGAAAATGGAACATGGAAATGAAACACCAAAACCAAACTGAAGCAACTAAAAAGCAAATGGAAAAGTCAAAATAAAATGAAAAAGGCAGAGAAAAGCTCTCCACTTCACACCGTGTTGCTCCAAAAACAATGTGAAAAATGTCATTGAAATCAATGTTTTCCTGGGGAGTGGCTTTATTTCAGTAGAATGGCAGTTTTCAATAGGAATCTCTTCAATGCATTCTTGTAAGTGCTCTATTAATAGTATGCTCAGCCAGAGCTCTGCATCCCCAAGGAGAATTCAGTGACTGAGAAATTGTCAGGAGCTAGCAATGTGGTTGTTGTCTGTTTGTTTAAGCTGGAGAAAGAGAGTGAGAGGAGGAAAATGTAGATAAAAACTGCTATTACATCCAGGACCACAGTGATAGGCCTGACACTTTCTCCAAATTGACTCCAAATTTCTGGCTGCTGCAGGAGGAAATCTGTCATTTCAGGCTGCACTAATGCCCCATGTCAAATCTGGAGAGGAAGGGTTGCCAAGGAACCCAGTGAAGAACCCCCTCTCTGGGGAGGGTTTCCCATCTTCCCACCAAGCCCTCCTCCACCCGCGTGGCAATGTTTTACATTTGGAGCTGTCAAAGCACATTGCAAATGCTTAATTAATGTCATCTCCAGAACTACCCATGATGGAAGTGGCTTAATTCTAGTTAAATCAGTTCCTGCTCTCAGACGTTTTTTTTCTCTGCACACAGTGGCAAAGAAACTTTTTCATTGACTTCAGCAGTGACTGAATTGCAGCCTTGAGATTTTGAATTTTAAGGGACTCTGCAAAGGAAATAGTTTCACAGGATCACCCAGGCCAGGCTGTGTGCATCAGCCCAAGCCTTGAGCTCAAGCAAGAACAGATTTTTCTGCAAGGGATCATTATTTTGACCCAAAGGCCTTCATGGCAGACAGAGTCCATTCCAGGCCCAGATTAGATGAAGCTTTGTATATGTCCCGTTTTGCAGAACTACCTTCCTGATCCCAAATATTCCCCTGAATTCTTTTCTCATGAGATAATGCAGGTATCAATGAGGAAACCCTTTTTCCCAAAAGACAAAGCACATTTACAGGAAGTAGGCACTGGGAAAATAAATAAATAAACAAATAAATAAATAAACAAGCTAGCTGGGGCCATGGAGGAAGTGGGGAGAAGTACACCATGACTTAAATTGGTCAAGATCCAGTTAAGGCTGGATAGCCCAATTGTTCGCTGTCTTTCAGCAAAACAAGAGACGCATATTCATCTGCCCTCCTCGTTACAGACTAGATGTATGTCCCCATGGAGAAATCCAGCATGACACAATCTGTGGTGCTAGACATGGTCCCTATCACCAAATGCACTGTCATGGGAGGACAGTGATCATCCCAGTAAGAGGCATGGGGTGATGCTGAACAGCCAGTAATGCAGTCATCAGAGAGGAGAGGAAAGGCTCTGTAGAGCTGAGCTTTGCAGATTTCTCCCATTGCAGGTGCTTCAGGCACCCCTTTTGGTTGCAGGCCTGGGTGTTGCTGAAGGAATCCCTCTCTCCTCCCCTGAACAAACTCAGTTACTCCCTCACACCCAATAGCAAGAATCCTCAATCTGATGCTTGCGCATCCCACACTTCCTGAGATATCTCTGGTCCCTGGCCTGGGCAGACATTCAGTGCTCCCCCGTTTCAACCAGAACTACCCCTTCTGCATAAGAGAGCCCCAGTTCTGCCCAGGCCTATGGGGCAAATAGTCAGCCTCTCATGGTGGCATGGTGTCACTTTGACCCCCACTCCTCACACTATTGCTCCTATTTAGACCTCTGACCGTTTTATCTGTGGTTATCAACAGCTCTTGGAGCATTCAGAACCAGGAACCTACCCTTGGTGTCAGTGCTGTGTAGCTGCTGCAAGTGCAGCCAGCGCACGGGCATGGCCAGGCTCTGCGCAGTGCTGTGGCTAGCAGTGTCCAGGTGAGCACTGCGGGGAGGAGTCCCCACCACACGGAGCACGGTGGCACTGCTGCTGCATCCTCTGCAGCTCCCACCCCAAACCCTGCCCAATGCACATGCTTGAAAGCAATGGAAGGGCTGCTTCGGCAGCACACGGGAAGGTCAGACCCCTGGATGGACTGACCTACACACAGCAAACAACCAGATGGGAGCTTCCCACTGCCTTCTCCCCACCTACACACAGACTTTCTAGTTGCAGCTGGCTTTAGCAGCCAGCGCGGACACACAGAGTCCTTTATCTGGGGTTATATTTCAGTATCCCAAAGTCTGGAGCGCTTGAAGTGCTTGTTGGGTACTCCTCCCTTCCCATTTATACTCCTCTGCCCTACCAGAACGAGCTTTGCCTTTCCTGGCACAGCTGTCTCACAAAAACACTGTTACAAAACAAGCACAGGTCGTGGAGCTATGAAGCTATGAACAGGTCTTTATTGTCTTTATTTGTTGAGGTTTCTTCTTCTCTCTCTCTTTTTTTTTTTTTTTTTCCTCCCTTTCTCCCCTTGAATGGAATTCCTGCCAGCTCTACGGGAGAGAGAGGGAAAAGAGTAGAAAGTTTAACTCCTCCCATCAGAGTGTCTCACGCCCCTGCCCAGCCCTTGAAACCCAATAACCAAGATCATTCAACAATGCCTTCCCTTCCCTGGCTACATCCTTACTTCACTCTGAACTGCACAGGACACTGTGCCCACAGCGTGTGAAGAAGCCCTCAATCCAGCTCAGACCAGAGGGACGGGGTGATCCAAGAGCACATCGCGCAGGTCCTGCGGGCTGCAGCCGAGGCGAGTATGGGCGAACTCTTCTTCTGGGGCATTCTCCTGGCCTCCTCTCTCTGCCTCCTAGCAGTGTGTGCAGAGCAAGATGCTGCACCCTCGTGCCCACCTCAGTGCCACTGTGAAGAAGACGGCATCATGCTCTCCGTGGATTGCTCCGAGCTGGGGCTTTCGGAAGTCCCTGGCAACCTGAGCCCTCTGACAGCTTACCTGTAAGTATAGCCCTGGCTGCTACTTTTGAAATGCTCTCTCCAGACCCCTTAGTCATCTGCATCTTTGCGCAAGCTTGGCAGTTTGTGCCACATTTTCCTGAATTAAAAATTCCACTGGAAATCAGACACAAAACAAAACAAATTAATGAAAAAGGGCAGCTATGGCTCCAGGACCTGCTAAGCTAAGCATGCTCCCCCTCCTCCCTGCACCCCTCTGCAAATGCTGTTTATATTACGATGTTATGCATGCTTTGCTTCTTGATTACAGTGGATCAGAGGAGCTTATTTGCTGGGTAGATTTTGGTTTTCTGAGAGCATAATGGAGTATTTATACCAAGCAATTACTGCAAACTGTCCTGGGATCCTTCTGTCAAACATTTCAATAGCTGTGATAACTCATGGCTTTTGGGGTTTGGGTTGAGCTGGCCACCATCAGTGTATAAAACGGTGTGAGGCAGGATTTTTTTTTTTGGCTTGGCTTGGCTTGGCTTAAATGTTCCTAAATTTCAGAATGTTTCTCCTCCCCGCTATTACCACCACTTTAAAGAGTTAAAACAAGGATTGTTGAGTTAAATTACCACTAGCCCCAATGACAGTATCAGGAGTATCAGGGGTCCGTTCTGATTAGTGCTGACTGAACATATCCCCAGGATGAGCAAGGGAGTCCATGACAGGACTGTGGAGTTTGACCAGCTCCAGGCCTCCGGGAGAGGTAACTCCTTTCTTAGAAAGACAAGTCATCTCTGGTCTGCCCTAGGATCTAGTCTGTTTAATCACACGGTGATTTAATCACACAGAATGTGCTGCAGCCACCAAACTCAGCTGAGCATCAGGTCGGCTGGGAAGGACCTTGCCTTTCCCAGCTAGGGATGCATTGAGGAAACTGCCAATGGAAGCTGTGTATATTGTAGTCAGTCACAGCAAGTGGTCACCTGGTAGCACCCAAGCAGTGATGGGGATGTAAGTTTTGTGCTCACAACGAGAAGAGATATGTGTCCAGGTGTGCAATATGTTCTGCGCTGCTGGTTTCCTAGCATGTATGGCTTGTCCTGTGGTTAAATCTAAGCACACTAACGTGTCCCAAAAGGGTTTTGCAAAGCCAGGTGGAAGCTGCCGTGGCTGGATAAGAGCTCCTTTCCCCATCCTACTTGCCGGAGAAGCATGTTGCTTTATGTCTTGTGCTGACCAACTGGCCAGAGGTGTGCAGGACCAGCTGAAAGAGAAACATGACAGGGAAGGACAATTTTCACTGGAGACCATGAAAGATGAAGGAGCAATGTAAACAAGATGCATTTCCATGGGTTAGGGAACCATGAGGCACTTGTCTCCTGAGGTGTATGCTGCATAGGGGTGTCACCCCTACCCACATCCTGGCGCTAAGTTTGTAGCTAGCTGTCTATGAGTGTGATAAGTCGCTGTGGCTCTAGAGCATGTCCCGATGGAGGTGGTTAAAACATGCAGTCTGTAAGCTTGGGAGGCTGCAGAGCTCTGCAATGGTACTGCAAGGACAAATGATAGCCCCATACTCTACCTTTGCAGTCCTCACAAGATAGGGTACGGTTATGCACAACTCAGCTCTGCAGAGTATATGTTGCTGTCCAGGTCTGCAGAGTGTTTCCCACCGGGCTCTGAGCCATGGGAAGCTACATTGCATGAAAAAAAGGTCCACCACTTTGTAAAATTCTAAAATT
This sequence comes from Nothocercus julius, assembly GCA_013398735.1. Classification (NCBI taxonomy): domain Eukaryota; kingdom Metazoa; phylum Chordata; class Aves; order Tinamiformes; family Tinamidae; genus Nothocercus; species Nothocercus julius. The sequence continues at coordinate 959,424 of VZSV01000212.1, read as the reverse complement.
TGCAAAAAAAAAAAAAAAAAAAAAAAAAGTAAAAAAATTGTTTAAAAAATTGTAAAATTGTAAACTTTGTAAAATATTTACTCTGACGTGGTGGTCAGAGGGAGTACATAGAGTCTGGGGACATGGATTCTGTGTGCAGACTGCCTAGAGAGCAGGAGCCTAAAGATGCTCTTGGCCTAATGCAGCAGGTTGCTGCCCAGCTGCTTCTGGCAGAGCTCAGGTTACCTTTCGGGGCTCAGTCTTCAGGATGTCTGTGCACTGATTTGGGAGTGCATACAGGTGCCTTGGTCACAGCTCTGTGCTCTCCTGGTATGCCGTGAGCGGCTTCAGCCACTTGCTTTATTCACATGGTGGCGCCAGTGACAGCAGTTTGCAGGAGAAGCACCAGCAATGCAACTCCCCCAGCCCTATCGCCTTGCAGGAAAAGCCTGGAGGAACTTCAATGTAAAATCCCTCTGATGGGACCTGGGAGGTGTTGGAGGGCCCACTGCTTTCCCCCTCCTTTTAGAGCTGGACCTGCATGGGGGACAACAGCCCATTTATTTCATGTCTCTTAAATGCTGCCTGTGCATTAATAAATTGGATGATGTAACACAGTTAGGAAGGAAGGACGAAATGGGAACTACTGAAGGAGGGCAGAAGAGCTGTGTTTTCTTCCCTTTCCTGTCACGACTCCTTGCTCTACCTTTGGCAAGTCACAGAATATTAGTTTTTCAGTTACGAGATGTGCAGCCAGAGATGTTTGTTTTTATTTTTTCAAGAAAATCAGCATAAATGTTTTTGGAACTTTGTATTTGTGAGAGATCTAAGCTTTTCAGGCAAACTCAGGCTTTAAATCCACATTCAGATTTGTAAAGAAATGACTAAGTTTCTTTTAAAGAGTTGCAAGTACTGAAAAGAAAGCTGGTAATGGAAACAAAGAACTTGGAGCAGAAGACCAGCTCTTTCAGAAAGATTTCCAACTTCATTGACCTGTGCCTTGTCTTCCAAGAAAATTATTGGTGAGCCTTTCTGCAAAGAGTAGGATTCTCTCAGCTGCAAAATAAAGCAGATGATCTTTGCAGTAACATCTGGTTAGACACTGCCTCACCACTAAAGAACTTATATTCAAGCCCCATCCTGACAACATCGTGTCCCCATCACGTTGGTTTCTCTCCATGAACTCTCTCCTTCTCCATGTCTCACTTCCTGGAAAAAAAAGCTGCCTGATCCTGGGGTCATCCATCCAAAACTAAGCTTTCCAAGATGGAGGCATCGTCAGTGAGCTCGCAGCAGTGGTCAGGGAGACAGGCGAGAAACAAGTCACCTCTTCCCAAGGGAATTCCTCCAGCAGGCACTTAGACCTGCTGGTGTCTCCTTGGTAGTGCTGGAGAGAGCCCGTGTAGTCAGCTCAGCTGGGGTTGTCTGTGTTAAGTGACATGATCCTGGGATTTGCCATGTCCAGCCATGACATGCTAAGGATTAGCACGTCCTGTCCTATCCATCTGCATCCAGATATCCCATGGCCTGTACTAACCCAAAAGAGTTGTGCTATTTAGAGTATAAGGTTAAGATTTAACCAACATGCCAGTAAGTCCTACCAGCAGCATGACAAATATTACATCTCTGCCTTCCACAGCCAGTATCATATGGAAGAGAGTTGCTGTTGGAGCTGAAGGGAGATCTTTGGACTGTAGCAAGCTAAGAGCAGAGGAGACTGGTGCTGCAAAGGAGAAAGCTCCTGTACCAGTGGAGAGGAGACTCCAAAGGGGCACTGAGGAAGATGGTGTCAAATAACACAGGAAAGTGGGAAAGGAAGAGTTGCCCACTGCAGAATATGAGCTCAGCTTCACTGTCTAGCACTGCTGGCACCTTACACGTGACCTGGTTGAGGGATACCATCCCAGATCCCCTGGGATATGCAAGTGCCACCTCCAGCAGATGGGAAGGGGTGGAGATGGCAAGTGTCAATCCCTGTGGCCTGGGGATGGGGCTCAGGTTCTCAGAGCAGATTAGATCACTGCATAAATGCCCTGGGATGGCACCTCTGCCTCACCTATACTTGGCTACCAGCCCCTTGGCAAAGGGAAGGGACGGCAGTACTGGGGGGAGGGAGTAAAGGGCTACTCCCATCTGCTACTCTGAGACTGCTTCTGGTTCACCAAAAAAAAAAAAAAAAAGACATTGCTATATCCATGTTGCTGGTGCCTGCCAGGTGCCTCCTGGAATCAGAGTAGCCTGCTCATCCTTACCTGTCAGGAAACAGAAGGCTTGAGATATGGAGTTCCTTTAACATCAACAGGGGATATCGGTGTTAGTACCCACAGAAGGAAAGTGGTGGCAGTAGCACCACGGTTATATGTTCAGGACAGGCAGTCCAAACACCCTGGCCAACCAGCATGTGTATTGGTTAGGAAACAGGCAGGATGCAGTGCCTTTCACCCAGCCTGGGCTTAGGACATATGAAAAGGAACTGGGAGGATTGTCCAGAATCACAGGATACTTTAGGAAGGCACCTCTGGAGGTCTCTGATCCAATCCCTGTTCAAAGCAGGTTCAGCTTATCAGGTTGCTCAGGGCCTTGTCCAGGTGGGCGTTGAATATCTCCAGGATTCCTCCATCCCATCCTTGTCCCCGTATTTAACTCCCCTCATGTGATTTTTTTTCCCTAATATTAAATCAGAATTTCCCATGTGCCAACTTGTGCTTGTTATGTCTTGTCTTTATGACCTCTAAGAAGTGTTTGTCCCATCTTCTTTACACCCTCCTGCTAGGAGGTTGAGGACAGAAATAAGATTTCCCCATTTAGCCTCATTTTGCCTCTTGAAAAGACTGAAAAAAAAAACACTTGTATCACCAGTGCATGGCATAGAGCTGGAGCTGGGAATACTGCAGTGAGGGGGAGGAGAGCATATGAGGAACTGGGAATACATTGTTGGAGGTGATAAGAGCACAAACCTGTAAGAAACCAGACATCATTAGCACCACTGCTCACCGCTCAGCTGAAGGAAGTGTAGATGGCCCTGTGGTGAGATACTCCAAGTCATCCCCTCATTTCCCAGAGCCCCAGGCCACCTACAGCACCAGGGAGGTATCAGACTCCACTCCTGCTCCATGCCCTACCTCCAGAAGTACTGGAGACCACTGTGTCCTTCCCATGTGTGCCCCTTGGCCCAAGCCTGTGCACACCTTGCAGTGAAACAGGGCATCCATGGCATAGCTCACTACATGCAATACTACAGCTCTTCACTTGCAAGCAGGGAAGGACCTGAGACACAAGAGAGGCTGATAAGGTAGTCAGGCTATTGCTGTCATAGCAGAAATTGCTGCAGATATAGGGAATAGAGTTGAGTCTTGTTGCTCATGGATATCACCAGTCATCTAAGGAGGCTGCCCAAATGGAAAACTTTACATTCCCCATGCTGTTGCTGTGAGGAATGGGGCCAGGAACACTCAGCACAGATCTCATTCTGCAAAGACATTTCAAGCCATCGCCTGGAATTTAGCAGCCCAGTGGGAATCTGAAGCTACATCGCCACTGAGCCACCCACTGAAGTCAGGCAGTTGCATGGACTTATCCCAGAAATTCACAAGGAGAAGATTGTTCACTTCTGTGACATGAATCCTGGTACTGCCAAATGAAACCAGGCAGCCCCTTGCCTGATCACACAGCACTGCATCACTGCATCTGGTGCAGGGAAATCTCTTTCCCAATATATTTTTTCCTAAATACTCATAAAATTTTTGTAAGAGAAGTAGCAGAACTTGAAGGGTCACTCCAGAACCACATCTTTCAGCATCTTGATTGCCTTCCCATGTTCATTGCCTTGGCACTAGTTTGTACCTTGCCATCCGCAGTGAAAGAGGATCGGGTCTTTGATATTTCTGAATCTATAATTTATTTGTCTTGGTAACTGCTCCCCCACCTCCTGTATGGGTTAATAACACATGCAAACTTCTCAATGGCCACTAGAGATTGGGAGTCACTTGCACAGGGAATGGGAGAGAGGTAAAGCCCAGCTCCACCATGGGGTTTTCATGGCATCCCAAGTAAGCCAGGATGGCTCTGACTTCAGGCATTGTCTGCATGTTGAGTGCCACAAGTTGTCCCCATGCAGAGGTGCAGCACAGGATCCAGTAGAGCTTGCAATCTGGCTCAGCATGCCCCAGCACATCTTCAAGTTGTCTTGTAGCTCAGGGTGGCTCTTTGCCTACAGCAAATAACTGGTGGAAAGCATTTCCCTGCATTAGTGAGCTCTGGCACTTTGGAACAGTCTAGCAGGCTTGGCCAAACCAAGATCTGCCTCAATCCCCAACATCAGGGAGAGTTGCCATCTCCATTAACAAACCCATCTTTGACTTGGGCTGGTATTCCCCTCGTGGAGAATGTAGATGAATTCTAACCCGAAGTAGCATAATTCCTCCTCAGCTTGTAATGAAGAGAAAACCAAACTGAATGTGTCTGGGATCAAGCACAGCTGGGAGATGCTTGTAAAGAGAAATTGAAAAACAACCTGAAAAAGCCACAGCTACTAGACATGTGCTTCCAAATGGACTTGTGTCCAGGCAACATGCAATTTCCACCCAGGTCAGCAGCCAAAATTCCCCAGTCCCTGGGTGCATGGCAGCACTCGGGGCTGGTGATTAGTGTTTGAGAGCAGACAACATTCTCCCCTGAGTCCTGGTGCTGCCAATGCTGGGTCATGCTCAAGGCCAAAGCTCAGAGCAGGGCAGTAGGATCAGGCTGAAGTTCCCTAGAGAGGAGCCAAAATGGCTGTTTTGAAACCAGCATCACAGGGGGATCAACATACCTCACCATTAAGCCAGAACTGAAAGATCTATATTCAGTGGCTCATTCAGTCAGGTCTGACTTATAGCTGCCTGAAAAGCACGTTTAGTGGAATGATTTTCCTAAAGAATACATCATTTCACTGAAAGCAAAATGCTTAATGAGAGTGGATTTGTGTTGATGGAACTGTGAATGGGAGAAATGTAGTAACAAGTTGAAACAAGGGAGATTATTCCAATGTTTTCACTTCATGGTGACTTTTTCTTTAAAGATTCCATTTACATTTTTTCACCTGTTGGTGTCATGTTTACCTGTAGACCGTTTAATATTCATACTGCAGGTCTCCAAAATTATCAAAGCAAAACATTCTGATGTTTCTAAAACACAATACATTGACATTTTGGTCTCATCAAATACTAAATATTGACATGTTGATTCTTTGGTTGGTGTTGAGAGGAAAGTAAATATTGAAATTTCTGAATTTCCAGTGAGATGGAAACTGTCAGGTTCTTGGTGTCTCTCCTCCCTCCTCCCTTCAGTTCCCCACCCTCTACCCTTTGATATCTTGAGCAAGAGACACTTTGGGTCAGGGAGTGTTTTCCCTTGCATATCTGCGGCTGTCCTGCTCTGGACAATACCGGCATTTATTATCCCTATGCTGTGCTTTCTGGAGTGTGGCTGGTGCAGGAGGGAGAATTGCAGCTGTCAATGCTTCCTGCATGCACAGGCAGTGCCGTGGGTGAAATGGCTGAGACTAGGCTTTGTTACTGCAATTCATAGCTCAGTCTTTCCCGAGAGGTCACTTTGAATGAAAAGAAGCATAATTTTCAGATTTTTTTGCAAGTAACAGAAGGCTATTTGAGACATCACAAATGCAGATGTCCACTTCTTGTTGGGACAGGGTTTGAGCAGGGCCATGGGTGGTGAGATGTGGGATCTGCCTCTTCCCAAAGCCAACAACTGGTGAACACATCTCTGAGCAATCAAGAGAGCAGCCAGACCTTTCCTACACTTGTTTCATTGCTGGCAGCAAGCGCCGAGTTCCCTGGCAGCCAGCAAGCAGGTGTGCAGACCCAGAGCATGGTGGGGAGCATCACAGCTGAGCGGTTAGAGCAAACATGAACAGGAATGGAGCTGTAGCTGTGGGTGGGCAGCAGCATGTGGAAGTCAGCAAGGTTCATTGCTCACTCTCCACGAGTGAAATGCAGTCAGGGCAATTTGGTGACTGCAGGTAACCAGTTCCTCCTGCTGCCACTCTGAGGGATGTCCTGCTCCTGGTCCTGTCCATAGGAGCAACTGGTGGCTGGGCTGCAACAGACACCCTGTGTCCACATGTTCACCGCATGTTCCCTCCATCGGAAAGGGAGCTGCGGCTTTCCCTCAACATTCTCTGGACTCTAGCCATAGATGGCCAGGTTCTTATGCGCATCCGATCCTGCAGTGTCTCTCCACCAAGCTCAAGAGCATCGTCCACAGCCAAGTCAGGCTTTCTGCAACATCACATATTTCCACTGCAGCCACCCTGCTTTGTCCTCCCCCCTCTCCACCCTGCCTGCCCTCCAGGCTAAGCAATATGCCATGGCCTCCCCTCTCTCCCTCCCTTCCTTGAAGAATAAGCTCATAAATCTGCCTGGGGCAATGAAAACACTGAGCTCATGGCCCTTAGATCTGTGCGGGAGGAGCTCTAGATGGCGATTAAAGGAGTTTAGGGTTTTCTTTGAAAAGCACTTTGATTCTGACAGTGGCTCTGGTGCCAAAAGGCAGCAATCAGGCTGCAAATGCCTCTCCCCTTCTGCACCTGCGTGGGTCAGAGAGCAGCAGGAGGATGGAGGAGGGAAAGGGAACCTCAGCAATTCCTAGTTCATTGTAGTGGAAGCTAAGTGACCCTCCGTCTCCCCAGCAGGAGCACCCTGTGACGGCAGCAAGATGATGGGTAATGCTATCCCTGAGCCCAGGGCATCAAAATGACTCCACTGATGTAGAACAAGAAGCTCCTGCCATGTCCATCTATCATGGAGCTGGGCAGGGTCATACAAGGCAGCCACCCAACGGAGAGATGTTTCTCCTCTCAGCTACACCAAGATGGCTCAGAAAGCTTTAGATGTGAGCCAGACTCCTTGGGCACTTGGAGAGGCAGGAGAGGCTGTGGAGAGCCAAGAAGGAGCTGAGATCAGGCAGATAGGGATGGGACAGCATTCTGTATTTGGAAACACTGCGGGAAGGGAAAAGGGAGGATTGTCAGGACTGGGAGGAGCCTGAGGTCCTGGAGAATGCGCTGAGTATGGCAGAAACTGAAGACAAATCAGAAACCACCTTCACAAAGAAGAGCAGGGCCAAGTGCAAACATCAAGGGTTAGACCAGGGTCAAAATAGAGCCAGGCTGCAGTCTGAGTGTAGGCAAGTACTATATGAGTAGTGGGGAGCAAGGGGAGATTGTGGTGAAGCTCTGTCAGTGCCTCCAAGTTTCAAGGGACCAGAAACAGGTGATGCAAACTCCAGCTGTGCAAGCACAGACTTTTCTAACACTCACGGAGGAGTTCTATCTCCAACCTCCTCCTTCCATGGCATGACAGAATTTCCTTAGATATCTACTGCTCTTCATTTCCGTTTGTCTTGTTTGCAGGCCTTCCTATAGCCGCTCAAACTTCTTCGAAGAATCTGGGAATGAAAAGCAGCCCCCATGGGAGAGGAGTAAGTCAGTCACACCTGTAAGGGTAGGACCTACTGAAGGGACCTGCTATCTCAGTGTGAACAGCCACAAGCCCCACTACAAAGAGACCCTGGGGAGACAGAGTAGTTTCCAGCACTGAACAGCCCCATAGGGCACCCATTAGTAACATTCCCCTTGGTTCAAAGGAAGGTGACGCCCAAGCACAGCATCATCTTGTCAGGGATGTGCGTGCCATGGAGTACGCTGCAGGGCAGGGAGGACAAGAGAGGAAACGCTCCCTCTTTGCTGAGTGAAGGGTGGGCATGAGGCAGGAAGAGCAAGAATAGGGCGAGGGGGCAAGGGAATCCTGTCATGAGGATGTCCCATTCCACACTTGTGCTCAAAGGCTTTGCAGTTTGACACTCAGGGGCTCCGAGCTGCACAGCTGATGGATGCAGGAAGAATGGAGGGATGGGCCATGCAACCTTTTCTACAAGAAGGATAGGCAATGGGTTGCATCAAGGTCACAGTTGTTGTGGCCAGCATGACAGTGTGGACAAGTGCGAGGGTGGAGAGCACCAGGACCTCAGCATCTTGCAGGATCTGAAGGCACAAACCACTTTCCCCAGAATGCTATCTAGTGAAGGGATACATCTGGGTAAAACTGCCATCCACCTGAGGCAATTTCAAGAGAACTGCCAATTCTAGATGCACCTTATCTGTAGTAAAGCAAGCTTTCACAAGCACGGATGTGAAACCATCAGCAAAAGCAAATAACCCACTCTCAAATATAAATTCATCTCAAATTTTTCATGGAGAACACACACACACAAAAAATCTAGTTGCAGGGAATAATCTTTGCAATTTTGCTTTACCCCATTTCTGCAGCTACTCCTCGGCACCAACCTATGTTTGAGTAACAGTTTCTCCAGTGGCTTACACCTGGGTCTGAAAAGACAAAAATCCACGAGAGCACGTCCTTGGCTTCCCAGGCAGTGCTCTAAATCAGTCTGACTATGGACATGAAAACAGCACTTCTGCTTCTGCTTATTCAGCATTTCTGAGTGGGAGAGGTATGAGGAATAGGGGTCATGTAGCCACATTGTAAGATATCCTTCTCCCTGCACCTATGGGCACAAAAGTTACAGTGTCTGAGACGAGGAGGTCGTCTCCATTAGTAGCATATGCCCCATTACCAAATGACATACACATAGCTTTAGGGTCAGTGTGTTGTATTTCCTCATATTAATCACCTGAAGTCAAAGGTACCACAATCAAGACAGGACCTTGTTTATAGCCACAGGTAAGACTTTTGTTGCACTAACAACCTGTGGCAATGAGTTCCCCAGATTATGTTCCTAGGACATAGAGCAGTTTTAAGTATTCTCTGGCAGCTGCATATGGGGTTTTACTGAGCATAGCATCAGTCTTGCTGTATATGCTGCCCTTAACTTTTTACCAGTTTAGGCGCAAATTCTCATGTTGTGTGATGTGTCTGCAGCCGTCGTCCTGCACAGGAAGATATCCAGCAATTAAGGTATAGCAGTTCTTTCATGTAGTATAACACAGCATAGAATTTATTAGTGGCAAAAGCATAAATGCTAGAAGCCTTGATTTATTGAAGAAGGAGAAAAGGAAACAAGTTTCAGCCTATGCTGGTTAGTGTGATACGAGTCTGAGACGAGCTTGACATGTGAAAACTGCCCTGACCCTTCATGTGGTGTTCTGGCTCACCTGGTAATACTATGAGGTAGAGCTCCTCTTCAGCAGACTACTTTCCACTGGCTATCTCACACATGCTTTGTAGAACAAGCTTTTCCCAGCACAAAATCTTAGTTTCTTGGGAATGGTCAGATACCCCATGGCCACAACACTGGATCCCTTGTGTGGTGGAGGTGACAGATACAGAGGACTGGAGTGCAGATTAAGAAACTTGGATGGTTTTCCAGCTCTGTCCTAGCCACGTGGTTTATCCTAGACAAGTCTTCCGTGCCTCAGTCTCCCTATCTTTAAAAGACTAATCCTTTCTCTAATGCTCTTTGAGATCAACTGATTAAAAAATTGCTATGGAGACTCTTAGTACTTTTTAGCCACATGTCTGGACCTCTCAAGTTAAAATACCTTTTCAAAGTTTATTAAAAAATTCTTGAGCTCTGCATTTTTGCAGCCACAAGAATAAAACTTATACTAAGCTCTCAAATTTGTAGCCTGCCTTTCATGTCCACTGACTTCATAGTTCCTTCATTACAGATGTAGCCACAAGTCAGTAGGGCTACCAAAGCTCCTTTGGAGCTCAGCAGCTGCTAAAAAGCATGTAGGTAAAACTGGTAAACTTTACAGAGGAAGTGAACTGATTTCTGAATCCAGCTGGTAAACTGTAGTTTGGTAGAATTTTTGTAAATCTCAATTCTTTTAATCTAATCTTCTTTCTATAGGAAGCTACCTTGCTTTTAGCATACTTCTGAACACATGGGGGTAAATAACAGCTATTTCAGTTCTTAGGCTAAACAAAAAAAAAAAAAAAGAGGAAAGACTTGTTTGGCGTAAACAAATAATTTTTTTTCCAGGTTTCCCATACAATTAAAAACAAAACAAAGCAAAATATATTTACTTTGGGTATCCCTAAAACATTTTTCTTTGTCTCAAAAAGGAATACTTTGTTTCATTTTCATTTTCAGGTTGTTTAAATATTTCTAAATACTTTCTAATAAGAGTTTATAGTAAAGTGTTCCACCATCTCCTCTCCCTCATTATTTCAGTGGAGCACAATATTTCTGTGAATTTAGTGTTGATCAAAAAATTGTGCATTCTGTCTGGCTTGGAAGATCCCCTGGCCTGATCTTGGGCTGTGATTTGTTTTTCCTTTCAATACCACTTCCGTCTCTTCACCTCCCACTGTGCAGGCACACAGTCCAGGAGGAGGAATCACCCTCAGACCTGGGCTGTGCTAACTTTCCAGGGAGGCTAGGGGGTGGCCAGGAGAGTGAAGGAAAGAGTCCATCAAGGCACCTCTTGGCTTCAGAGATCACTTCTGGGTCTTCTGACTATCTCCTGCTCCTGCCAAGACACCTTTGAAACAACTTTGAAACATCTCCAGCATGTTGGGCATTGTGATTGGGCTGGAGGGGAAATCCACATTCCCTTTGAAGTCTGGATACTTGTGCAGTTTTAGAATTATAGGGTTGTAATATACTGGAATGTGTGGGGATGTAATTGTGACTTAGATCCTTGGATGAAAGGTGCTATGTACATACAAAAGGTATTATTATTATTGCTATTATTATTGCTATTATTACTATTATTATTATTATAGAACTGCAATATGTGGATTGGGGATGAAAGTAACACCAAAAGACCCTGAAATATGAGCTGTGTCTAAGGAAATTTCAGCCTGAAATGGGGTTTTGCCTACAAAGGGGAAACAAAGTAGCCAGGGTCACCTACAGTGAGCTTTTATGAAAGCCTTGTATGCAAATATGATTCCCAAATCCAAGTTGCTGTGATTCTCAGAAGAGTGCCTCCTGGAGGAGCTAGTCCTGAGTAGTTTTTGCAGGAAAAAAATAACATTAGACAATTTCATCATTTTTTCATTTTTGATCATTTTTCAAATGATCATTTTTGATCATTTTCATCATGGCAGCAGTCACAATATATGACCCTGGCACAGGAGCCATCCAGCATGTGAAGCTCAGGAACTGCTGGATCCCACCATGGCTTAGGGGCTGGAGAGACATGAGGGGGAAGAGAGAGCTCCTGCACTCTTCAGTCCTCCTTCTGCTCCAGTAGAGAAGACGCCAGATCTAGAATCCTGAGCTTATCAATTTTTTTCCAGCCATCAATCATATCCCTGCCTGAGTAGAGCACGAAGGAAAACAGGGATCAACTTTGATCCTCCGTAGGGCCTGTGGCTCTGTGCAGCCATCAGCCTCAAGTAGTTTCTCCTGCCTTGTTCCTGCACTGACATCTCATTAACTTGGGGAAACTTAAGTGAAGCCAGACGCTGAAGCGGGACTCCCCATGACAGCACCCGTGATGATTTTCTGCAATGTCACAGGCTCTGCAAAGCATTATTTTTCACCCAGATATGCGGTTCCAGCTGCCTGTCCTAAGAAGGGGGGAGGGATAGATTGAATCTGTTCTAATTTCCATCAGCTTTAAAAACCCAGGGAAAATAACTTGTTGTTGTTGTTGGAGTTTTTTGTTTGTTTGTTTGTTTTCTCTACCAATCTCAACAATTTTTGGAAAAAAAGTAATAGACTTTGGCTCTCCTACTTCAAGGACTATTACCTAGGAGGGTCTAGAGAGGGGTCTGCACTCAACTGTATTGCTGTAAAGCTAAAGGAGAGGAGTGGGAGGCACATGGAAATGAACGGGATTGTTTTCCTAGTTATGGACTCCCACCTACAGCCTTTCTGCTTTCTTTGGACCTCACCTGAAAAGCAATGCTGGCCTTTGTTTGTCATGGGCTAGCTCAGACACAGCATCCCATGGCATACACTGAGATCTATCTAGTGCGCTCCAGAAGGATTCAGACACACCCTGGGAGACCTGTTTCCTTGAGAAAGTCAGAGAGCTAACTGAACTGACAGCACAAATGCACCCAGACACTCTCAAGCTTCCTGGCCTACACTGCTCTGCAGTGTTGTTTGAACTGGAAGGCAGCTTCGTGCTTTAGCGTGGAAGAACTTAGGTTTCAGCTGTGATTATGGAGTGGGATGACTTGTTCTGTCAGCAAAGCTGGTATAAATATAGGCTCTTTTGCTGTCTCCCTAGGGCCTCCCTTTTTCTGGTTCTGTCTCAGCGCTTCAGTACTCAGCGTGATGTGCAACGAAGAATTGCTCTAAATTCACCCTGGAATGGGCTTTCTTTCCATAACAGTATGGAACCATTGCCAAAGATGCATGTGCAGGAAATAATTCCATGCTGGTAGCCCTCTGGGGTGCCACTGGCTAGGGTGATTTTGCAAGGGAACGTCCTTCCCTCCTGTTGCTCTTTTTGACGGGTACAAAAACGAAGGATTCAAAACCCATACAAAAAAAAAAAAAAAAGCAGGGGGTTGTTGTAAAGCTGTAGTATTATGACTATGGTTTGTGATCTTGGAAGAAAAGAGTGCAAAACAGAGAGCCTCAGGAAAAAAAGTAACATCTTAAGAGAAATCTAAAGCTTATTCTAGGTGATGCATTCCAGATCAAAGCAGACCTCACCTGGAGAGCAGAGCCTTGACACTGGGACTTTGACACATACAGGCAGCAGGGCATTGTCAAGCAAAAATCCCCACTAAATAAAAGAGGAGGGATTTTCTGCAACAATGAACTATCAGTGGTACCTCTGGAACAGGGCATCATCTCAGAGATCTGGATATAGAGGCAAAAAAAATCTTCATATATAAGAAGTATGCCAAAAAATAGCTTTGAAAGGACTGTGAGCCAAAGATACATTTCTAATGTGTGGCCTAAGCCAGAAGAGGAGGCCTAGGCACTGCATCTGTGCATCCCTGGGTAGGTCTCCTTCTGCTCTGGTAATAGACTACTCTGGCATTCATATTTCCTCATGTCATAGGCTGTTGCTCTGTTTCTTCAGCCCCTCGCTTTCATATCAGTTTGTCTCACGGCCAAAGCTTTCTAACCAAGGCATCCCACATGTACTGGTTTCCTGGTGATTTTTGGATTCTTCCGGTCAAAGACTGCCCCTGTTTTGCTACTCTACATGCCTCGTGAAATCAGACGTGCAGAAGCAAGAGCATGGCATGTACCTGAACCACAGGGGCCAAGAAGCAAAGGCTGGTCCACCTTGGGGATAGTGAGTCAGATCCAACCATGGCAACTTGTCCATTGCTAAACTCCCACAAGCAAGACCTTGCTCCTCAGCAGGAGGGTTCAGCTCCCAAGGCCTGCCCCACTCTTTCCCAACTGTACGGATAAGCTGAGCCTTTTCCCTCAGTAGAGCTGGGAGTGATGGTGACTCAGCACCAATTCAGTGCAAACCATGTGGGCAGGCACTCCAACAGCAATGTGTGTTGGAGACATGAAGACTCTCACTATCCACTTGACAGCAGAAGAAAGGCTTTTCTTGGTGTGCAGGGACCATCCACCAGAGAATGAGACAAAGCAAGAGCTGTCATGCTCTAATGTCTTGTGGCTTCCTAGTGACACTATATAGCATTTGCTGTAGTTAATGGAAACCTGCTAGTTGCTCTGAGTGGCAGAGATCAGCTCTGCCATTCTGCACCCCTAAGATGAGCCAGTACCTGGCATCAACAAAGTGCAGCTCTTAGTTCCTTGCCAGGCCATTTCTGGGTTTGGCAGGAGAGCATATCACAGACTGAATCCCTGCAGGCTTTAGAAGGCAGTGAGCATGGTAAGGAGTGCAGATGGTATTCATCTTGTATCTTGTGCTATGAGCTTCGGTCAAGAAGCCAAACTGCTACAAACAACATGCAGAAGTTCTCCTCTACTGTCATAAATATTTGAGACTCTTCCTTTATAAATCACACACTATCTCAGAAGGCAAGACCTAGATGCCAAATAATTAGCTGCAGAGACCCAGGCTTTTCTGGTCCACAATAGCAGAAGGTGTTGGAACACCTAGTTCAACACAATATTTTCTGGGAAAGCATTCAGAAGTGGACAGATTCAATTACACATTCCATCTTTGGTACAACAAGGATAGTCTGCCAGCTTGGGCTTCATGAGTGATGGTAGGAAGGCCAGACAGGAAGGATCCTGCCTGTCATGTGTCCCCATAACTAAGACAGATGCCTTGGGTTGGGTGCTCAGTTTCTTCTTGTTAGGATTTCATAGCTGCTCTCTTTGAAATTTTATCATGGAAAGCTAGAAGTCCAAAAAGCATTTTTCAAAAGCTGTCAGCCACAATGTTTCATTTTCATGTCTTTAGTCTGAAGACAGATAATTTTCAGCCCAAAATGGCTGAAAACCACCAGGAATTTTCTTTTCTGATAAAAATGCTATTCTCCACTAGACACTGTCAACAACTGTCGTTTTTTGCTCCTTGCTCATCACAGTTTCTTGCAAGAAGGAAAAAAAATGTTTCCAGGCACTGATCCCCTGCATTCCACACCAACTAATCCATCTCTCTCGGCCAGCATGGCGCCTTCTCCATGGACAATTTATTTTACCTCCAGAGTACAAGGAGAGGCAGGAAACTGCATCTGGCCCTGGGTTCTGTGTGTGGGCAGGAAAATTATTTATTCTTCTCGTTGGCTGATGGTCGCCTTCACAGTGAGGTTCAGCTCAAAGATGAAGGACTAACCACAGCCCAGAGTGGCACTGACAAATGAAACCTTGGTTGGGAGTTGGTAACAAATCAGACAGGAGACTCAAGAGTTTGGGAACAGTAATGGGGCCCACAACTAGCTGTGACACTGTAGGAGCAGGAAACATTGCATGATGAAACAAATGAGGAGCAGCAGTTGGGCTGGCAAGATTGTCCCAAGAAGAACAGACCAGATTGGCTAAATGGATGCTAAATGAGTATCATGGTACCATCTACGGGAAAGGAAAGATGGTAGGGTCCGTGACAACTCAGAAGACACAGTCAGAAAACAGCACAACTCAATCCTCAGTGTGGCTGCAGTGATGCTATCCAGAGAGGTACAAGAGATTAGATGATTTGCAATTAGTGTAAGGACTATGTGTTTTGCCTCAAAGAGCTTGTCTGGCTGACACCTCCATTGAATTGCCACTGCTTGGCATCCATGAGCTTGTAATTCTCTCTGCAGGTTCTTACAAGCTCATGGAGAAGGCAAAGCTCTGCTCACAGATCCTGCTATCACTACCTGAACTCATGGCCACGGCCTCCCACAGTGAATCCTGATGTACTGGCGCTGGGAAGTCGGTTACTAAAATCAGCTCATGAAAGAAAGATAAAAAATCATGAGCAGATGAGAAACATGAATTTCTGTGTCTAGTTTTTCAGTACTAGAGTATCATCTCCTCCTGGGAAGTGGATTGGACTCATGTGAAAGCCTCTCATCATTCAATCTTATTCCACTCTCTGCTAGCAGAGATTCCTCACATAGGAATTCATTCCTCACATTTCCTCCTCATTTTTTTTAGGCTGTTCATATTTATAAGGGGCTGGAAAAGAAGAAAAAGTACAGGAACACCTTTAACATCCTAAGACTGCCTTAGTTGTGGTCCCCAATGGCAGGGCTTGCTAGGATTAAAGCTGCAATCCTTAAACCAGAACAAAACAGAAACAGGGTGTTTTTCTAGACAGAAAGAAGAGCTATGACATGGGACAAAGCTGGATGAGTGCTCACAGCAGGAGCATTAAGAGATACATGAAGAGAGTTTAAAGGCTTTTGACAAGTGAAGTTAGGAAGTTCTCACAATGGCTTTGAAGCATCTTATTATTTCTCATCCAGGTGTAACAACATTGGGGATGAGTACACCAGACATGGGAACTACCTAGAGAAAAATACCTACCTGTCATAGAGAGTTTTTTTGCTGTTTGGTGGATGGGGGGTTTCTGTGAGGTTCTCAATGGATTTCCAAGAGTTCTCCATTGTGAACAATCTTTGAATTGACAGCAATGAAATACTGTCTTTTTTCTAGAATTCAATATTTGTTGGTTTTCACACTCCTGGAGGGAGAGTGGGGTTTTTTTGTTTGTTTGTTTGTTTTGCAAAAAACATTCTTCATGAGGGATATATGAAACAATGAAAGAGCTCAAAGCAGCAAATACACAATTTATTGGGTTGATCTGAGCAGAAATTGCAAAAGCCCCCCAAAAAACAATGGTTTATTTTTTGGGTAAGATAGAAATTTCTTTTGAATATTTCTCCTGATAGAGTTGGGGCCTCATGACATTAAAAGCCTGCCTAGACTTTAAAATCTTCCTTTGTTTTTTTTCCATAGAGAATTTTATACACCTCAGTGCACAGTTGGGGCTAGTTGAGAAACCCAGATAACACCATCCTAACCATTCTCTCAGAGTTTATTTTCTTTATCTACCAATAGCTTAAAGTGAATATACAAAAGTAAAAACCCCCTTTATTCCTAATAGGATAAGACATTCTTTCTAAAACATGGATGAAATCTAAATCTTCTGATCAGAAATCCTAGTAGGCAGCAGGTCTATAAGATAAGAAAAGCAGGGTAGGTGTGTTTTCTTGGTTAAGCTCTTTAATATGAAAAAAAATAGCTCTTCTGGTGTCATGTGGTGGAAGATCAAAAATGTAAAGTAAACATCTGTGAAATGAATAATGCAACAGCAGCACCAGTCTTGACACAGCTGCAGGATTCAACACACAGAATAAGCTTCGGGCATTTGGGGCCAGTCAAAAGGAACATGATGAGGAGCTCATAATCCCTGAAATACCTACTATGTCAGAAATGTGGCTTGCCTGGTCCTTTAACCAAGTAGCCCCTGCTGGGCTTAGAGCTGTCTCTTAACCCAAGTAAGCAATGACATATTTGCACTTTGTGTGGGTACTGGCTTGGCTGAAGTCTATCAGTCATCAATACAAAAAATCATCTTTTGGGGTGTCTGAAGGGACCTGAAAAGGGTGCCTTGAAAAAGTCCCAGTGCTTTTAAACCTGATCTGCAGGATTTCAGGCCAGAGCTGGCTAGCTTGTATTTTTAACACCAAGCCAACTTTCCCCACTTTCCCAACAGGCCAATACAGGATGGAGAAATGAAAGATAAAAATAAGGAAGCCTAGTGGGTTAGCAATGGTTTAGCCTGCCAACCATTCTGCTTTTGTCTCCTCAGCATTCTCATCCCACCTGGATAGGTGTGGCATTGCTGCAGGTAGCGCTGCTGTTGCTCAGAGATACACCTCACTGATAACACCTCCTTTGCTAATATGCAAGCATTCATCTACTGTCAGTCCCTAGAAGTCACTTGTACAGGGAGGAAGCCATGACTGAGAGGTCTTGAGCTGAGCTAACACTGCTCCTTCAGCACCATGAGAAACATCGGCTTTAACAATAAAGTGGGTAAGGCCTGTGTGTATGATGAATGGGACAATTATAAAAACCTGTTTAAAACTATCACATATTTCCTAAGCAGCCAGGGTGTGATTTATCTCCACCTAAAATGCATACCTAAAAGAGGCTGCATGAATCACACAGTAAAAGGGATTGTGTCTCCCCATAGAGGCACTATAAAGGGAAACCAAAGTCTAGCTCAGATGTAGACATATGCATTGTAGGCATTAAAATTGAGGTGGTGAGATTCGAACTTCCCCCTCTTTAATAAGTCCAGGAACGGGGAGATCATTTGGCGAAGTCTTTAATTAATTGGTGATAAAAGTTAATGAAGGTAAGAAAGTACCAAAACCTAGTAACTGTCTTTGGCGTGGCCAAGTCTGTGATTTCTCAGGGTTCATTTTCATTGCCCCTGGGGAGGTGAGAGAGCCCAGGAATTCAATGGAAGACCTTTCAGAATTTCATCTCTCTAATTTGGCATATGGTTTGTGACAATTCAAATACTCCAGGACTGATTTTACAAGCTGTTCAGGTTGGTTCATGTTCAGTGAAAAAGTAATGCTGCTGTCTAAGAGTATTATTATAAAGGAATCTAATAAATCTTTAAAAAATATAATTAAAATGTTGCAAGGTAGCTGCGGAATTAGATAGGCCAAAGGGCATGACCAAATATTCAAAGTGTCTGTCTCAGGTCCAAAAGTTTTTCTTTTTCTTTTTATCTTCTAGGGATATTTCTTCCAAATTATACAAGCCTCTGTGCTGCAGTTTCGTAGGGATATTGGCTGCAAATTAGTTAATTTTCAAGATCAAGAGTAATAGATAATTTTTCTCCCAACAATCTCCCCTGATTTCCAAAATTTCGATGTGTAGATGAGGTAAGCCATCTTACACAGAGAAAGGATGCAAGATGCCTGTGGCAAAGCTGAGCAGCACAGAAATCCTTTCACTGTCTATTAGAGGTGTTTTCCAAGTGCTTTAGTGATGGCTCTGACCATGGATAAATTAAATCAAATCTGGCATTCAGGACCAAGTTGTGCAGCCATCTGCCAAAAGGGAGGGTGGAGGGAAGCAGCATTGTGTCTCCATTGCTGCATACTATACTGGCTAACTATACTTGTTTTCTAACTCAGGCAAGGCTGATGTAATGCCAGTGACCTTTCCTCCTGAGACCGTGAGTGGGCTGACACTACTTCTGATGAAATATTGATGGAGACAAAAATCAGAACTGGATGTTATGCCCTCATTCCAAAGGGCTAAAGATTGTGCAAGGAGGGCCAGTCAGCCCCTGCATAATTGGGAACTGGGATAAGTGAGTCAGACAAGAAAAGTTATTAGCTAATTAATTTTGCAATCTAACAGCAGATACTACAACTAATATATTTTTTTTCCAACATACCAGAAGCAAGTGATCTAAAAGGCCAAAAGGTGGCAGAGATGTGGAAGGAGCTGCTCAAACACAGAGCTCTTCTCAAAAAATGAAATAATCTTTGTTTTGCCCCGAGAATAGGCTGTGAGCAGTTGGAAAAACCCATTGTGAACACATACGAGAACTAATGGTTCAGATGCAAAATAAAAATTGTCAGGACCAGATGATACTCACACAACTTCTAAAGGAATCCAAATCTGAGATTACAGACCAACTAACCATTCTGCTTAGCCTATTGCTTAAGCCAGTCCTGCTATCTGAAAATGTAAGGTGACAAGTGCAACGCCAACTTTAGAAAGGCCTTCAGGAATCCATGGAATCACAGGCTAGCAAAGCAATCAGATGAAGTTGCAAGTAAGGAAAAGAATTAGTAGATAAAGGGATAAAGGTTAGATAGAAGAGTAGATAGAAAGGAGAAGGCTTTTGTAGATTAAATAATTCGGTGAAGGGGTAAGCAGGCATCTGCTCCAACAAAAATCAGTTCTTGAGTTTCCAGAAAGACTGGAAACTCAGAAAGAAGGTTCTTCTTCAAACTCTCCTAAAGAAATTAAATTCACATAGAATGATGATCAGTTAGAAGAGGGGAATTGAAAGTATAAGACTCAGACAGAGGTCAGTTCAGAACAGAGGGTGAGAGGGAAACAAGATCACAAGGAGAGATTCAATGGTAACCAGGAAAGGGAGTAAACAGCAAGACAAAAGAGCTTGGCTGGAATAAAGAAATAAAGGAGAAATGAGTACTGACTGAGAAGGTTTAATGGCAGTCTCAGAGGAAACAGCAGACAGATTTAAGTGTTAAGACACCCAGGACAAAGCATAGGGTCAAACAGTCTGTGCCAGTGGGCTGAATGGATGTATCCACCCGAGAAAGTGTTCATGGAGTCAGTACAGACAGCGTGATGAAAATGTGAACATGGACCTCCAAGCAATCAAAAAGACAGTTGTGTGGTACATTTTTCAGTAAAGAGAAACCATATCTAATTTCTCCACTCCAAAAGTGTGTTATAAGTTCATTGAAGATGAAAGGGTTAACCTGAGGTCTGAAGAAGCTTATTTACAAACCACAAATACATAGACTCAGAGATGCAGGGGTCATAACTTAAAAGCAAGACAGCAAAGCAAAGAAGATTTCTAAAATGGTATGAATCAGTTCTATGGCTCACTTTCCAATCTTTGCCTGCTCTTAGTTACCCTAGGGGATCCCAGTTTTCTGCCTCAGCTAGCTCCACATGTCTTCTACTCTTCCTCTTGCCTCTCTTCAGTACACTTCCTGTTCTAGAAGCACTTTTGTGAAGACTGTCATTGTTTTCAACAATGGTTTTCCAGCCCATCTTGAGTTCAGTGTGTTCTCACTGTATGGGAATCATGAGTGAAAATGACAGAGTAGATTCATTAGTTACTTCTTCCCTGATTTTCCTTATCTTGCCAAAATTACAGTACCTTGACAGGAACTTTATTCTCTTTTTCCTGCTTTCTCCTCTTTGGTCCATCCTCTGAAGGATCTCTGATGAGATCAATTTTTAAATGTTCAACATATAGTGTGCTCAAAAAAAAATTGAGCCATTGTGTCAGCAGACACTGCTGGGGTTGCTTTCTTTTGAAATCCAGACTTTGCTGAGGTGCATACAAAGGTGCTGAATATCCAGAGGAAAAGCGAGCAGCTCGTGGCATGAGATTTTCCTAGATGTGCAGCCTGCACTGTGAATGCCACACTGACCACTCAGGGCTGTTCTATGGGAGAGGAAGTTTTTGTTTCAGAATTTTTTGTTTCATTTTGTTTTTTCAATGGAATAATGCATTTTTTTCTTCAAATTGAATATGTCCTCCACAAAACAGTAATGTTTGCGAAAATGTTTCAAGTTTCCAGTGGAAAAGTTGAATCAACAGAATTTGACTTGAGTCCTCCAATTCTCATTCAAAGAGTCTGGCTGGGTCAAAGAAACCAATATATGATTTTGCAATGACACTTAACAATGCAATGCGAGGAACTTGCTTGAACTTATAGTTCAGATATTGTCCTGCTAACATTTTTCCTATCCTTGCTAATTTGACCCCCAGGAATGACTGTAATAGAGATGGCAATCCTGGGAATTTGTATGACACAGGGAAATCAGATTTTTAAGGAAAGCAAATATTGTATATCAAGCTCTGCTTTTCTTCTAAAACAAAATATATTGGGAAAAAATCAGGAAAGCCAGATGAGAACAACTGTTTTTTCATCAATTTCTTTCTGATTACTGTCTAATGATCTTTGTAAGTGGAGATGGATGAATGGCAGAAAAGATGGAAAAAAGTCATCTTAGAATAAAATACTCCAACAGCTCTCACAAATTGAAAAAACAAGGGAATCTTTTCTAGATAGAAGACAACATTTGGTCTGAACTGATTTAAAGAAGTTCAATATATTTGAATGTATTTGAACATGTCAAGAATCAAAGATTCTCAAGGATGTTATGAAAATAGATCATTTTAACATTTTCATGATTTTATAGTCTTTTCTCCCACAAATAATATGAAATCATCATTCCGTAAGTGCATCTGGCAAAGCAAAGAGTCAAAAATTCTTTAGCAACAAACCAAGGGAAAACATTTTCAGTTTTCTCCTCCTTAGGCTTTTTCATTTTTGTTCATATCAAACACTGTCTCAATGGAAATGAGTTGCCTCTAGGTGCTGAACACCAAGAGGTGTTCAAGGACTGGATAGTGGTGCTTTGGCAGTGCCCTGCATGGGCCTGCTCCCTGCAGAGCCAAAGAGGAATGGACAGAGCTCTGTGGTAAAAAAATGGAAACTCAACAGTAAATATGGGAAAAGCTGCAGTGTTTTTGTCTAGTGAGTTTAACTGGAAAAACAAAATCCTGGTTTTGTATGGGGGAATGTGCACTGCAAGCTGTCCAACAGAAGTTCCTCTCCAGACGTGGAGAGCAAGGCAGCTGGCTGTACAGGCTGGGGTGAGCCTGGGCACGGGGACCAGCTTTCAGGAGGGATATGACACCGCATCAGCTGACACTTGTGCAGAGATTGGAAATAGGACAGTGTGGGCTGAGTGCAGAAGAGCCGTGGGCTAAGCCGAGGTGCCAGTAACGCTGTGGTGCCAGCCCCATGCATGTGATGAGTCCATCCTGCAGATATCCTGCAGGAAGAAGAGTGACTTTGTGCCATAGCTGGCAGAGCCTCTCTCCAGAGACTGTCTTCAGGGACATTCTCTATGCGTGTAACAGGTCTGGGATTGGTGCTTTCTTCTCCCCTGCTGTCAAGAGGATTCACAGCTTGTGGTAGGCAGTAATATTAACACTGCAAACAGAGAATGGAGCCCTTTGAAGACACAAACTGAGTGGAAGGATTATCTGTCATACACAAGACCAAACATCCCCACAGTCAAGCCCTTAAAACCTTCTTCGCCAACCCCAACCCTGAGACCAGCTGTCAAATTTTGCAGCACCAGGGGCTGCTGGCCTGGGGGAAAAGCCAGTTTCAGCTGAAACCCCTGCACAGGCTCCTTTGGCTAGGGACCAGAACCCTTGTAGTTAGGATTCAGAGGTTTCCTAGTTGACATATTTATGCTAGAGGTAATTGAAGAGCATACAGTTTGGGTGCTCTCACCATGGCCTCTTACTATATGTCTTTTTTTTGCTGTTTGACTCCAAGAGCTTTGCAAGGGATAAAGCACTGTTCTGCTTGTTTTTTACAGGTGCAACAAGTGCATGCTGGAAGGAAGGGACCAGCTGAGTGTTATCTGTCTCTTGCCTATAAAGATGGGGAAGGCAGTGGAGCATTTCTTTGGGCTCTCATTTAACTGGGAAATTGCAAGCAGAATATAAATTCTGGCATCAGCTGTATGGACACTACTGTTTACATTTCTTTTGGTCCTAAGGAGTTCCCTGGCTTCAATAATTATTATTCACAGCATAGCAGAAGGATGGAGCACTTGATAAGAGAAGGGGACATGCATCATTTACAAGAGTCAAAGACTTTCTGGGTAGCCTCAGTTTGGACTGAGTGTATCGTAGCAGCAGTTTTGGGTGTTGACTTTCCAATTTCCATCCTCAACAGCCATTAGGAAGTGCCAATATTGGAGTATGTGAAGCCAGACATCACTGTTGCTGATAATGCCACAGATGAATTTTCAAAAGATCAGTTGTTAAGGAAAAGCGCAAGTGTGTATTACAGGAGCAAGGAGGTGGTGCAGAAGTGACCGGCAGGCAATGCCCCCGTGACAAGGTCAAACCTTTACACTTAGAGCTTGTAGCAAAACACCAGCTCCTGGAATCACACAGTTAAGTGACAGTCTTTCATTATAAAAAGGCATCTTCTAACCCTCAGCCTCTAAAGGCTCAAAAGTCAGAAGGCAAATAAATGAAACCCAGTATTCTCCCTTGTTAACCCTTTTGCACAAGCCAGCAGTCAATATTCAAAATCATGAAAGGCTGGTTTTGTTAGGATGAAAAGTAAATTATAGGAGTTGGGTGTATTCTTGATATAATCTCCTTATTTACTAAGAACACACGCTTGGACCTGTTTCTCTGAGCACTCTAGAACAAACAGCTACCAGTATCTTGCTCACATATCCTCACCCCTGCCCCTCTGCACCCGGAAAGCTTCGTCTTCCTGTCACACACAGCAGCTTCTCCCCATCTAAGCTGAGTCCAGGATCTGATATTGCAAATCCTGCACCCACACAGCTTTTAACCTGAGGTTCCTCGATGGGAGCAGGTACCACCTACCAGAATGATGCTTTTCAAATCTGGTTGTTAAGACTGGTCTGACTAGTGGAGGTCAAATTAATGAGTGTTGGGAACCTACAGTGAAGTCATTGCTGTGAGGGAACTAGAATGCATTGAGGTCTTCTTTGTCTCTTTGAGATAAATGAAAACTAGGACCATTCTACAAGCACATTGGGCAGTTGGAATGTACATCTCTAGTGTCCGAAACAAGATTTTTACTTTACTAGCACAGTTACTTGCACTGTAGTGAGGGGGATGCATGGATGCAGGTGGATGTAACAAGGAGATAAGAATGTACTATCTAATGGAGCAGGGATACCCAGAACGCTACTAGACATGCAATTAACACTGGGACTGTAAGTTGCAGGGAGGGATTCTAGACTTTTTCAGTGGTTGAAAAGGCAGGTCTGCACCAGAAATGAGACCCCTAATCTTGGAGTGATTCAGGGCTCATTGTACCAAATGCTCTAAGATATTCCTTCGCATTCCCATGAGGAGTTGACCCCAACATGGTACCTGGGCAGCACTTTTCCAGCTGCATTTACTGTCAGCAAAGGTCCTGTAATAGGATGTATTCCAGGGCAATGTGTAAAGACATTGCTGTATGACCACCAAGAACCTTCACACCGCACATTGATTCTTCCCATGGATCTTCTGCCTGGCAGGCGACATTCCCTTTGCTCCTGATGGAGTTATGAGCTCTCTGCCACATCAGGTGCTAGGTGTATTCAGGATATTCTTCATCCATTCCGCCATGCATTCCTGCTTCTGTGTGAGATACAGAAACTGGCTAAATAATGTGATATGCCTTGGAAAGATGTTTTGCAACATTCATACCACAGCTGGGGACTCTGCCTGCCAGCACCTCAGCTCTTTGACTGCTGCAAGGCACAACATGAGATGGCAGGGCACTCAGCATCTAACAGCCAGGATAGCTCCTGCAGGCAGGGATGAAAGCAGGCTCAATGCTGCAGTTCTTCAGAAAAGGACATTTAACTTCTCAGGTTTAAACTACTCAAGACAAGAGCAAGATCAAACTGGAGCTGGGGAGCAGTGCTAGACTAGTTTGAGTTCTGGGGGAAGACTATCCTGCAGCTGTCTCATTGCCATCCAGAGATGCCATCTACCGCCCTACAGCCATAATAAGGATCACAGAGACCTAGATAAATGCAAGCTAAGTCTTTGAAGATGGTTTATGATGGAGCAGGCTTCCAGTGATCATTCCAATCATAGGAAGGTGTCCACTCATTCTCTAAGGAGCATGGCCACATCCTGAGTGGGAAGGCAGTCAAAACCCAAAGTATTCCTGGATTACCCACACAAACGCCTCAGTCTCTGTGTTCAAGGTCAGCTCTACTCAAATAAGTCAGAGGAGTCTGTTGAGCCTGAAGATCACAGCATACAGAGAGACTCACTGTAGGGAATGGTTGCTAGCAGCCAGAACCCTTCTGTGTCTTTGCATGACAGCATCCAGCTCCTCCCTGCTGCACCCCTCTCTCCTCTGCCCCACAAGGCTACAAGTGAAAGCCCTGCTATCATAGGCTGCACAAAAAGAGTCTGCTCACCACAACTGTCAAGACTGGTTTTAACATCACCCCAGCAACAGTTACATATCTGTCCCAAAGGAGACATAAAAAAGTGTATCAATACTGCAGTGAGTTTGCCAAGGACATGGGGTGCCCACTGCAGCCAACAGGTTGACAGAAGTGTGGAGCAGAGAAGAGAGTAGAGAAAATTCATGGATGCAAACTTGTGCTTTTCTGACACTTGTGGACTGTGCTATGATGGCTGCATAGTCCTGCCTCCAGTCTCTGTCTCTTGTACACAGCCCTGTAGAGCCTCTAGAACATGTTGCAGGTGATTTGACATCACAATGCCTGTCCAGAGCTTCTTCCCTTCTGTCCTTCACTCAGACTCCTCAAAGCACTCATTATGTACCCAGTGGTCTTCAGAGCAGATCTAGTGGAGCAGCAGTAGCTGAAAGAGGTGCTGATCACACATCATTGAGATGTGATGCAATCCAGCACCATGACAACCAAGTCTGATTGCCAGGTCAGTGTGTCCTCAATCTCCTCGTGATTTGCACAGCTCTAGGTTCCCACCTTCATTTAATCAGAGCTTGCATTTTACTTTAAATAATTCCTTTCTTTTAATCTTTCTTTTAATCTTTCTCCTCCTTTCTGTAATTTTATCTAGTGAGGCTAGGGCAGAGAGTTTAGCCTCGTTTGGGATGCAGAGGACTGAAGGTGGAAGGACTAAGGCAGAACAAGAAGAAATGCAGTCAAGGAAAACAAAAGGAAAGGAAAGCAAAAGGAAAAAAAGGAAAGCAAAAGCAAAGAGAAGGGGAGGGAAAGGGAAAGAGAAAGGGAAAGGGGAAGGGAAAGGGGAAGGGAAAAAGGGGAAGGAAGGGGAAGGGAAAAAGGGGAGGGAGAATTTCAAATTTAAATGATGAGATGGGA
>VZSV01000212.1:883869-933409 GCA_013398735.1 Nothocercus julius | reverse complement strand
TTAGTTTTTGAAGTGATTTGAACATTCAGCATTTTTTTTTTTCTGCTTTATATATTTTGACTTATGGAGTGATTCTGACTGTCTAACCAAGATTTATAATACCTAAATTAATATTTTACATATTTTGCCAACACTAGAAATTACAGTCTTTGGCCTATTTCTTGGGCAACGGAATAGACTAAATAACTCTACATTTATCAGAATTTTATGCTTCATCTTATTCACTTGACCCTGTAACATTGGATCTCTTGTGTCAATTTACCCTAAGTGCTCTAGTAAAAGCCTAGCACAATCTCATGTTATTAATCCAGGAAAATCACTTAGAGATCTGGTGTTGAATTTACATAACAGCAAGTACAGCCATGCTGACAGAGCAAAGTCAATAAATAAATAAATAAATAAATAAGCTTACTTGTATTACTTTAAGCTTACTTTACTTGCTTTTATTATAAGAAGTATCATTAAACTACCAATGCGAAACATGCACAAAAGCACAAAACGCATGTATTTTTACTCTTGCTGCTTGAGAGGGGAAAAAAAAAGGATGCACTCTAAAAGCCATTTGTTCTTAATTTCCTAGCTTTTGATGAGAAATGAATGTTACATTTCTTCTGTCTAATCTCTACCTTCTATACATACAATTCCATGAGCATTAGCAATGGTAAACTAGTATCTAAATCAGGTTAGTGTTTATATAATATCTAGTACAGAGAGGGCCCACAGTGAAGATGTGCAAGTAATGCCCTAACTACAGAATTAGTAACAGCATCACCACGCATGCTACCTCATATATTTAGATGCTATAAAAAAAAAAAAAAAAAAAAAGATTTAGAAGATAACAACTGAAGTTTACTACCCCAAATGAGATGTTTGAAACTGTAAGAAAGAAATGGTCAAAATAAAAAAGTTTTGCTAGAAGGTATGTTGAGAACTACGCAGACAAGGCAGGTGTCTCTACGGCTATAAAAAGTGAAAATAGTAAATCAAATTATACCACTTCTTTATGACCCTGCTAGGATTATCCCTCAGGCCACTTAGACTTTGTCATATATGTGGTGCATGTACAGGAAATAGATATATGTGATATGTTTAAGCACAGAATTTTTTCTATATGGTCAAATTCGCTCTGATGATCTCTTGCTTTATTGATGAATATTCTTTACATGACAATTTTATAATGTAATAGTTGCACCAGACACACATTTTTAAACATGACACTATTTTCACGGCTTGAATACCTCCAAAGAAACCAAAAGTGTATATTTGGGCTGATTTCATCTAGTTTTTACATCAACAATGGCTCTGATTTTATTCAGACTTATGTATTGTTTACTTGAACTTACTGAGGTTTTTATTTAAGCTTTGCATCCTGAAATTTGAAATGTGCATTTTATTTTACCTTTCCTTATCTATAGAAAAAAAGGCAACTTTCATACAACATACTTAATTCTCAGCATCTAACTGAGATTTTGTTTCCTTTCGATTCTTAATGTTACACCTAAAAAATGTGTTCCACTACTTTTTATAAAGAAGTCTACCTAAAGTACCTACATAATATTTACAGAGATCTGTATTAACAGTGATATCTGAGAGTATCTCACACAGACTGTACTTAGGAAAGCTCTGAAGAGCAGTCCATTTTCTCCTTTTATTACGCTTAGACCTTGATCCTACAGACATTTCTGCAGCAGGCATAAAAGCAACGAAGTTGTTACGCTCCAGTGAAGTTGTGGTTTCTAGCTCACATGAGCCCAATGAGCATTAGCAGCAGGCACACTTCTTTCCACTGAGATAAAGCTCATCTCAAGTTTCTTGCATTCTCCCTCTTTACATGTAGGAGCAGGGAGGAAAGAATGGAGAGGGAGAGAGAGAGAAAGGAAAAGGAGAGGCAGAGGAGGGAGAGGGAGAGGGAGAGGAGGGAGAAAATTGTGTTCTCACACCCTAAACCAGCTGAAAACTCCTCCACAAGGGACAGCTGCATTAACAGGCTAAAAAACACTTGCTGTGAAGCAACTTCCTTTACAGCTGCAGCTCCTGGTCCTTTCAAACAACTGAAGAAGCTTCAGCAAGTAGACCTTACTGCAGCTGTTTCCCTTTCTTTGCACAGATGCTGTGCAGGATGCGGCATGCAAGCAGTGCCTGGATTCATGCCTGATCCCACAGGAACATCAGTCTTCCCCAGGAGCATTAGTGTATCAGAGTGTCTAAAGGAAGGGTAAAACTGTCCATATATGGCTCCAGCAAGACAGCTAGACTGGTATGAGCACTTCCTTTCATGTATATAGTTTTCTAATTAAATAGGGAACATGCCTTATTCATGATCATCTTGGTTGGTGTCAGTAGCAAAGCTACATTGTTCTCCAAATGATTTGAGCCGAGTAGCATAGACTTTATTTTTGATATTTTTTCACCAGTACAGGCTGGGGACTGACCTTCTGGAGAGCAGCTCTGCAGAGAGGGACCTGGGCGTCATGGTGGATGACAAGTTGGCCATGAGGCAGCAGTGCCCTCGTGGCCAAGAAGGCCAATGGGATCCTGGGGTGCATTAGCAAAAGCCTCTCCAGCAGGTCGAGGGAGGGGATCCTGCCCCTCTACTCAGCCCTGCTGAGGCCACAGCTGGAGTACTGTGTCCAGTTCTGGGCTCCCCAGTACAAGAGGGATGTGGAGCTGCTGGAGAGAGTCCAGCGCAGGGCTGCAAGGATGATCAGGGGCCTGGAACATCTGTCCTATGAGGAAAGGCTGAGAGAGCTGGGCCTGTTCAGCCTGAAGAAGAGAAGGCTGAGAGGAGACCTGATCGGTGTCTATAAGGACCTCAGGGGAGGTAGTGAGGAGGACGGGGCTGGCCTCTTTTCAGTGGCGGCCGCTGATAGGGCTAGAGGAAATGGCTACAAACTGAAGCACCAAAAGTTCCACAGGAACTTAAGGAAAAATTTCTTAACAGTGAGGGTGACAGAGCCCTGGAACAGGCTGCCCAGGGAGGTTGTGGAGTCTCCTTCTCTGGAGATCTTCCAAACCCGCTTGGATGCAGTCCTGAGCCACATGTGCATGTGAATGTGCAGGGGTGTTGGACTAGATGATCTCTAGAGGTCCCTTCCAACCTTAAGCATTCTATGATTCTACGATTCTATGATGAAGAACTGTGGCTAACAGTGTAGAAGGACAGCAGAAGGAAATAGGAGGTTTTGAGTGATGAGCCCACCTAGTTGATCTCATCAACATCCAGGGGCTGTTTGTACTAGAGTGCCAGTCTATTCCCTGCAGGGTAGGTGGCTTTACCATATGGGGAGTAAAGGTTTAGGGTAAGTGGACAGGATTTAGCCAAAGCTGTAGGTAGCAATTCCCTTCCAGGCCAGTAGCTCTCCCTTCTCAGAAAACCTCCCCATCCCTTCCTAGCATGAACAGGTTCCAGCCTTGCCTGAATGACACCTGCATAAGGGAAGAGAGGCTGGATGCCTCTGGAAGCCAGACACCCATGCACTTGGGAGCTGCCTCTCCGAGACCTCCTGCCTCCTCCGTTTTCCTCAGCCCTTTCCCTTCTTCTTTATTCTTTCATCTTTTAATACATCCAGGGTTACTCAAGTCCACTGGTTGTTCTCCCTTTTGTCCTGGGGCAGACAGACGGGCTCTCTAGACAATAGCAAGGCTTCACCAGGGACTAGGAAAGAGAGGTGAAAGATTTACTGCCATGAGGTAATTGGTGGGATGGATCTGAACATTCTTTGCTTTAGGAACTGGTGCTATTGTCCTGCCTTGTCAGCAAAGCAGAAATAGGGAGGGTCCAGAGCACAGTGTGTTTGCGACAGAGAAGATTTGCCTCTTAAAAGCCAGCTCTGTTGAGAGAGTTGGGCCAGAACGTGAATCCTGGGACTGTGACTGTTTTCTGCCTTTGGGTGCAGCTTGCCTCACCTGCTTTGACACTTCCTTTGCCAGATTTCTGTCTGTTTCTCAATCTGTCTGGTTAGTGCCCCCCCTCCCGCTTATTCACAACATAAAAATGTCCCAACCCTTTTTCATTTACTCCAACAACAGGAATAAAAATGTCTCCCTGATGCTTTTGATAGTGTGTTAGGGCATGGATGGGTAGTATCACATACCACATACTGTAAGTGTGTGGGTGCATAGCAAGGCCAGTGGGAAGTTGTCATTGCAAAAGGTGAAGGCTCATGGATTGCATGGGATTAGGAGCATATCCATTTCCACAATTTGTATCTGCCCGCATGGTATTTTTGCAATCCTTCATGTGGGTGTTGCAGGTACAGACCGCAGAATCACAATTTTTTTCATGTTAAAATGGACCTATGGAGATCATCTAGTCCAACGCCTCTGCTCAAGCAGCTTCACCTACAGTGTGTTGCACAGAACCCTGTCCAAACAGCTTTTGAATATCTCCAAAGACACAGTCTCCACAACCTCTCTGGGCAACCTGTCCCAGTATTCAAACACTCAAACAGTAAATCAATCCACCTCAGATCACGAAATAATGTACTAGATATGGTGACAGCTCATCATCCCTTTTGCCTTGAGAAACCATTTTATTAGGACACACAAGACAAAATCACACTGCAGCAGTACTTAGTGTCTTGTCTGCTCCAGATAGGTGCTATGTCTTTAGTGAATTGATGGCTTAGCCTGCCGTCTAACTGCTAAGTCACACAGAAAAATGCTAAGTTTTCCATCCATCTAAGGTTATCGCTTTGAATAGACTTAGGATATTGCAAAAGCACGCTAGGTAGAAAGCTAGAAAGAAAATTCAAGATTACCTATTTTGGGGGCCCCCTTCAGCATACCCTTTACACAGACACTGCCAAGAAGCCCTCAGACAGAGACAAATCTGCAAACAACAAACTCCCTACACTGCTCTCCTCACTTCTGTACCAGCCCAGAGCTAATATCAGAGCACCAGTGGTGTAGGTTCAACATCACAGAATCACCAATAACAGAATGGTTGAGGTTGGAAGGGACCTCTAGAGATCATCTAGTCCAACACTGCTGCTCAAGCAGGGACAAATATGGCCCACAAAGATCCATTTCTCTTCAGCCACTCCAGTGCAATGCATCAAAAACACATCCAGGGAAAGATGGGGACAGCAGACTTTGCATGTGATCTAGTACATCACAGCCAAAGCCATACACAGAACCATACCTCATTTCTGCAGCCTGAGTTCTGGGCATCTTTTCCTACATAATCGGCTTTCCCAGTAATAACTGAAAATGAACATTTGCAAACCTACTTGGGAGCATCTCCAACACCAGCCTGCTGGGGAAGGCACAGGAGCTGAGGTCTGGAGGCACCTACAACGACCTCGACTAAGCAGAGGCTAGGGACTTGTGTGTTCTTCCTGCAACTGCATTTCTGTCCCTTAATCTATACAGATCCAGAGTAGTTGGAGCACCTTGGCTAAGAGTCCTAAATCTCGATGTGGAAGCTACCTTGAACAAGGAGAGTGGGCAGTAGCTTCCTTTGGTGGGCTCAGGGTAGTTGAGGGCCAAACCCCCCTGCTACCAAGACACAGTTAACCTGGGGAGGTTGGCAAGGCTGGAATACATTCCTCATCCTTTGCCAAGGTCCAGTCAGGACTTGATGTGGTAGCACAGGCCACCATAGTCTGAGGAGCCCTAGTAGGCTGTGGGATCAAAGCTGTCTCTGTCAAGCACCATGGTATCTTCCCCGCTGTCACAGCATGCTGAGGCTTTTACATGCTGCCCTTTGGATGCCAGCTAGCAGTGTTTGCAATTTGCCAGAAGCCTTAAGACTTCAGATAATAGGTTAAGGTTTCTTCAAAAGATGCCTCTTGTCTTTTGATTTACTACCCTGTGAGAGTCTGGCATCTGTCCTGATGGATAGCCCAATAGGCATGCCTGTTGGACACCTCTGATGTGCATTAATCCAAGCCTTAGTTAATCCACTGTCCAAAGCTCTGGTGTCCAGCTGCTCAAGGAAGGCTGGCAGAGTCCAGACCTTGCACATAATGGTAGGAGTATCTAGGCCCTTTCCAAGGAAAGACAGAGAAGAGAGAACTATGTGTGGTGGTGGTGATGTGAGAGAAGAACAAGCACTAGGAGCTTACATGGTCTGTCACGAGATTGTGTGGGATAGCTCCTGTGACTCAGCACATCCAAAGCCATGCGCAAAGCTGCTGGGAGAAGGCCTAGGCTTCCATATGTACAAGACATGTAGCTCAGCTGGAAGTGGTGCAGGAAGTTCAGCAAGGAGGATAGACATGGATACTAATACCAGTGCTGGAACATTTATACAGGTATCACTTATCTGCTGCAGCAGAGCAGTTCTGGGAGTAGGACGCTCTTAAACAGCTATTACTTCATCCATGCACTGATCAGCACCAGTCACTGATGGGATGCCAGCTTCAGGGAAGGCAGACATTAGCAGTACTGATCAGTTATATCCTACCTCTTTATGTAGCATAGCATTAGTCTTGCGGAATACTGCCACATTACCAGATGGGAAGACCAAAGCTAAAGCTCAGTTTTTGTAAGGCCTTAGGTAAGAGCCTTAGATGGTGTTAAAAGGCTATTTTAAGTTTTACTTGTGTTTTTAAGTTACCTTTTTTTTTCTCACTTTTCCTCACTCCCTTCCTATATCTGAGGTCAGTCATAGATATTTAGACAAGGCAATGACTGGAGTGGCTTGTGAATCCCATTTTAGGGGCCACCCTGCTTGCATTAGTAAGGTGATATTTCCCTTTTCCGTCTGCCCAAATCCATCCTCCTACACAGAAAAGAAAGCAGGAACATTTTCAGAAGCAATTTTTTTAAGGTTTCCTTTACTCAAAGTCTCATGAGGCAGACAAAACAGTGCAGAGACTGACCCATTTGTGCCTTTCCCTGTTCGAGGTTTCAGGCATGTTAAAATTGGCCATCACCTCATATGAGCTAATGCCACAGGACATTGCAACCTTTCAGAGCCTATTCTGCATTCCCATCATTCATGCATTCCCATCATGGGAGCATCTGCCAGGACACACAGCATCACTGCTGGCGTATACTGTCTGCCCTCCATCCACAGTGCTGGAAATACATGGTCTCAGCCCACATGTTCCATCATTGCGCACAAATATAAGAAGCAGGGAATAGGGCAGGGTTAGGAAGCCAGTTTCTCTCAGGCCCCTACGTTTCTTTTAAACAGCACAGATACTCTGGCATATAACACTGAAGAGGCTGGTCATGTCTGATAAATGTCACTATCATGTCTTCTGGACATCTGTCACTACCTAACTCCCAAGAAATGAGAGAGGACTGTTTTGCAAGCTTCCTTCACAGCTGAGATTTAATGACTGGCTATGCCACGAAGAAGGAGTTTAACTTATTTGGGGACAAGTGGAGTATGATAGGAAACCAAACTTCTGTTCCATAAAAGCATCTGCCAAACTCAGTTCTAAATATAAATCATTTAACAGCGCCAGATGATCCCAAGCTAGTTCTGCTCCAGAGTAAATTATTGATTTCTGTTCCTGCTTGAGCACATTAACTGTATTCAGCCTTGTCATGACGTGATTGTTCCTTTTGTTACTTGTTTTGGCACTGAGCACAATGTCTGCAAGATGAGTGAGCTGAAAACCAAAGCCTGAACACTGTCTTGTTTCTAAGCAGGTGTTAGATTATGGCATGGTTTTCTCCTCTCAAGGCAGCTGCTCTGCAGATGTCATGTCATTACTGTTTGCAAATCTGATACACATGCAATGACCTGGAAATGTTTTTCAGAGCCAGGACCGCTCACCTTCTCTGGTGCTGAAGGCACCAGATAGATGCAGATAGATGGGCCAGAGGTCTCTGAGATGAGCCTGGCCTTTCATCCGTTAATGAGATTAATAAGCTCCATGTGTTTCATTTCCACTGTGATGACAGGCAGGGCCCAGACAAAACTTATCCCAATTTCCCATGTGGTTGGGGTTTTCAGGGTCTTACTTAACTTTCTTTGAAAATCCCAGCATACTTAGGTAACCCTACCTCTGTGTTATGTTCTCCCAGCCAAGACTGAAACAGTACCACAACAGATTTAAAAAGCCAAGTGCAAACCTTAAGAGAGGTTCTGCAGTCCCACTGTTCAAATGGGCAGCTCTGTCTGCTTTTACCTTATCTTGGTGGGAGAGCAGACAACTAGGAGCTTTCATTATCCTTGTGATATGTCTCACCACTGACAAAAAATCCCTGACAAAGTAAAAATGTCTCTTAACCTCTGTTAATGAAAGCAGTGATAAAACAAACAGAACAGTAATTTGCCTCACAGGTGGCAGCTCTTTTCCCACCTCTCCCATATCCCTCTGTGATCCTGTTTGGAAGAGAACCCTGCTCATCTGTCTGCTTGAGTCTTCTTGCAGGAGAAGAAAGATGACTCAGAGGTCTATCTGTCCTCTCAGAACTGAACACCATCTTGGCTTATGTTTGGCCAAAGATCCACCACGCTGTTTTGGGGGTTAGATTTAGTTGCCACACAGAGGCTCTAAGTACCATATAAGATATCCTGGGAAATCTGGGGCACTTGCATAGATACAGCAGGACCCTCATGAGAGCACTAGAGCAATGGCTGGAAGTCAAGGTGAATTCTAGTTTATCTCAGGGTCTCCATTTATGTAACTAAATCGTGCCTGCAGTGCAGGTCAATGTAGACAAGGTCCAAGCTGGATGGATGAGGAAGTTGCTGTTCGAAACCAGCTCTGATGGGGGACTGTGCTTTTGGAGGCAGACACCCTGCCGAAGTCTCTCACAGTACAGCCATGCTGGCATCTGGACCCCAGCTTTGAAGTTGCATGTGACAACCTGGAGGCAACACTTAACTAAAGCAGTGCCTTTCTTTGGCAATTGTGGTATCATTGAAGTCAACACTTCTCTCTGCTGGCATCTGAAGTACATTCCACAGGCCAGCAAGGAAATGAGCACAAGGGCCTAGTGCCAACATCCATGAGCTTTCAGGGTCTTCCTTACCAGAGCATCAAGGACAAGATAATTCCTTAGTATTATCCTGACCTAACAATAGTGAACACTGGGCATCCATGACCTCAGCCAAGGACAAAGCTCAAGGACCACAGTGAGATGCAGCCTGAGGCCTCACATCTGAACTTGCAGCCCAGATTAGTTCTAACCCATTTTAAAGCCAAGACAGGCCATATATGAGCTGTGTCCTTCTGGCATGTGAGGCTGATATCCATTCAAGCCAAAGAAAGAACTATAATTATTTGTTGTTGTGCTTGCAAATTGGGATAGACAAGAAAGGCCAGGTTTTAGACTGCTAAATTGGCACTCTAAAATCCAGTCTCGATTTTCCAGCACTGTCAGAATTGCAGGTGCATGCTCCCTCCATGTTGCTAACAGGTAGGGATGAACCTGAACTCAGGTTTCCGAAGCAAGTCTGAGAGCAATGCTTGTAAGAGCAAAGCAGCAATGTTGGAAAAGAAACTTTTCCTCGTCATGCAATAAAAGCCAAATGGGAATTTTTTTTCAGCCCACATTTTCATGTTTGTCAGCCACCATTACAACACAATTGGTGTAAGAGTTGGTTAGAGTAGTGTTAGAGACATCAGAAATCCTACCTCCAAAAGCATTTCAGACATGAGAACTCATCCTTGGCTCTTTGGTTGTTTATGTCACCAAGTTGTCCTTGCTGGTTGGTGCTGGCTGACTTTGTTGAGAAAGTGCCATCTAACCAGAATCTTTGACAGCACGAAGTCTTTACAAACCAGATGGGGCAAGGGCCAAACTATGAGTGT
This sequence comes from Nothocercus julius, assembly GCA_013398735.1. NCBI lineage: Eukaryota > Metazoa > Chordata > Aves > Tinamiformes > Tinamidae > Nothocercus > Nothocercus julius. Next base: position 923,687 of record VZSV01000212.1, on the reverse strand, counting down.
TTCTGGGGACTATTTCCCAAGGCAGAGCACTGCCTGTCTTGGTCCCTCCTGCCAGATCTCAGACTGATACAACTCTTGGCTTTCGAGCATCAATTTAGAGACTGGGAGGCCATGCTCCTTACTTGACTTTATGTTTTCACTTTGAGACTGGTGTCTTTCAGCACACATGTAGTGCACATAAATTCTCCATGGCATGTCTTAACATTCATTGTGTACTTACAGCTCAATTTTCCTTTGTTGCATCCTACTGCCATCATGACCACCCCACAGCAGTGAGAATCTAAACAGGACCAAGGAGAGCTTATAGCAAAAGGACTTGTGAGGGGTCCTTGCGGAGTGTAGAATCTGGAAAGCATCTTGGCTGGGTTAAATAGACCACTGCAGCCACTGCAGCGAAATACAATCTTGGACGAAGTGGGTGTTCAGGGTTGCATGCAGCATGATGGGGAGTGGGCAGTGGTTAGGAGAAAGGTACTGCACATAACCAAACCAAACTAAGCTAGGCTGTGCTCACAGGAGTATCCCTGACAGCAGGACAACATTTCTCATATAAATACACCCATGATCTTAAAGAATCTGTCCAGAAGTGCCAAAAAGGACACAAGCCTCCATATCCCGTTATATGGATTCATGTTCTTTGAGAAAATAGTAGCTGCATTAAATTTGGAAAATCTATGGGGTCTCATGAAGGAGATTAAGCCAATATGAAAGGCTCTGGATACCAAGCTCTATGCCATCTCTATTTTGGGGCCTTGTTATATCTCTGAACACTTGAGTCACCTCCTGGTACTAGCATGTGGAGAGGTGGAGAAGTACTAATGTGGTCAAATCAGAGCACCTGCAGCTCTGGAGATAACACAGATGCAGCTTTCCAATTAAATAAAGAAACTCATCATCTTTCCATCAGGGGGAAATGAGCAACAGCTCCTCAGGCAGCATCTCTTCCTGTGTCTAAATGCTGCTGAATATCAAGATCAAGATTTCCTTTGGTGTCATAGACCTTTCTTAAGGTGGTAGTGCCCCAAAGCACTAGCACTACTTGTAGCTTTCTCCTGAGCTCTAAAAGATCTGTTTATAATGCACAGGAAAACAAGGTCTTTCTTTCAGGAAGAGTCTCCTACAGGAAAATTTGCTCAGTGTTAAAACCAGAAATTCCTAGCCAGGACAGACACTGTTGAGTTCTTGAATGAACATGTACTTCAACAGTTAGAATCTTAAGTGAAAGATTTTGTTTCTATATGGGTTTCAGTTTACTTTCCATTTTTCAAAATTCAACCTTAGATTAATATATGCAGGTAATACACATGATTAAATATTGTGTTATCACAGCTTTGCACTTACCAAATTAATTATTTTGATATCAACATAAAATATTTCAGTCAATCATTCTGACATTTTCAACTATAAAATTTATCAGATTCTTCCTCAGCTGGGGCTGCTTCTGCACCTAACTCAGAGCAGCTTTCTCATAGGTAGAAGCTATACATTGCATGTGATCAGCAAAGCCTGCCAGATCCTTTCTCAGATCTGCCAAATGCGTGGACAGATGCACTTTGTTCAAACCCTGTGCAGTGGAAAGGAGGATGTTGATGACAGTGGGTACATGTGCCCCTGATATGCAGTTGACTATGGGGTGTATGTACAGACTATGCTGGCTTCAATCCAGCCAGCACACAGGAGGGCAATAAGGGCACTCAGCAAGTGCTCTGAAATAAGCATGGGTGCCTAACTGGGCCCTTGGTGCATGATCTGAAAATTGCCTTACTCTACCATGCCTGGCACAGTCCTCCTGTAATGAACATTCTGGGTCAAACCAGAAAGCACTGAACACCAGTACTGGGTACACCGAGCATTGAAATGAGAGTACTTTGGTCTTCAGCTAGGTCTGCAGGAGCCAGTGCAGAAGGCATGATTTCGCTTAGGACTTTAGAAAACATTACCCTCATTCTGGCTGGTCCTTCATCTCCCAGCTCCCAAGAATCACTGCCTTAGGCACACTTGGGCCAGATGTGCATTAGACAGTCACTTTGAAGAGACACTAGTAGATTTACCCACCATTAATTTGACTTGTATCTTTTTCAATGGGTTTGTTCTTTTGGCCTCTGCAAAATTCTATAGCAATAAGATGTGGTTACAATACAGTCTTTTTAGTGTGTCATCTTCACTGCGAGATCTCTACTCACACACTATTTTTCCAAGCAGAGAAGCCCTGGTTTCTTTATTTCTGCATAATGTGGTTCTAGAGATCTTGTTCCCTTTCTGCAACCCCCCAAGCCATACATTCCAGGAGGATCATTTACTCTTCCAGGAATGTCTCTGTAGCAATCTACTTCTTTTCCCATCATTTGGGCTGCAATGGCTGCTCATTAGTGTTCTACCAATGCACCTTACAAGTAGTGTTGGGGGGCTGCAAAGCCCTTTATTGGCCTGAAGAGAAAATCAGTCTTGCGCACACAGCATGTAATAGCGTAAGCTGCCCATAGAGGTCCTCTGGGAGGTGCTGGCCCAAAATCTGGAGCAGGCATGGCAGACTATACTGCACAAGCTCTGTTCTCATGTACTGCAGGTTGCAGAAGAGCCACAGATTGCTGGCAAAAACCAGCTGTGGATTTTCTGGCTCTCTGGAAGAGCCTTGCAGCTTACAACAGTCTTTGTCTTGCCTTGCCCCACTTTCTACCTTTCTGCATTGCGCTTATTGGAACATTACACAATGCCCCTCAGCCAGTCCCCAGGCAAACGTGGCTAGTGTCCCAGAGCAGAGCAGGGTAAGAGTTCTCAACACAGTATTTTTCTTCATCTTCTGCCTTAATCAAAGCAGAAGATGCCAATTTAAAAGTGCACTATTTCCATGACTCAGTTGATTTCAAGGACATTTGCATGGGGATTGTGACAAATGAGCCAATTGTATTTGCTTGCTATTTACTGTTCATTGCCTCTCTTTCAAATGACAGTAGGAGAGCATATCTCATACACCAAGCCAGGGGCCTGAGAGAAGTCTCTGGAGAATATAGAACTCCAAGACTCCTTCCAACACCTCTGCTTTCAATGCAGCAGGCTGCTTTAGGTAGGGTGTTAATAAAGCATTGGATGTGATTTTGTGAGTTCACATTTCTGGTAGTTCCCATAGGAGGTCATACTTGGTGTATGAGATATGCTCTCCAAAGCAGCTTTATCAAAATCACTGGAAGCACCAAGGCACTCACATTACTGTGATCTTCTAGGCTGGAGGATGTCAAACCCCAGCAGGCATATAAAAGCTGTATCTGGCAAGATAAGCAGTCTTCTCTCTGCATGGCCACAATACAAATATTTTCCCCTTTTATCACCATGCAGACTTTTCTCTGTAAACCAAGGCAGTTTTTGTCCAGCAACAGAGAGACCCAGAGAAATGACTCCATTAAAATGTTTAGCAAGATTCAAGTTCTTACTTTTGGGGAAAAGGTGCACTCACAGTCTGATCTGAATTTCATCTCTGTCCCACAGCACAGCTTATTCTGGATGAAGCTCTTTACTGCCTTTCAGCCATGTCTGCTCCCATGTGATTGCAGTCTAATCTGCCATTCTCCCTTTCCCTCCTTGCTTGCTCTTCTGCTTTCTAGGGACAGACCTTCCCATGGCAGGCCCTGGGATGAGATCACTGACAGCTCTGATCTGGCAGATGATTCCTCAACATTATTCCTTGGTGTTCCCATGTTAATCATTCGCAAGGGCAGAACTGCTCTACCTCCTCTGGCTCCTTTCTGCTTTCATGTACGCAAGGCACATAAAGCACAGAGTCAGGACAACTACAGGAGGAGCGGGAAGTGGAGAAGTCAGTGCTGTATGAGATCTATGTTTACTGTAGGTCACTGCACAGAGCAGACATCTGAAGACCTGCAGGTGTGGGTACAGACTTAATCTCACCCAGGCAAACTGGCCTTCGTAGGGTCTTTTATTATTGAAACACTGGGGAGATCTCAGGTATGGCTTACACATGGGGGTTGATCTAAGCTAGCTGATCTATTTTTAGGCATGGAGAGGTGGTAGTAGAAACACGTTTTGCTCTTGCCTATTGCAGTGATATGGGATTGAAGCAGGGCCGTTGCCTCAAGATATGGTGTGATGCAAATGAGCTCCCATTGCTTTGATATTTTTATCTTCCCTTTCTCCTTTTCTTTATGGAGACTAGCCTTAGTGTAATTTTCAACCTGCAGGCTTTTAGGAAAAAATTTAGGTAGCTCTGTGTTTCCAAGAACGATTCTACCTGCAGCACCAACTTTACCCCGAGCAATTCAGGCATTTGGTGGCGACCTCAGAGATCTCAAGATAAAGGGAAAAGGAGATAACAAGAACCTTTATGAATCACTCTAGCAAAATCTGAAGAATTTCTAAAACCATCCTTTATTGCCTTTGGGCTTCTTTTTTAAAGCTGGTGTAATTGTACATGTTTGCTGTATGCTAATAAAAATGAGAGTGGCCAGAAGACAGACAGAGACCTTGCTCATCTTCCAGGGATTTCAGCAAGGCAAGAGTTCTCCATGCCTTGCACAAATGAGTCCAATGTTGTAACATTCTGGATGAGAAGGATGAGAAGGATGAGAATTTTGCATCTCCCACAGAAAACAGGCTGCTGGACCACAACCAGAAGGCCCTAGTGCTATAATTGTGCAATTAATTAATAATGAGGATACTAAGACATTAGCTTCCCCTCCCTGTCATCTTATAAACTCAACTACCTGAGCAAGAGGAAGCTTTGTATCATGATCCAGGTACCCATGTGTTCAGCACCAGCACTGAAAGAGGCTAGAGTTACTGAGTCTGTGCTGGAATGGGACCACATGAATATCTTGGACTTCCTGGAAAATGCAAAGATATTGACATAGGGGTTCAGTGTGGGGCTTGAGAAGATAGCCACCATTTGGGATGCTTAGTAGATTCCTGTAAAATCAAAATATCAACATAGCAGCCAGATATGTTCTTTGAGGCAACCTTGTCCCGTTACAAAGGAAGAGCACAAAGTCAGTTTTCTTAGACACTATGAAGATTGCACCCAGTGTCTTGGGCGATGTCTACCATTATTTCTGGCTATCACCAGTTACACGGGATATCATCAAGGGGGAAGAGTGGGGAACCCAGTATACCTGTGGTAAACCCTGAAGGTCTACATCCACTGCTGAGTATTTCAGACTAGCGCCATAACAGCTGGCATTCCACCTGCCTGAGCAATTATGCTAAAGAAAAAATCTTTTGATCTTTGAGGCTCATACCATCCCTGACCTAAAAGATTGTGGCACCCTGTAGCACTGGTAGAGACACGACAAATGATCTTACTGGAACACCCGAAGCACAGTCTGTGTCATATCATTTTTTGATAAGGAAGACCAGCTAATCAGCTAATAATCAAAGGTTGTTCATGAAAGAAGGTGACATCAAAGCAAATAATTTAAGGAACCCCTCGAGGGCCAGCGGACTTTTAAGGTCTGAGGCTGAATCACATGGGCTCAGTTTCTGTGAACTGTGTCTCACTTTTCTTGCAGGTACAAGTTAGAAAAGCTTACAATAAATGTTTAGAATTAGTTAGGGAAAGGGGGATGGGGGGGTATTAAATCATTCTAATTATAGCCATGATGACTTTGGTGCAGTGCCTTTGGAAAACATAGGTAATTTGAACACTTAATGCAAGAGACCTTGAAAACCATTGTTTTATGGAAAACTATGGATGAGATGAGAACAGGATTTCAGTTTGGGGAATTTGTGTCCCTCTGCTGTCAGCCTTTCAGAACACAGCCATACAAAATAAATTGACAATGAGAGGTTTCCAGTCATTATTTGACAGCTTGCAAGGATGACAGCCAGACCAATAGTTACGGAAAGGGGGACAGAGAGTTTTGGGATAGGATAGGGATGGCTTGTCCAAGTGTTGTAAGTGCCAATGCCGCATGGCTCATAAGTAGGGTATAGAAATCAAAGACAAGAGATTGGACAGTTCCTTTGCTGGTTTTAATGCTTACAGGCCTGCATAAAGCTTTGCCACCCCATCTTTTTCCTCTCTTACCCTTCTGACTCCTTTTATATTTAAGGGATCTGAATTATGTCTCCTGTGGCTTTGCATAATACTTGCTTCAGAATGGTCCCCATCTTCATGGTGGCTTCTGCCATGCAAATGACAATATCCATGCTTAGATATGAGTAACCTAGCATTCATTTGACTCCAGTAGAAGCAAGACATTCAAAAGAGAGATCTGTTTTGAAAAGTGAAAGTAACTGACAGTGCTGAGAAAGGGCAGAGGAGTTGCTGACCCATCTAGTCTGTGAATCCATCATCCCTCTGCCAGATGTTTCTAGGGAAAAAAATAAAAATAAAAAGGTTAAAATACTATGGGTTCCGTTTAAAATGAAGTAAATGAGGTTGGCTCAAGTAACCACCCCTCAAAGTTCAAAGAGATAAATAGCTTCCCTGATTACCTGGACAGGAAGTATTTTCACTCTTGCATGCACTGGGGATGTACATAACAAGAAACTTTACCAAGAGGAAAAACATGAGCTTTGGAAATTACAGCAATAAGTCAATGACATCTTTACATGAGTAATAAGTCAAACATTCACTCCCACACCACTTCAGGCAGGAATTCTATGCCTCAACTTTCACACAAGCATGGACAGCCTGTGGAAAAACATCTCATACTTTAGTAACTATGAAAATCCAGGCCATGCAGGAAGTTCACTTCCGGCCTCAGAGGCACTCTGTCTTCCTTCACACATTCTGTCCTTGCTCCAATCCCTCCTTGCTACTCTCATGCCATAGTAAGTCCAGAAACTCCACCATGCCAGCCAGCTGTGATGCTCCAGAGGTACTGGTTTGGGGGTCCATGGAAATTTCTCTAGTCTGACATCACTTGGGAGAATTAATGCAAAAGGATGAGGAAAGGGAGTAGACCACTGAAAGAAAAAACTAGCAGAGTGAAGCTGTGGGGTTGACAGAGTGATGACAATATTTTTCTCTTTACCCTTAGGAATATTTCTCAAGAAACTAGAAACATTTTTTTTTCTTGTTAGGAGGTATAGGTATTGATCAATGGGAATAACTTTATCTGGAGACTTAGATTTACAAGAAAGAAAAGAAGGCATTGAAACATCTTTGTCCTTCCCATTATTACTAACTACACACTGTGCACCTTTATGCTGCAGACACTGATGCTAAGTGCCATGTTCCTTGGTGGCTTCTCCCCACTAGCCCAGGTTGCAGGACAGATTGCTGTCCTCATTGTGCCTCTGGATGGCTGGATACCCAAATAACAGTGACACAAGATTTGAAATGATATGAGATTTGGCAAGCAAACTCTATTCCCTAAACTGCCAGCAACGGCAACTTAAGAAATAAGACTCAGAATTTCAAGCAGATTTTTCATGTTTCAGGTCTGTGTTTTGTTTCATAGTCTTTTGTTTTATGCTATTTTTCATTATTTTTGCATTGTTTCACAACATGTCAAAACACCAGACTAATTCACTACAACATAAATGGGAGGCACTTTGATGTAGGGAAAAAAAAAAAGATGTTTTAATGGGTGCTAAGTAGCAACTGCCCTTAGGGATTTAAAAATAAAAATAGAAGCTGCTCAAAATAATACTTTAACCCTTCCATTATATCATAGTATTGCACATTTTTTTGTACAAAATTGTGCAAAATGACCAGACTCCCTCCCCCCACCAAAGAAAAGAATAATTTATGTTTCGTTACTAGCCAAACTCTGGAATTTTCTAAAGAACACAAAGCAATGAAAATACTTTCCAACCTATTTTCCACTGAAGCAATTTCTGAGTCAGGGACCAAAGCCAACACATGACGCAACAGGGCATTTGATATGTGACCTTCGAAGCATTAATACAGTGCTGCAGTGTTGTGTGTCAAGTCTTCAAGATCTCAATTAAAATGTCAGTGTGTTGTGAGGAGAGTAGCCAGGTTGGAGAGCTCCCTCTTATGTGGTTAGGTTTTGCTGAGGAACGTTTTCCTCCTTCATGCTTCTAACTTGGTTTCCGTTCTTGCCTTTGATGCATGCCCCCTTTCTCCATGCATTTATCCATCTCCAGGTGGTTACAACTCCAAGATTCCCACTGACATTAGAAGGTCACATCTTCCCTTAGGCTTATGAGATTTACTGTAAGAAGGAGTAAAGTAAAATTCATTCATTTTTATCTTGTGCCTCCTTATTCTTTCATTACAAGAGAGGGATCTGTATATTTCCACTTAGTTTACAGTTTGAAGGAGACCAGTGCTGTTCTGCATATATACAGCAATCAGAAATAGTCCCTCCTGCCTCTCACAGCTCCATCTAGAGCCTTACAAGGCATCTGATGGACATCTCTATTGATTTGCTTGGAAGGTGGGATGGCCCAGTCATTCCCACTGTTTTTAAATACGCCTGCTTATGGTTCTGCCTCACTGTTCCTTGCTGATGCTCACATGTAGTCATCTGGACACAACATGCTCTACATTTTTGAAATAAGAAATTCTGTTATCTTGGTATGTAGTTGCCCATGAGGATTTGCCCAGGATTAAGTACTAGACCTCGTGAAGAACCTCTGAGACCAAAAGCATCCTTCTTGTTTTCTAACTATTAGTCAGTCTAATGCACCATTTGCTGCAGATTTTGCTACCTCTATATCCTGAAAACACAATAGCCCTAGAATTCTCTAGCTCCTGCTGTGCACTACATGCAGTGACTTTGCATGGGCTAAGGGTTTGAGACTCACCAGATGTCCAGGATCCAGATACATGCCCCACACCCTAAATGTACACCTTGTCATCCACAGAGCAGGCTTAAGGCCCTAATTCTTAGTGTTTTCATCTAGTTTTTCCAGTTCAGAGCAGGCCTGTTCTAGAGCATGTACCACTTCTTCCACAGCTTTTTGTCTCCTCAGAGGGAGCTGTGGATCCATTCCCTGGAAGGGAAGAGCTGTCCATGAGAGTTAGCATGACTAGTGGTGACAGAAAGATGCTTTCGTTGTGCTTCCTATCCAGTCCCAGGATTGTGTGGGACACTAACATGCATTTTGCTTTCAGGAATTTTCGTCATTTGGTTTCCAACCTGGAGAAGTTCAAGGCAACCACCCTGAAGAAGTCATTACTTCACCATGATTACTTCCTTCCGTCCGCTTTGCAGGTTGATGTTGCAGTCAGAGTCTGACTTATGATAAAACAATAATGATAAAGCTGGAAAGGGCTTCTCTCTCTGAAATGTTTTCTCACTTAGCAGTGGCAAAGTGACACGCAGCCTGGCAGAGTGATATATTCTATATAAACAACTAAAAGTAGCTGATCAGAGATTTTTGTCTTTCTTCTGTTTTAGAGATTTGAGCATGAACAACATTAGCCAGTTGCAACCCAGGACTCTCCACCACCTGCGCTTCCTGGAGGAGTTGTAAGTATCCATGGAGCAGAGCATAGTCAGGTGGGAGCAAGCTGGAAAAAAGTCTGTATCTTTAGTAACTGCCAAAAAGTTGTCTGTCATTGGAGTTGGATGGAAGGAGGCTGCAAAACTGAAAGAGGGTTTAATCATTGCTGGAGCTGTAGGAGCTTGACTGAGGATAATACTTTTAGGTGCACAGGCCTGATGCCAAAAGAGAAGAAGTGTCAATCCATTATGCCAAAAGGGCAAAAAATTAATAGTTTACTGAAGGACAGGGCCAGACAAACAAGTAGCTTCATTCACCTTTCTGCATGCAACCTCTCCTCACAATCATCTCTAGTCCAGACACACATCAAGTCCTGGTCATTTTGCTTTGGGACTGCAATGATCCTGGGCAATGGAAGTCCAAAAAAAGCAGCATTCGCTCCATAGGCCAAGGTGTCTCATCATACACCAATGTGTACAGCAGTCTGAGCAGGCACACTCAGGCACAGCAGCAATCCCAAGTAATCAGCATGTGGCTGTGTGTCACTGAAGAAGTGGCCGCACTTCTGACAGTGTGAAATTAACCCCCAGCATCGGAAACCACTGGAATTTCTTGGGAGCCCCAAAAAGCAGGAACCTGGAGGGCAGAAATTTAAGCTGGCCATTTCTGCATAGGTAAATTGCACCTGTATGGTCTTACTCCACTGGACCATGAGAAATACCTCCAGGTGTTGTTCTCATGCTGTCACTCCTTTCAACACAACAATTTCTGCTGGCAAATGTAATTTCTTTGAAACTACTATTGCATAGAAAGAAATGCTAGTGTTAATTCTGCATTTGTTGTATGGGTTGTAAACTTAGTGTATCTATAACAGTTACAACAGTTCAATCTGAGTCTAAATGAAACACTAACTTTACTGAATCATTTCTTGCAACCACTTTCACAAAAGGCACTGACATTTCAGCTTCGTAAGTTTCCAAAATGTCAGAATTTCCTGAAAAGGAATTTGCAGCACCCTCAATAGAGACATTTCCAGCATTATGTCATATTTTCAGCTACCTGTGGTGATGTCTGTGAAGCAGCTGAGTGACCCTGAATTAGAAGCATCCCATAATACGGTGTAATGCCAGTGATATGCACATATTATGGTGCTGGTCTGCACCTCTTCTCCTCATCTTACTGCAAGCTTCAGTGGAATGTGACTGTGTAGGGCACTCAGATGGTACAATCACAACAGAAAGCCCTGCATATGCATTTAGAAGGCTTTGCACATGTGTGCACATGCCTATGTGGATATACATACACAGAAGCAAAGTTATGTCTCTGAATACTCAGAATTGCCAGGCCAGATACCAGTTTTCATTGTTTCCATAATAGGTCACATCTCATAATGATCAAATCAAACTAAAGGTTATTAATTTCAAATGGGCTGCAGCTGGCAGCCCATGCAGTTGAAGATCTTCCCCAGCTCGCAACCTGGGAAATGGAAAAGCATGAGGCAAAAGCAAAGGTGCACGAAATAAAAGGTCTGCGTGTATCCTGGGGACGCTGAGGATTGCCTATGCTGATCCTCTTGTGATAGGCCAGGGATCCTTGGCCAATAACGCTGCCCATGAATTGTGCTGAGCAGTTGTCCAGGCTGGAGTGAAAGGATCCGCTGTTATCCCAGCTGTGAACTTCTTAGCTCTTATAAAGATTTGCTGCTTCTTCATCTGCCTATAGCTTCTATTCATTAGACCTTCCTCTGCTTATCCTGCTTATCAGGAGCCCCAGTATGCTGTTCACCATTTGACATTTACAGGCTGTGCTAGGAGTCATTTTTATTCTTCTTTAGCTCCACATTTTGAACTACCTACAGAAACTGAATCTTCAACACCTTACATTCATTTGGAGTCCTTTCCTTTCTATTTTTCAACATCTGTTTTGAAGTGTGGGTACCCAAAGCACTCCTTAGGGTAGAACTGCTTTTCACACACACACAGACAGTATTCCCTGTTGTATACAGTTAATGGTTGTCTTGCTGCAAGCAACCAAGTCCTGATTGCATGTCATGTACAAACAGAGAAGTCTCAACCAGCACAGAATAAATATTCATAGAGTCCAAAAGAGCCAGCTTCCCACAGCCAAAAATAATTATGAATGAAACAGACTGAGAGGAAAAATTTAAACAGGAAAATCTGAAAAGTAATTGGAACTTGCAGAGAACATTTTACTAGAGGTTAAAAATGCCACAATTCCTCATTTGGAAAGGAAAGATATTTTGACTAGGAAAAAAACATCATAATTAGGAAAAGAAATAGAAACTGCAACACTGTATGCTTATGAATACCCAAGTTTATGCTTGAATTTGACAGCAATAATATAGTAATACCATGTATGGAAATCAAATAGTTAATTTGAAATCAATGAAGTATTTTTATGTAATATCAGGAAGTAAAAATGATTCTCTCAACAGCATCTAGATAAATATTATACGTAGACCTATCAAGTCACTTGTAATAAACACGTAACTGTATCAAAGTTTCATCCCATACATTATGTCAGGACTTTCACATTCAGGAGAGTATTATTCTTTGTGCAAGGATAGGGTCAGTCCCATAAGAATAGACCAAAATTTAGCTACTTCCGAGCCTTGTCTGCCTGCATATCCTCAATATTTTTTTTCAGTTTTCACAGCTAAAATCCCTGTGTATTTTGTCTATCCTGAACATATTCCCTTGCATTAGGGTGACTGATTGAAGTCTGGTTTGGAATTGTGGGCTACAGTGACAGAGGATGAATAGGGAACAGTATAGATAAGTGGAAGAGAAGAGAATAAGTTGATTTTGGCAGAGTGCTTCCTAGGAAGTCTGGGAGATTGAGCTGAAAAGCCTGTCCTTGCTGCACTTATTCATCTTCAGTCAGATGGAAACCTCCTTCCATCAGGTTTCTTAACTGCAGATATTTGAGTGACCTTTCAGCCCCAGCCTGCTTTGTGCCCTCCTATGTTCCTGATACATCCTTGATAAACTGGATAATAGGCTTGAGGACTCAGCAAGTGAAGTGAAAAATTGCAAAACTCAATTCAGAGTGAGGTAAAACTGGTGATCTGGGGCTTTGGTCAATTTGACCTGAAACAAAATACTTTACTTTGTTTCATTTCCAGGTTACTTCCTAACATTTATTGTTTTACCTTGGGTCAAACTTGAAAAGAAAATGGTATCTCAAAGTGAAAGCTGAAAAGCCTTACTCCAAGGATGCCTTAAAAAAAAAAAAAAAAAAAAAGTTCATATATTTTGAAAAAGAATTATATTTTCCTCAGCCAGAATTTTTTTGCCAACTTCAACACAAATTCTTCAGATGTTCTCCTCAAGTCCCCTAAAACGATTGTTTCTTAGAGACAGTATTTTTCTTGTTCTAATACTCAGAAACATCCATAAGACTCCCTTGTCTCCCCTGGTCCTTGAACAGGGTATGGCCAAGGGCATCTCCCTTTTTGAGTCCCAGAAAGATCCAGAAAGACCATGATCCTTCTACACAAGCTGCTCATAATTCTCTCTTCTGATCTATCACTGCCAGTCTTTCCTGTCATTAGATCCACCTCTAACAACTCTTGATCAAAGCAGCTTAGGAAAGAGCTGTTCTTTTTCACATGTCACCTCTTATAATGTCTCCTTTTTGCTCTACATCTATTTTAGCACTACTTGAAGCTTCCCATAAATACAGAGTTTCATGAAAAACAGAGAACAGCAGGACTGAGGTACATTAGCTGGTCACCTGGGCTTTAAGTGAGGAGCAGGAATAGTGGGAAGGGTAAAGAATACTGCAAAAGGAGATAGATATGTGTCTCATGGACAATGAGGACAAATGTGCCATCTCAAGCACCTACTCCTTCAGGTTGCTGTGGAGCACACCAAGCCATGCTGAATTCACCTGAGCCTCAAGTGTGGCAGTCCTCTGCATTCACCCTTTTTGGGCAGTGGCGGGTGCAGAGCGACAAGTTAGACTACAGTGGTGCATGAGGATCTTTACTAGGAGGTTGCACAATGAAGGAAATGATCAGACGATGTAGCTGTGTGGCCCCACCAGGCCATGTCCTTGTTGGCTCAACTCCCCTCAGTAGAGCAAATGACATCTCACAAGGGATGAGAGGCATCTTTGTGGATATAGAACAGATGAGGACACTAGGACTTTTCCAGCTCTACCATTTGCTTACTCTATGGTCTTGGTAAAGAAGGTTTCCTCACCAATGCCTCCATTTACCCATCCATTCAGTGACAAGAATGAGCCTTTCAGGTGCCCTAGATAGAATCATAGAATCATTATGGTTGAAAAAGGCCTTCAGGACCATCGGGTCCCACCATAAAACTTTCAACACGATGCCTGCTAAACCATGTCCCTAAGTGCCTCATTTACATGTTTCTTGAACACTGCCAGGGATGATGACCCCACCACTTCCCTGGGCAGCCTGTTCCAATGTTTCACCACTCTTTCCTTGTATATTTTTTTCCTAATATCTAACCCAAACCTCCTCTTGTTCTATCCATAGTTATTTTGGAGAAGAGATCAACCCCTGCCTCACTACAGCTTCCTCTCTGGTAGTTAATAAATAACCTCAGCTCCCTCAGCCGCTCCTCATAAGATCTCTGCTCCAGCCCCTTCACCAGCTTCGTTGCCCTTCTTTGGACACACTTCAGTGCCTCCATGTCCTTCTTGTAGTGAGGGGCCCAAAACTGAATGTTTTCATGAATGGCGAGGTGTGGCCTCGCCAGCAGCAAGTACAGGGGGACGATCCCTTTCCTGGTTCTGCTGGCTACATTATTCGTGACACAAGCCAGGAGGCTGTTGGCCTTCTTAGCCACCTGGACATACCACTGGCTCATGTGCAGCCAGCTGTTGATCAACAGCCCCAGATCCTTTTCTGCCACACAGCTCTCCAGTCACTCTGCCCCAAGCCTGTAGCGCTGCATGGTGTTCTTGTGACCGAAGTGCAGGCCCAGCCATATTGAACCTCCTACAGTTGGTCTCAGCCCAGTGATCCAGCCTGTCCAGATCCCTCTGCAGATCCTTCCTACCCTCAAGCAGATCAGCTCTTCCTCCCAGATTGGTGTTATCTGCAAATTTGCTGAGGGTACACTCAATGCCCCCATCCAGATCATTGATTAAGATATTAAAGAGGACCGGCCCCAACACTGGCCCCTGGGGAACACTGCTTGTGACCAGCCACAGGCTGGTTTTAACCTCATTCACCACCACTCTCTGGGCCCAGCCATCCAGCCAGTTTTTTACCCATCTTCTAGGTCCTATTAGTCATTAATTTTTACTCTGAGCTAGTCAGGAAGGTATTATGTGTGCAATCAGCACTCTAGCTCCAAGACGTCAAAGAGACCAGATTCTTCAGTTTCAGCCAACTTTGAAGAGGCAGCCTCACCAAGGACTGCCTTCCAAAGGCGACTTTCTGATGGATGGCTGTCAGTCAGCATCTCTGACTCCCAAAAGTTCCTCTGCTTTCTGTAACTACCCTGTCTCTAGCTTCAACGGGGAAAGGGAGCAAACTGAGCTCAGAGACGACAAGAGAGGCAGTGCGGGAAACAGGCATGTTTCCAGTATGGGCACTTACCATCTCTTTCCTCCAAAGAAAGCCTATGGCAGGCTGGTAGAGGGGTGTTCAAACAAGGGCCTCACACAGACAGGGAGCAGCTTGGAGTTTAGTATGACTCCTCTTTGCTTCTTTCTTTTTTTCTTTTTTTTCTTTCTTTCTGGCAGCAGGAAGATTGTTTAAAGTTGCTAATAAATTCCAGTTAATGAAGCCTGAAAAGCCAGAGCTGGGAGCCAAGAGAAACAAGAGCAATCAGTACAGAAGGAATAGAAAGAGGATCTTGAAAGCCAGCCTGGGAATAATAACATGTTGAAATGTGTTTGCCGGCAAGGGCTTTGTTACCGTGCTTTGAATCCAAACACAAGTGGTTGGTGCCAAGTAGAGAAACTGCAGCCAAAGGCAGGTGTTCATTGCCATTCACCTCTTGCTTCAGGGCACAGCGGCAAGATCAGACCCCTTCCCAGCCACTGGGTCTTTCACCTGCCTCTTATGAGGCCCTAGGGGCAGAGGGACTCACCTTCACGGGGAGTGCCTGTGCATTTGGCCTGGTTCAGTTACAGCAGGCTCAGGATCCACGTCATGGCCTCTCTTTGCAGACTGTTCCCTATCCCATGCAGCTCTTGCGACATAATGGGCAGGAGGCCAAGCAGCCATGTAGGAGCAAAATGAAACAAAATGCCAACACGTGCATCAGGAATGGGACAAGAGTAGCCCCATCTTCCTCACTTCCCACAGAGAAGACCCTTCCTCATCCATTTCCTATGTGGGTGCAAGGGCCAGTGGAGTCGCGAAAGGTTACAGAGCATCAGCATTGCATCAGTATTCCTCTGCCTGGTGTTGGAGCCACTGACATTACTTCTTGAACATCTGTGACATCCATCTTTGAGATATTGTCCGGCACAGGGTGTAACTCCATTGAATGACAGTCTGAGTCTCACTCCCATAAGAAGCAGCGCTCCAGTAATACTGTGCCTGGGACATGATCCTCTCCGAAATGCTAGCTCTGCTGTATCAAGAGGTGCTGGGATTTCTGGGCAATGTTTGATTGTGCTGGCACCACAGGGAAATGCTTTTCCTGGAGCAGTATAATAACGTCTGAAGCAGGGCTCTCTTGGGAGAGTAGTTTTGGTAGGTGTCCTGGTATTCCTGTGACACAACAGACTACACAAGTCTCAGGTAGAGGGACCAGCACTTGCGGGACTGTGACCTCATGCAATTCCACACATCTCTGCAAGACAGCAGCACCCTGTCTTGTCATGCCAAAATTTGGAAAGTCCATTCCCAAGGCCTCTTCTGTCATAGTGCTCCATTCCCAGATAGTCTGCCTGTGGGTGACAAATACTGATCTTTCTGTGAGATGCAGCTCCTCTGAATGTTTGGGAACTTTTCTTCCTCTCCAGGACACTGTCTAAACTCCTGTGTCTATGAAAGTACCAGGACATTATGACTGAGCACACTGCTGTGATTCGCCTCCAACTTGTTAGTGACAAGAGGAATCACCATAGTTTATCTAGGATATTCTGTCCTCCTGGTTGACATTTCCTCCTCAGCAGAGGAGGTCACCAAATCAGTGCATGTGACAACACAGGGAGGATCAGAGGATAATTCCTCTGAGGAAGCCTTCCAGTCATCACCTCTGTAAAATCTAGCATGTTGTGGAGGCAGGCATTGACCAAAGCACAGGTGAGAAAGAACTTCTGTGGGATTCTCCGCTGTGCACATTAAACGAAGAAAAGTTAATGATTTGCCCAAAACAAATTTAAAATGTTATTAAAATTTTAGAGACTTCAGTTCCTTTTTTTTTTTTTTGGACATCTGTTCTAAGTTCAGCATCTCAAAAATGCCCTCCAAAACACTAGCTCTTTTCTGAAGTATTCCAAGTGGGGACCCATAGTAGAGGAAAAAAAATCAAAGCAATACTGAAGGTTTGAAGGGTACAAATCTCCCTCGAAAATCTTGACAGCTTATGTTAAAAGGGGATGGAGTGAATGCATTTAGTGTCCCATACTAGTTTGTTCACTAAGGAGTTGTGTCTTATTAAATCTTACTTGGCAAATTAATCCAAACTATCTTGCATATGAACATTCATGTGGGTTGAAAACTGGCTTGAAGACCATAAACATAAGAAGCAAATGCCATCAATCTATCGAGTTGGAACAGGCATTTGGTGGGGGCATGGAGAGCAGAGTTAAGAACGGGCCTGCATATTCTCCTCCTCAGTGATGGAATAAGTCAGTAAAGACCATGTTAGAGACACCTCCAGGTGATACCAAAGCAGGACCAGCTGCAGATTCCTGTGTGGGAAGGGAGAGTCCAAGCCTCAATCTTTTCTCCAATATACCATGTTTTCACTTGTGTAACTTAATTGGATTCATTCCTGTTTTACACAAGTGTGAGAACAAACTCAAGCATAACATGGTCCCTTGTGTTTTCAAATGACAAGGTCTAGGCATGATGACACTGCTTAGACGGGATTGCAAAGAATTACTCTGAACAAAGATTCTGCCTTGACAGTCTTAAGTATATGAGAAATGAACTAGAAGAAGAGATCAAAGAGGTAGACTGACAAGCACAATAAAGATTTGGCAAGGGGGAAATTCCACTGGGATATGGACATACATGTTTGTCCTGTCCTGCCAATGGGCAATGTTCCTGCCTCCTAATGCGAATGATAAGGGCATCATCATGTTGCCTGAGCACCTGACATGAGCGATCATGCCCAATAAACATCCCTTGGGTGTGCCATGAAAGCAGCATGACCAAGAAGCCCAAGATACAGGAGGGGTGGGAGCCTGTGGTTACTGAACTAGAGCAACCATGAGCTGGTAAACCATGAGTTTGTTCCAACTTGGAGTGTATTGGGAATGCAGATCAAAGCTTGGAGGAATGTTCTCAGAAATCACTGAAGGGCAGGGGGAAGCAGAATTCAAAATCCACTAAACACACAAACTTTCCACAGCAAAACAGCCAACTCCAGCTCCCATCTTCCCCTTCCATTTGACCCTTTTCTTCCTCTTCCATCAGCCACTTTTAATCCAGAACTCCCTCTTCCACTCAACTCTTACCTCTTAATGGTATAAGCTTCGTTGGAGAACAGGATAATAGGGCATACAGCAGGAGCAAGTCTGCCAATCCTAAAGATACATCTGAGCTGAAGATATAGACATGAACAGGAGCTCCTGTGATATGAACCAGACATTCACTGCTGGAAGAGCAGCTTCCTTTCTTCCTGTACACGAGGGGCGTATGTTAATGTCTTAATGTCTTTTTTTTTTTTTTTTTTTTTTTTTTTTTTTTTTTTTTTTTTTTTGCAAAGATATTGCTTCAATTTTTCCATGGAAGGAAGGAATGGAGAGATTTCTCAGTGGAAGTCACTCTGGCAACATCATTTAAAGTGTTACAGAAATGAAGGAGCCATTTTCATGAATTTCCTAGGGTTTGGCATCTAAAGGTGTAGCCAACTAGTGTGTGCCTGCTAGGCTGAGAGACTTCTGGAAAGTCTGGGAGGCAGAAGGACAGAGGATGGAGGCAAGTCCCAGAGAGGCCCCCAGGTGACAATGGTCAGAAGAACTGTTAAACTCTGATGTGACATATTGTGTCTTGGGACTTTTGTGTGTAATGGTCTGGCAGCTAATGATGCAGATTAAACATTTCTTCCTGGTGGGCATCCCTTGTGCTGGTTGGAACGGGACAATCATGTCCTCTTGCCTGGATACATGGCTACCACTCCCAACATTAAGGCCTGGGCACTAGCGGTTGCCCTGGAAGATGGTGGCCAGCAACAGGCCCACACATAAGAGGAAATGGGCACAGATTGAAACACAGGAAGGTCCATCTGAATATGAGGAAAAGTTTCTTCACTGTGAGGGTGACAGAGCACGAGACCAGCTTGCCCAGAGAGGTTGCGGTGTCTCCTGCTCTGGAGATATTCAAACCCACCTGGACGTGATCCTGTGCAATGTGTTCTATGTGATTGTGCATGACAAGTGGGGTTGGGCTAGATGATCTCCGGAGGTCCCTGCCAACCTCACTGTTCTGTGGTTCACTGAGGTGAATGTGACTAGTGCCATCCTTGTCCCCGCTGCTCGGTGCAGCGCTGAGCTCGGAGAGGCGAGGGAAAAGCTGGGCTGGGCTGTGCTGGCAATGGAAAGGAGGAATGGAAAGAAGAGCTGGGTGGAGGATAGGGTAAGGCAGTGGCATGACATAGTCCCCGTGTGACAGAGCCAAAGAAGCAGGAGCAACAGAGCATCATGGCTGCCTTTTGCAGGGCTGGAGAACACTCTGTGTTTCTCAAGACACCCAGAGATGGGACAACACGTCACACACAAAACTGTTTCCTCTCATGTTCTGTTGTGTCGCTGGTGGCCTAGTGTGTGCCCTGCCAGCAAACACGACTCCCTGCCACCCAGCTCGGACACTGAAAGTGCAGGCCTGGCGCTGCTCCAAGCTTGTACTGCTAATCCTAGAAGTCCCAGCTCTGCTTAGTTACCCGGCACGTGGGCTTGGATCCCGCAAATTCACCCAGGCACATGAGCATGAAGGCAGGTCGCACTGGGAAATAAGTTGAAAGGCACATGTGAGTGGCAACATGTGTGGCATCATGGTGGCTGAGGCACAGGGGCAGGCAGGACTGCTAGGGAGGTAAGGGGTGTCCCACTGCAGAAGGGCCAGCGGGACACGGGGAGCAGACTGAGGAGGCCGTGCTGAAATGCCTGCCCCATGGGCGAGCACTCCAGGCTCCCGGACAACATTCCCTCCTGTGTGGAAATCAGCAATCAAAGGAGCCATTAACCCAAATCACAGCCCCCAAGTGACAAATAGCCCAGCCCGCCAGGCAGCTTGCATTCTGTGAAGAGGCACGTTGCAACCTGCTCGCACACATTAAAGAGACGACCCTGTGCTGTTTATGCTGTCAGAGGCCTAATTACGGGAGCAATTTTCTCTAGATTACCAAGGGAAGAGACAGGGAGGGAAAGAGCTCTGGCATGCACGCCAGCTTGCACAGCCACCCGTGACTGTGACTCCCCAAAACTGCTCCAGCCCTCTCGGTGACCTCTGTAGTGTCCTCACTGTGATGCACGCTGCTTCCAGCCTGGATTACATGGCTCATGTTGAGCACCTGCCTCCTTCACAGCCAAAATTTTGAGAAGGGAATTGCCTTTATTGCCAACACTAAACAAATAGAACATGTTTGCAAGCGTGTGTGCCCAATCTCTTGGTCCTGGTTTGAAGGTGATTCAGTTTCTCAGAGACCAAAGAGGAACCTCATCACAATCATGTTTACTGCTGTCTTTGGGAGATGCAATAATTTCAGTGCAAGTTATGAGGACAAAAGTAGTTTCTTACCCTGTGACCATGGAAAAGTCTAACCTTGACCTCTCTTTGACCACTTGGGGATCATCACAAATGCAGTAGTGATTTGAGGGATTAATTTCATTATTTTAAAACATGTCTTCAAGATTTCTGGCTACTGGGCATGGGAATGGGGTTTAGGTTTGTCCCAGTAGGGTAAATAGAATGGGGGAAATATCCTCCAATTCCTACACTGAGCTTAGGCTCAGGAGTCCTGGATTTTTTTCCTGGCTTCCCCACAGGCTCCCACCATAATTTCTCAGGACCACAGCTGTGAAAATGATGATAACAGTGAGAACTGTGTGCAGTTTTCCATGCTAGTGAAAAAAAAACAAATCCATGTTAATGTCTTAACCCATTCTAGGTCTTGTTAAAATTTGGGCGCAGTGATCAGATGATCCTGTACAAAAGTTTTTCTGCAAGATCTTTTCCACCAGTTCTGAATGCTGTCCCCTGCACTATGTGCTGTGACCCTACTGGTTGCAGTCTCCTCTGTGATACTATTCCTCATTTTGTCTTCCTCTCTCCTATCCCACCTACACTATCCCTCTCTTTGTCTTCCCTTCTATGGTTTTCTCCAGCCACTGGTCAACCTCACTGCCCATCTGAGAACCACTTTTGCCATCTCTCACCTGGTTTTATAAATCGTACTCAGCTGAGCTGGTCCTCTTGTACCATGTACGTAGTGTTTTCCATCCTCTGCCCCTTCCCCGGTCTCCCCTTGAAGCAGAAATACCAAATTCAAATGTGTTCAAGGAGCTAAGCCTTTACTATGACCACTTAGATCAAAGCAGGACTGAGAACGATGGAAATCAGGTGGTATCAGACTTTGAAAAACTATCTGTAGGGCAAAGCAGGACCTGTAGGATGCAGAAACAGGGCACATGCAGAAATCTGGGACAGATAAGGGTCAAAGGTTGTGATTTAGAGCTATCTCTCCCAGGGCCAACTTATACCTGAGCAGAACATATATCTCCCCCTGCTCCGCCTTCACTGCAGACCTTCGGCTGCAAAGCAGAGCCTGAATGTTAGTCTGTGCCTCCAGGCAGAGGTCTCTCATGCAGGCAGCCACAGGAAGTCTGTGTTGCAATATCTGTGAAGTGGGGTCCTTTCCAGGTATGCAAGAAGGACTTCAGCCACAAGCTATCCCTGGATGCTGAAAGCACTGAACTGAGGGCTGGCAGTAGTAATAAACCATTTTTTTCTTTGCCTGTTCCCCAACGTTAAGAGGGGATCATATGTGAAGATTGCCTGCAGATTAGCTTGCAAGTGTCAAAGCATCCTCCCTGAGAAGGCTGTAACAAGATGCATGAGTTGTTAAGCCTCTGCAGACAAGGGATTGCCATTACAAGGATGTTGACGCATTACTGGCTCTTCTTTTTGCTGCAGACGCCTCTCTGGAAACCAGATCTCCAGGATCCCAGGGGAAGCTTTTTCTGGGCTCTACAGTCTGAAGATTCTGTAAGTAATTCACTCCCTCCCGCACGGCTACCACCATCTCCCCTTGCCTCCCACAGCACCTTTATCCTATGCCTTGGGACTTGGAATCAGTCAGAGAAAGCTGCAATGTTACAAGATGGTGTAGTGTTAGTCATATTGCCTAATGTGCTCTCTTGGTGAGGAGAGGCTGCGTCCCATCAAAGGTCCAAATGCCACTAGCACCACTTCCTTTCTTCTGCTGCAGCAAAATATGAGCAGATCATCTCCAGGATACAGCCCTTCACGACTTGTGAACAACAGAGAATTTGAAAATGTTTATATTTTGGATAAAATGCACAAAATATCCTTATGAATTTCACTGCCCATTTGTTCACGGTGCTACAGATATGGCACCTATCTGTCAGGTAGACTACAATAGGATCTTGTGACGAGGTTACAACAACTCCAATATCTAAATTCCTCGGACATGGAAAGATCCTTGGAAAGACCCTGTATTCTGTTCAGCTTGTCTACCTCTTTGCAACCAATCTGCCTGTGCTACAAACAGAGTGCCTGACTGCAGGAAGGCCAGATGGCCCAGGAGGTCTCTGGGAGGCTCTGAAGTTACCAGTTTCCAAAAGAGGGAGGATCCTTGGGCACTCTTGGCTTCAGCCTGAGCTCAGCTGGCTCACAGGAGCAGGGCAGACATGTGCAGCTATATCTCAGGAGCATTGCAGTGTCCAGGCCATACCTAGGAACCAGGTAAATAAAGACCTAGTCATTGTGGGCAGGCCACCCACCTCTGTCCACTCATTGGGAATTGGATGCAGTCCTGAGCCACATGCTGTAGGTGACCCTGCGTGTGTAGGGGGGTTGGACTAGATGATCTCTAGAGGTCCCTTCCAACTTTAAGCATTCTATGATTCTATGATTCTATGATTGGGAAGGGCTGGGACTGCCCATGCCTGCAGGAAAGATGGAGTGACAAGGGTTACCAGCAAACTCCTCCCTAGGGACCAAGAGTGACCCATCGGTCATGATGTGCCATAGTTTTTACACCCATGAAACAAGCCCACAAAATATATGCAGGGTATTTAGCTGCAATTCCTTCTTTCTCCCTTTCAGGAACTATTTTAAAAATCTCCTGCAATAAACATTTCATCCCCAAGGGGATGTTTTGAACTCAGCCGCAATGTGAAATTGTTGTAGCCAGCCCAGTTTATACAGAGCAAGCAGGTACAAACCTGCTCCCAGGATTAGAGAATATAGGCTGTTTACTACATCTTCTTAAGATGTAAAGTATGAATCCTGCCCTAAATCTCAGGGCTTAGAGATTTATCCATCCCCTACATTAGGCAACAAATCAAAGGAACTGAGGAAAAACCGCAGCTCTCCCACCCAATTTCAACAAGAGGAACTTTCTATTCAGGGAACTTGGGAGCTTTGAAAGCCGCTTTTGATCAATTCCTACTTGTGTCAGGCCCAGCTATCTATTGATGCAGAATATAAGAATGATGCCTCCCTTCCGGAGCCAGCACAGCTCCCAGCAGGATGCAATACCAAGAAGAATGCGCTCTGTCTGTCCTGCCATCAGCGTGTGGATGCGCCCATGGATGGCCCACATGCCCTTCCATGGCTGCAGACACCAGGAAGGGGAGGTTCATGAGTGGCCCCTTTCCAAGAAGAGCCCTAAAGGATTAGAGCCTGTGTCTCTGTATTTTCAGTTGGGATAAGGTTGCACAGAGAAATTTGCTCCACATCATCTTGTGAGATGAATGGAGAGCTGTGGTTAGTGTCCTGATGCTTTAGGACAACCTGCTTTACTCATAGCCAGATTGTGCTCAGTGACAGGGAGTGGTTACTGTGCTGTCACAGCAAGTCCCTGCATCACAACCAAACCAGGGCTTCCTTAAATTTACAGCAAAACCCCTGACTTTTGCCATGGAGATGTGCAGAGGACAAGCCCAGATCCAAAGCCAAAGAAGGAAGGGCTGATGCTCACAGTGA
Organism: Nothocercus julius; assembly: GCA_013398735.1. Classification (NCBI taxonomy): domain Eukaryota; kingdom Metazoa; phylum Chordata; class Aves; order Tinamiformes; family Tinamidae; genus Nothocercus; species Nothocercus julius. The sequence goes on along the minus strand of VZSV01000212.1, from coordinate 899,959 downwards.
CTGGCCTGTGCAGGCCCTCCTATGGGGCTGTTATTTAAAGTTCTTGCTTTCTAAAAGCAGGGCATTGCCAGCCTTCATATCATTGGGAGTATTTCAATTTTCAAAGCTTTTGACACTTTCCTGGCCACATTTGCAGAGGAATGTTGGGCTGTTGTGTGCTTTCGCTCTAGGACCTGTTGTAAGTATTTTCTGTAATGACATTGCTGGCTCCCCAGGAGTGAGGTCATTGGATGTAGTTGTCAGTCCCCTCCAGGCTTATGGTTCTTGCTTCCTCCAGAAACAGAGATCAACCACCCTCCTTTTAATTCCTCTGTCACCATGACAGTGAGGCAGGCAGCAAAGGGCATTGAAAACGTAGGTTAATCTGTGGGAATTTGCTGGATCAACATTAGAAAATCTGCCAGGACAGACTTCAGGAGCATTCCAGCTTTAATCGCATTGGAAGGGCCCCTGGAAAGGACAGGGATTCTCACTGATTTCTTCAACTTAGGAAAGGCAAAATAAAACCACATGGTGCTGAAGAAGGAAGGCAAAGGCGACCATGTATGCTCGTTCAAGTTGTTCTTCTCACTGGGCAGTGTCCCTGATGGGGCTTGTGACACTACAGCAGCTCGGTAGGTTCTGCTCCATCTCCCAGAGACAGGTCAGCAAACAGTGTTTGGAGACTAGCAGCAAGGGTAACCTCCTGAGCAGCCTCTACAACCTTCCACCTGCAAATTTCAATCTGCATACCACCATGGTGACACAGGAGAAGGGGGCACAAGTCTCCTTCCTGGCACTGGCTTACTGATGAACGATGCGTCTCTCTGGTTCCCCTCTGATCTCACTGGGACGATGCTCTGTATGTCTGTGTCTAAGCTGACTCCACAACAGGACCCACAGCCTCTTTAGATACTACAATAAAATCACCAAAGCCTCCTGTAGGAGAAAGTGTTTATTATTGTCATATTACTTACAGAAAAAAAAAACAAGGCAGAAACTGAGATCAGAAGCAGAATGCCCCTTACCAGTCTTTTGCAGAGTAACTTGCACCTTCCCTCAGAGTCTGGTTCAGAGCCTGGACAAGATCTCACGGTGGTCTCCCTTTAACTGGGACTTTGGAGTGGCTGAAAAGCCTTGCTCCCTCTTCCCAGGCCATTCTTCAGCTTCCTCTTCTCTTGCTGTGCTTCTCAGTTACCATCCAAGCCACTGTTTCCTGAGGGCAAGAGTCCACCTGTTAGCAAGGTCCTCTGCAATCTCCCCATTAGCTGACACTCTGAAGATGAGACTAACCAGTTCAAACCCAAAAGACTGTAGGAAGCAAATGGCTGAGGTCCTTTGGAACTGTTGTTATGTATGGGATAAGTTATGGGTGTTTAAGCAGGTGTCACGGAGGACAAAGAGGTATAAATTCATGTGCATCATACAGCTGCACAGAGAGTACAGAAGCATGCTCTCTACTAATTGTGCTTGGTACCTACTGAGTGGCAGTTTGGCCCTGGTTACATCAATGGCCTAATGGAACTGCCATGAAAATACACTGTGCAGAACACTGTGTTTCACACTGACACAAGCTGCTCACTGCACCCGTCCAAGTCCAGATCAAAACTTTGCTCCCTATTCTGTGTGTGTTTCTCAGCCTGGAATATGCACACAGAGAACTTAGAGCAAACAGAATCCTTCACAGTCATATACTTTTCACTGAAATTTCTCTTCCACAAAAAAAAAAAAAAAAAATCTTAAAGGAGTCATCTAGATATATGATGTGCAGAGTCCATGAGGCAAAATAACTCAGGGAAATACTAGGATGAAAGGTATTAAGAGAGAAACAGCAACAGTCCTGTCTTTTAACTTCAGATAGAGCTGAGCCATCAGAGTTATACCTGATTTTCCTGACTCTGTCAGAATTCAAGAGTACTCTGAGAAGGTGAGGCACTTGTCAGCCTGTGCACTTAGGTATTGGAGGTGCACTGACCTTTTCAGGAGATGCCAGGCTGCCTCTCTCAGCCAGCAAAGACACAGAGACCAACTCCAGAGCCTTATGGTAAGCGGGAAGTATGCTCTTTAGCTCTGCCAACAGTACGGGGCTGTACAAGGCATCATGTTCCTGCAAGGACAGGCGCAGGTATTTGGCTAATGGGAGCGACAACTGGAAGAAACAGGATGCTACAAAAGAGATGCCAAAAGCAAAGCTCTGTGGACAGATAGGGATAATCAGCTGCACAGCTACAGGTGGGGACTCACTCACAGCCCTGCAGGAATGGCCTGGGTTTGGTCGGGATATCAGGAGACCCGAGACAAGAGTAATTTGCTGTTGGAGAAGACAGACACCCTCCTTTGAATGGGGGTAAAGAGCCAGGATACCAGCAGAGATCCTTCCACTCCTCCTTATGCTGTGGAGCCTTTGGTGGGTCACAATGTCTCAAGCTGGCCCTGCCCCGAAGGACATGGAGTAGCTGGTGGGCATCCACAGGACAATAGATAGAAGGATCAGAAAATGAAACATCGACATTTGAGGAGAATATAGCAAACATTGCAGGGGTTATAAAACAATCATAGAATCATAGAATTGTTAAGGTTGGAAGGGACCACTAGAGGTCATCTAGTCCAACCCCCCTGCACATGCAGGGTCACCTACAGCATGTGGCTCAGGACTGCGTCCAAGCGGGTTTGGAAGATCTCCAGAGAAGGAGACTCCACAACCACTCTTGGCAACCTGTTCCAGGGCTCTGTCACCCTCACTGTTAAGAAATTTTTCCTTAGGTTCCTGTGGAACTTTTGATGCTTCAGTTTAGCTTCCTCTAGTCCTATCACTGGCCACCACTGGAAAGAGGCCAGCACCATCCTCCTCCTTCCCTCCCTTAAGGTATTTATAGCCACTGACCAGGTTCCCTCTCAGCCTTCTCTTCTGAACAGGCCCAGCTCTCTCAGCATTAAATGTACTGCTGATAGTTCAGTCCAGAAGAGAAAAGGCTAAGGAGACATCCAGAAAGCATCAAACACTGAGATATGTGGGGTGCTTATCACTCAATCCCATCTTCTGTACTATTGGACAGGAGGGTCTGGGGAAGACTCTCTGCCCATGCCTTCCGGCTGGTTCCCTGGCAGTACAGAAGACCTCCTGAGCTGTCTCAGGAACCAGGGGCATCAGTGCTGCTGTGCTCAGAGCCCCTTCCTGCCTGGTGCACACTGCGGGGCTGGTGGGACCCCTCTGAGGTAAGCGTCACTCAGAGAGGGACATGGCACCTGTGGCTAGTGGGAGAGGTGTGAATTGTGCAAAGGCCATAGCAGAGGACCTTGTTCTTCTCCTATGCAGTAATACAGAAGTGACCAAGCTAAACACAACTACCTTGCTTGACCATCTGATTGCTGCTTGTGAAAGGGATGCAAAAGCCCCATTGCCAGATGCCCCCAGAGCTCTGTGAAACCCAGTGGGATCTGGAAACTTGGCCAGGCCGATGGAGGGCACACAAGGACCAAGACACCTTCTGGGGCTTCTACAGCCTGCCTATGGGTTTCTTTCCATAGTCAAAGTACGCTAAGAGGCTAAAGCACTAGTTCCTGTGGCCAGTGAAGAAGAAAAGTAGGTGACCTTTTAAAAAACAGTGAGACAAATTAGTGATTTGGTGATGGCCTGAAGGCAAATTGAGAGAACTCGGGTTACTTAATGTGAATAAGAGATTAATGAGGAGAGACATAATCCTTCTAGGACACAGCTGCTGGAATAAGGAAGGAAATACATATCTGAAGGACAAGACAAGCAGGTCTTCAAGCTGATGGTGACAGGGATGTTCAGGATAGATTGCCTCTAGAGGTTTGGAGCCTCTATCACAAAGTTGACTAAGATGTGACAGATGGCAGGTGTGACTGGACTCAGCCCCACAGGAGATGGCAGATATTCAGCAACTGCTGAACCACAGCAGGATCTGAGCTCATACCTGTAATGACTGGGATGTATCCCAAGGACATAGGCTGGCGACTGGAGATGATGACAATTTTTGCCATTTGCTTTTGGTATGCCGAAGCCTTGGAGTGAATGGCAGCCACGTGCATATCATAAGTAAACACTCACATGGATCTTGGGATGCCAAGTGATCTGATGCTTTCCCAGTCTTTCCAAAGAATTAGTCTGTGTTTAAAAAAGGGTGAGAAACACCCTGGGAATTCCTCCACAAACCTGCCTGTGCAGATGGTCTTCTCCTTGCCCTCAGAGTGAATCCCAGCACTACTGGAAGCAGGATCAGATTCTTGGCTCTGCCTACTCCATCTGTTTTGCTGCCTGGAAATTGTCCATAAAGTGCAGGGGTACAGCCAGGGAAGAAGGTGTGTGGAGACTGGGAAGAGAGCAAAAAAAGAGCCAGACTGCCCCACCACCACCAAAACACTGTAATACTGGGCAATATGAGGAGATCTTTATCCACCAAGCCTTGAGCCAGAACTGGAGGCAAGGGCCCATGTGGCCTCCTCCAATTCCCTCTGCATACCGCCAGCAATGGTTTCTCGGAGGTGGTGACTCTGTGGTCTTCTCAGCGGATGGAGCCCTTCTTCTGCAAAGGGACTTTGCAAGTCCCCCTCTCTCCGAGGTGCTGTTCTGCAGCACAGCCAATCCTCATCTCTCCCCAAAGTGGGAAGTCCCCACGTCTATGCTTCAGTGCCACCATCCCATTAGAAACCAGATGCGTTGGCTGCCATGGTGCTCCCCACAAACAACAGCTCCTTAGTCCACACTATTCCAGACTTGGAAGTCTTTTGAGGGGGCAGCATACGTGGCTTAATCAGAGGATCTGGAAAACTGAAAACTGACCAGTCCTTCCAGACCATCTCCTGCTGCCTGGATGCCCCTAACTTTGCAGTGCACTGGAGCTCTATGGGCCAGGAAACTGCCTCCCACCTGGCCACGTGGCTGAGCTTATGCTGCTACAACCTCACACCACATCCCACCCACATACGTGGGTGGCACGTGTATCCCTCATCAAATGCTCTGCCACACAAGCAGCACTGCCAGGCCTCTCATTTTCCTGGCTGAACATGCTACAGCAACAACAGTGCTTGCCAGCCAAGAAGGAATCCCACACCAAACTCATCAAGGAAATTCTCCAAGCATAACCACAGCCTGAGCCTGCCTCACCCCAAAATGAGGAGGGGAAATGCCTGTGTTCATCATTTTGGCTGCAGACCCCACTACACCATACCTGGACAAGTCTCCGTCAGCTTGCATGAATGCACAGCTGCAGCACTGCCCACAACCTGCCTGCACACGCGTGGTGACCCAGTGCTGCCCACAGCTGCTACCACCCACACTCTGCCGCGCTGCTGCCCACAGTTGGTCTCTACCAACATATAGCCTAGAGCAAGTTCCTTACTCTGTACCTACAACATTTCCTGGGCAGGCGGACCCTCCCCAAAGGCCTGCCTCCACATACTGCTCTGCCTTTTGCCTCCAAGAGTTACAAGCACAAAAACTCATGTGACCCAAGTTAGGCACTGACTGGCCTGGATTTGTGAACGCACACAAAAAACACCACCAAGAAGGTCCTTTTGCTTCAGGATGGCAAGTTTGGAAGGTAGCTTGGGACATGCCAGGAACTGATAGACAGACTCTGCCTTTTTGATGACCCCAAGTCAGTGCAGAATATAAATGTCTCCGAGACAAAGATGTGGCACATCCAACAGAGGAGCTCCTTTGGGGAGGGAAGAGGAATGTGCAGAGGTTGGAATGTCTTTACTGACGATGCACATGCTTCAGGCACAGTTACCTCCAGCAATGTCAGTCCTTTGACTATGCTGGCTGAGTCACTTCAACCTCCTAAGATGGGGACATTTTATCATGCACAGGTCTGTAGCTCTAAGGGCTGAAAATCTGCTGAGACTGTCTTCTGCAAGGAGCTTGATGTGATGGAACCTGATGCCAGCATTTTTCTGGTCGTTTAGGCATGATATGTGCCAGATAATAATCTTCTTGCTTCCAAAAATGAAATGTGACATCCTGGAAAGCTGTAATTTTTTTTCTGACCCATCAGACTGGCCACCTGCGGACCAATGGCTCAGTGTGTCCATGTTAGCCACTGTCTGCAGGCAAGGCTGGCTGGGAGTGCTGTTCTGAGCATAGCACCAGTTCGGATGCCGCAACAGCTCACCTCTCCTGTTGGCTCCTGCCAGCCCCAGCCACAGGCTGCTGTGCTCTTCCTCTTAGCTGCCCTTGGCCGTGCTTACTTGCAGAAATGGATCGGTTCGTCAACTTCTGTTGCATGTTTAGCTCCTGTAGGGCTTTCCTTATGACTTCTCCTGATAAAACTGGTTGAAAGGATAAAATTGCACTCAGCGCTTGAGAAGAACTTCACCATTCAGAGTAGGAGGATAAGATCGCTCCATGGGCAAGGAAGAAAAGTTTTAACTGAGGAGAGCTGATAAGCTTAGGGATTTTGTTTTAATTGGTGCCAGGAGGTGATGAAGATGAAGGAAAAGACAAATGCTAATAGATAAAGGCTGACATCACTGAAATCTAGTATTTGGGAGTTACTGTGATCTTGTGGACTGAGGACCAGGATCAAAAACCCTGTCTGTGTCATGCAGTCAGTCAGCCTGTGTCCTATCCTACAGTCCTGATAGAGATCTCTGTGCCATTCTACATGTACACAACCTGAGACACGCAGCTTTTTTTTCCCCAAGAGGTTATAATTACAGGGAGGGGACAGGGCATGCCTGAGTCTTCCACGGATGTAGAGTCAGGACCTGACTGGTTCGCAGTGCTATTCCCTGTTCCCAGGGATGTTCATGTATGAAGCAGAATGTGCTGGTCTGGAACTCAGAAATCCTGCTGTAGGATACTCTCCTCAGTGACTCACAGTGTGGTATCCAACTCACACAGAGCAAGCATCACAAAGTGGGCAGTGCCACAACTAAGCGGGAGAGGGACCCTGTGACACTGCCCCAGCTCTCCATGTGCCCTGAAGCCTTGTGAAGCCTTTTGCCATCATCCTATTGTGGCAGCATGAAGGCACCTCTCTCTTCCCAAGCCCAGGAAGGATCGTGTCTTCCCTTTCTATAGCTTGGCCCTAGTGGCAATGCTTCTAAATGCATCTGGCTGAGCTTCATGTTGTCAGGGTTTATTAAGTGCATACGGCAAATTCCAGTGCCCTGGGGCCCCAGATGACAGAAGAGAGGAGCTGCTCATGAATCCCAAGATCACAACAGGCTCCATCCAGTCAAAATACTATTCCTTCCAGTCCCAGGCAAGATATCCAAGAGACTGGCTTGGCTCCTAGGTATAGGAGAGGGACATGAGCAGTGGAGGAGATCCTTTAGGAACCTATGGAGCAGGTGCCTAAATAATGCCTATAATGCTGGTGTCTAATACTGCCTAAAATGAAGTATAAGCAGTTCAGAAAGAAGGGCCAAGTGATTCTGGTACCCTTGAGGGATTAAGTGTGACGTGGCCAGGATATCCAGTCACAGAGCAGCCCCAGGAACCAGGTATAACAGTGAGGGAGACATGCTTCTGCAAATGCTTAGGAATCTCTTTGATATCAATTCCCTGGTGCACCAACCTGGGTGCTACCATCAGAGATCTCGACAAAGTCATGCAATATTTTGTGCTGTTGTTTTTGAAACAACACACCTTTTATGGAAAAAAGGTGGGGAGGAAGGTGGCTGACAGAGGGTATACTTAATATCAGACAATAAGAAAAAACATCCTGGGACATCCAGAGATGGTCGGTGAGTGCAGTGTATCTTTTCATGCTCATGCTCGAGCTCCTGGTGAGCAGAGCTACGGTTTTCCTGAACTTTAAGCTGCAAGTAGAATTTTGGGTATATTACCAGGGTGGCCCTGTCCCCTAGGCCCTGTCCCCTAGGAACAAAGCCAACCCTATTTGAAGCTATTTTCTAATCTTGCCCTCTCTATATCATGCTCTGATGCTAAGTTCTTGCAGCTAATTATGTGCCCTGCAAAGAAGCATTGCTTATTGTTTTAGCCTTGATGTTCAAATGATGTCTCTAGCAGTCCTGCAGTTGCAGAAAATAACTATGTCCAGCACTCCAGCCATTGCAGAGATGTCTGATATGTCTTCCTGGGTCATGGTTTCTCTAAACCAAAAGATGTCATTTTGGAAACCATTCCTTGTTGATAGCCATCTGGCCAGTTTCTCATTCTGTTATACTGATTTGTAATGGGACTCATAATAGAGATAAGGAACCACAAAGCAAGAGTATCATGATACCAGATTTTGTTTTAATATGGACTTCAGACACTTCCTTTGATCATCTAGCAGTGAGTTCAGATCCCAAGAGTGTCCCCTCAAAACCTCAAATGTGATTCCTAAAGTCACTTTCTGAAGCAGCAGAGTCTACAACTCTACCCTGAATCTTATTTTTATCTAACCTAAATTATTCTTTACTGGCCCCTGGAACTAGTGCCTTTTCCTTTCAGCACACTTTAACTGTGGAAAGAAGCCCTTAGGCAAGACTCAAGAATTGCAGAAGTTGCATTGGTCCTTGTGTGCCTGCCATCAGCTTGGCCAAGTTTCCTGATCCCACCGAGTTGCAGAGGCATCAATCCCATTAGCCAAGCCTATAGCCAAGCCCTTTCGGAGTCCTGCGCCTGTCCTTGCAGGTGCATGCTGCTTTGTACAGCCGCATGCTGTTCGCAGTGCCAAAGAGAGTACTTCCATGTTTGTGCTCCACAGGAATGGTGAATATCAGTTCCAGCACAGATCCTGCAGACCCTCACCACACATTTTACTTAAGCCAGAGTAGATCTCTTCTTCTTCTACATGACCTTGCGCCCTATAGAGAAGAAAATTGGTTGACTTTGGCAGACCTTATATTTGACTGGCCAGTACTGGCAATTACTTTTTTTCCTGCTTTTTCTCTTGTATGCTTACAAATATTTTGATGATTGGGCCCAGATTTCTTCAAGGAATTAAACAGAAGCAGAATGTTCTATAGCTCCCTATAGATTTCCTTTTTTAAAGATTTTCTCCATAATTGCCTTTTTTCTTTCCTTTCCTTTCCTTTCCTTTCCTTTCCTTTCCTTTCCTTTCCTTTCCTTTCCTTTCCTTTCTGCAGTAAAACTACCAGTTTCATCAGTGGAAAAGTTTCCTGCTTTCACCAGTCTTATTGGTGCATCTCCTACTAGTCAAAGCCATGCTCTGTCCATTTGACCCTATTAGTAAATATAACAGTCCCTCAAGCACTATTTCTCTTTTCATATCATCCCCAACCACTCCTTGAAAGTCTTGGAAATAGAAACCTCAGCTATGTAAAACATTCCTTTCTTTAGGCACTTTCCTCAGCCTGGTTACTGCACTGGAGTGGATCTCTCCACAGGAACATGTGTCCATGATGTCCAGTTCTTCCAGTAGTAGGGAGTAGGTTCAGGACAAAGACTATGTCCATAGTCAGAAATCAGGCTCAGTGCAGTGATATGATGATAGACAACACTCGATAAATACACTCGGGATAGCGTACTGCCCTTTTCTGAATCACTACAGTCAGTCAGATACCTGCCCCTGGGATGAGAGGACTATTGTCTAACTTCTCTCCCTCTCTCAATAAGTTGGGTAGTTACTCTAATGTTCATGGCCGTTCTTTATGCCTTGCACTTAGTTCCATTTCCAAGGAATCCCTGTAAGCTCTTCTTGTCCATTTGAACAGATAGATTCACTTGCTGCCTTTGAAAACCCTGTTTTGTTTCATTTGTTTTTTCCTCACATCCCACCTGGATGTAATTTGTGCCAATACTGCAAATCCCCTTAGTAAACAGTTGTTATAGAGTGACTCCTCAACCACTGTATCTACTGCAGTCTCAAAAGTTGAATAAGAAAGCTACCCACAGGCTAGTTTCCATAGACTCTGAAGAACCACGGGGAGAAAGATCTCTTATACAAGTATAAACATAGGACAACAGAGCAGAGACACTGGTATTACTCCAGACTAACAGAAAGTACAGTTTCTTCCTTAGTGCTGTTCAAGCTATCAAAAAAAGCAATTCCAAAAATCCCACCTAGAAGTGTACACCTAGATCCCTTCACTAATAATATGTGTGCATTGTGCTGGTCCCTCTCCTATCACATCCTCACAGCTGATCCACCAGCTCACATTGCAGCACCTAACTCTGCCCAGGACCTTGCTACAGGATGCTGGTGCTACCATATTCTGGCCTAGTCTGGATTGCAACTCACCTACATGCATCCTACAAGCTTTCCTAAGAGATCTGTGTGACTACTGCTTTCCAGCCCCTCCAGTTTTCTCAAGAGGGTCCAAGACAGTTCCAGAAAGCACCAACTTCCTCCATTTTGTGTTAGGCTTTCTTTTCTTTTATATATAAAGCTGTTTTTTATTGTTTTTGTTTTTGGTTTTTTTTTCTAATTATAGGATGTTGCAGAACAACCAGCTGAGCCGCATCCCTGCAGAGGCACTGAGAGATCTGCCAAACCTCCAATCTCTGTAAGTCATTAAAAATCAATGCTATGAGCTGCAGAGTCTCTTGGGGGCCCTAGGTTCCCAGCATTTGAGTTATTAGCTCCTTTGTCAAGGATGTTCTGTCCCTTCTTCCTTTTCTTTTCCAATTAAAATTAAGATTACTGTCACTTAGTATAGAAGGGAGGGGACGGTGATTTTCATGGAAGGAACACTGTCTTGGTAAACGGTGTTGAAATTACAGCTCCCTGTGTGTGTGTCGTGATGAAAAGGCCATCAGAGCCAATTCACATTTCAAGGAGCACTGGAAAATATCCGCTCAGAAGGGACTTTGTCCTCTCTGCTGTGTATCGTGGTAGGGAATGGATCAGCCAGGCAGCACAGAGGACACTCAGGTCTGTCAGTGTGAAAGTTGCATTGTTTTGCCTAGATTGTGGCTAGTTACATCAGGGCATAAAAGCTTTAAAATACTTCCAATGATCCAGTTGAGGAAAAAAGGATAAAGCTGTGATGGTACTTTTCTTCTAGAAGAACTATGCTGCAGCATGTTTGTGCTACTGTATTAACTAAAAGTCACACATCACTGAAATAGCTGCAGATTTCCTGCGTAGAGATCTATGTGCAGTCAGAGCTCTGTTCTTGGCAGTGCCGATGAATTCAGGACATTAGGGAATGAATGTTTGTTTTCCACACAGTTGGAGTAAGTAGCTCTGCTAAAGCTTGAAAGATCATTCTGAATTGTTTTTTTTTCATGATGGATCACTGAAAAATCTACCTTAACCCTAATCCTTAACTTCAGTGCTAGCCTTCCTGTGTCTCTTTACCATGGAAATGTTAGTTGAAAGTGGTCTCTGTAGGTGTCCAGTTCGGACTTCCTCTTGAAGTAGGGCTATCACCAAAATTAGATGGGGTTGTTGTGGCTTTGTCTACCCAAGTCTTGAAACACTCTAAAGATGAAGATCCCTGCTCTCTGGTGACCCATCCTAGGACTGCACTACCCTGTTGGGGAAGAAACTTTTCCTTATGTCCAACCTAAAACTCGTGAAGTACAATTTGTGGCTTTGTATTTGTATTTGTATTTGTTATATCATTTAACACACCACAAGAAAAGTTTGCCTCTGTTATCTTTAGTTGTAGGTTGATAGTAGAGCTTCCTTTAGCCTCCTTTTTGCCAGGTTAAAGCAGCTCAGGTCTTCCCACCTCACTCTGTGGTACTTGAGTGCTGCCCCAGCAATATCCCTTCCATGCCTCAGCCCCTCTTTCCTCTGTCCATCAAGAGCATCAGCCAGACAGTTCCATTAGAGCCCACAATTGGAAAGATCTAAATTTTGCACAACACTGAAATTTACCAACCATCTGCAGGCAACGACTGTTGTTTGGGCCCCTGACCTGAGGAGCACACTACTGACGACCACCTTAGCTAGTGCTGAGAGGTCAGAAGCTCCATCCTTTCCACCAACAGCACCCACCAAAGTACTATGTACCACACAGAAAGTGCAGAACACTCCAACAAGCTATGTACAGCACTCTGGGAGTTCATTTAAGGCTCAGGGTGGGAAGGCTTTTCTTGTATCAACACAATGAGAAATTGCCGAGGCATCACAGGGTAAGCTGCCATCCTCTTATCTGTGGCACTTAGGGATGGGGGGAAAGCACTGCTGAAGCTGAATGAGCTTGAACTTGAGTTTGCCTCCTTTTAGTGCACTTGGATGTCACCTAGTCCAGTCGCTCTGTAAGCTGGGTGAGGAAGGAATGCTGGGATCTAGTATTCTTCCTGTAGAAACTGAACAGCAGGAGAAAATTTCAAGATGAAATAAGCTGCTTCAGACAGCATCACAGAATCACTGAGGTTGGGAGGGACCTCTAGAGATCATCTTGCCCAACCTTCCAGCTCAAGCAGAGTCACCTAGAGCACATTGCACAGGGTCACATCCAGATGGGTTTGAATATCTTCAGAAAAGGAGACTCCACAACCTCTCTGGACAGCCTATCCTGCGGCTCTGTCACCCTCACAGTCAAGAAGTTCTTCCTCAATTTCAGGCAGAACTGCCTGTGTTTCAGTTTGTGTCCGTTGCCTCTTCTGTTGCTGGCCACTGCTGAAAAGAATCTGGCCCATTCCTCTTGACATCCTCCCTTCAGATATTTGTACATCCTGAGAAGATCCCCTCAGTCTTCTCTTCTTTAGGCTAAACAGACTCAGGTCTCTCCTCACACGAGAGATGCTCCCGTCCCTTAATCATCTTTGTAGCCCTGTGTTGGACTCTATCCAGTAGGTCCCTATTCCTCTTGTACTGGAGAGTCCAGAACTGGACACAGGACTCCAGAAGTGGCCTCTCCAGGGCTTAGTAGCTGGGGAGGCCCCAGCAAGGCCCTGACACATTCTCTCTTTAAGGGACTGAGGCAACTGAGGCAGAATCTGCCCTTTTTGTGGGGCACCTTTGGCATTTTTGAACAAATCTGTCTGCGCTCTTATTTCCTTCAAGAGTTTACCTCAGCTTTGCACTGCTAGTAGGTTACCCAGGACTTTCTTTCTGGCAATACGCAAGTCTCCTTGCCCAGTCTCTCTGGTCTTCTTCCCTTCTTCTTACCTTAACACCTATTTTCAGCAGGGTACCTGCTTTTATCCTCCTGACCAGGGCTGCCTTCCCTGAGTCTTCCCTGAATCCTCCTTTGAGACTTGAACTACTTCTCCACCCTCTTATCAGGAGCTGCAATTTGATGTAGAATGACTCAGATGTAAATTCCTGCCCCAGACACAAACTGGGTATAGGAGTGGCCAAACCAACAGCCCCTATGGGTCTTTTTTTAACATCATCCCCTCTCCCTGAATCCTCATTTATATCTGAATCCAAGAGAAGAAAGAAACACCTGCCAGACTTGAGAAGTGGAGGGGAGAGCCTCTGCAAACAAAAATTTCAAAGGTTTCCTAAGTGAAGGAGCCTTCTTCCTTCTCAGGCTATCTGATTAAAGAACAGGTTTTGAAAGCATAGTGTGCCCCTCAGAAGGATCCTGCTGATAGATCACTAACAGGCTGTTGCAAAATCGATTCTCAATGTAAAGAGTACAGGAGGTGCAGGCAGACAGCAATGCTCTGAGAAGATAGGCATGAGCCATCTCTGCCCATTTTTAACACTGCACAAAGGCTGAGATATGTTTTTAGCTTGGACTCCCTACACTTCATATCTTCATGTCTCATGTCATGTTAGCTTCATGTCTTATGGTCTGCATCCTTCCCACAGGCACCCTGGGTATGGATTTTCTAAAATGCCTGGAGTCATGGTCTGTAAAGCACTGACTAGGGAGGCAACTGTCCAAACTGCTTCTGCATCTTCTCTTACCATTTGGAAGCTTGAGCCGGTCATCCAGTGGTGATCCTAAAGCCAGTTTCTGAATTTGGCTAAAAGTGCAGAAAAAGAGTGAAGGCCGGAGACAGAGGGCCTCCATCAAACTCTGGTTTCATTTAACAGTGGGATAAAGCTACCCAGAAATGAGGTATCAAGAAGGTGTTCCTCTAAAGGAGATAAATTAGAGCATTTTCTGAACATTTGTTCATGCATTTGCAAAGGTATGGAACATCAAAGTGTAGGAACTGTCAGACTGTTTGGAAGGCAACTAGTGCACTGGACCTCCTGACTCTAGACTTTGGTCAGAGAGGCAGCTATATTCCTAACCATCCTGCCTCCTAGATACAGGAGCTCAAGGAAGGAGTAGATCCTGTGGTGCTCCATTCAATGAACATTTTGGGTTACATCCATTTTTCTAGCTGAGAGACAGCAGAGCTGTGCCACTGGTCTGGGTAATTCTGTTACAGAACAGTCCGCACTATGAGATATGCACCTCAGCTGAAGAGCCAATCTGAAAAACTTTCAGCACCTTATCGGAAAGTCCTGCTTAAAAGCATAGAGAACATGAGTAGGAAAAGATGATAATTTATACTTTCCCACTCTTTACGCAGAAACTGGGCAATAGAGAAGCCTTGGTGGTAATGAAGGCCCAATAACCATTTCTGGTAATGAAACCAGTAAGTTTATTGCACAACAGTAAGGCATATCTCTACTCTGGATGGGCCTGTGCGTTTTTGAAGGCATGTAGCATGCATCACAGGGACCTGCACCACTCTTACACTGGTGACTGCATGACCTGCTGGGTCTCCATCCTGTGCTACTTCCTGAAGGGAGAACAATCTTGCAGAATCTTGAAATTCTCCTTCTAGCTCACTTTTAAAGTGGAAATGCTCTTCTGCAGGCATCTTTTCCTTCTCTCTTCATCCTAGTAGAGAAATACTCCATTAAGATAAAACAGACCTGATTTTAAATGGTAAGTAGCATGGTACGGATTGTCACTCTGTCTTCAGGCAGATGTAGAACAAAGATGCTCTGCTTGGATTTAGCTCATGTTGCCATAACTTCTCTCAAGGCAGTAATTAACCACAGGGCAAGAGCTTCTAACAATTCTATATTAGAGATATTTATTCTTCTTTTTCAAGTATCTGAGTCATTTTCCACAAGTTTATGAGGCTCTTGTGTATTCATTGCCAAAAATTTAGCCAGCCTGGAACACCCATAGGTCACCACTGTGTGATTTCCAAGCATTACTGGTTAGACTATCATAGAGCCAGTGTACTCCTGTTGCCCAGAAACTGTTTTTTTTTATTTTTTTTTTTTTTATTCAGAGGGAGAAGTGGCTTTATGGCACACCATAACAGTTCATGAGTTACCAGACTTGCATGGCACTTCACGGAATATTAACTATTTGCCTTGAAAGTTGGCAACACATGGTGAGCTGACAGGATAGCTGAAGAGGGGAGTGGAAATAGGGGCCAGCAAGAGTGAGGAGGAACTGCTCTACTAGACAGAAAAGGACTATGTGCTGGTTATTTTCTTGCTCTTTAAGATATTTGCATTTGATGTCAGGCATTCAGGCAGAATTTTAAAGGGAAGTATGCATCTCTTATGGACAGTCTGACATAGTGGAAGAAAACCAGGCAGGCTTCTGGATAAACAAGTCTTCTGACAGGTCTAAAACAGAAGCAGCCAAACTAAGTAGAAGGTAAAAGTAACTGCCGCCAGCATAGCTGTATCACCGTGAGTGATGGACAGTTCCAGAGTCTAAGTGGCTGAACAAGGAGGACAGAGGGGAGTGCTTTAAGCTCCTGTGGGACAGAAGGAGTTTGCATTTACCGCCTGTGCAGCAGCGCGTTAGAGATGAAATGCAGCAAAAGCCTAACGTGTCTATAGAGTCTTTGCAATAGGAAGGTAAAAAAAAAAAAAATAGCAGAAATTCCTGTTGTCTCCAAAGACTGCTGTTTTCTTGCCTGTTGAGTGTTCAGAGGTGATGCCCATTGAGGTGGGGCATATTCACCCAAGCCTTGGTAGCACTTGGTGCTGCATCCCTTCTCTACACCACTGTGGTCCCAGCTGGGAGAGCATGCATGAGACATGTTTAAACCTATACAGAAATCCCTCTGCTTGCCTGGGAGAGTGCAAAGTGGTGTCGCCAACCTGCCACTCCACAAGTTCTATGAAATCCATACTGTGATGTCATGGCACCAACTGCAAATTTGGTAGCTAGTTTGGGTGCCTCTAAAAGCAAGAGGTTGACTCACACATATACACTCAAGGAAAGGAAAATCCATCAAGAAGAAACTCCAAAAGAGGCTGACACCCAGAGAATAGAAGTTACTCCTCTTTCA
>VZSV01000212.1:826650-882544 GCA_013398735.1 Nothocercus julius | reverse complement strand
GCTGCTCTCCAGCAGGTCGGTCCCCAGCCTGTACTGGTGACTGGGTTATTTTTCCCCAAGTGCAGGACCTTGCACTTGTCTTTGTTGAATTTCATAAGGTTTCTCACCTCTCGAGTTATCCAGTCTGTCCAGGTCCCTCTGGATGGCAGCGCAGCCCTCTGGGGTATCAGCTACTCCTCCCAGTTTTGTATCATCAGCAAACTTGCAGAGGGTCTGTCCCTTCATCCGGGTCATTGATGAATAAATTGAACAGGAGTGGGCCGAGGACTGACCCCTGGGTGACACTGCTAACTACAGGCCCCCAACTAGACTCTGCACTTCTGATAACCACCCTCTGGGCTTTGCCATCCAGCCAGTTCTTAATCCACCTCACCATCCACTCACCTAACCCACACTTCTGAAGCTTGCCCAGGAGGATGCTCTGAGGGACAGTCTTAAAAGCCTTGCTGAAGTCCAAATAGCTGACATCCACCACTCTCCCTTTATCTGTCCAGCCAGTCATTCTGTCATAGAAGGCGATCAGGTTTGTCAAGCATGATTTCCCCTTGGTGAATCCATGCTGACTACTCCTGAGCATCTTATTGTCCTCCACGTAGTTGAAGACAACAGCCAGGATGAGGTGTGCCATCACTTTTCCAGGGATGGAGGTGAGGCTGACTAGCCTGTAGTTGCCTGGGTCCTCCTTCTTGCCATTTTTGAAGACTGGCATGACATTGGCTTTCTTCCAGTCCTCTGGCACCTCCCCCGTTCTCCAGGACCTTTCGAAGATGAAGGAGAGTGGCTTAGCAATAACATTCACCAACTCACGCAGCACTCTTGGGTGCATCCCATCAGGGCCCATGGATTTGTGGTTATCAAGTTGCCCTAAGTGCTCTCTGACCCAATCTTGTTCTACCCAGGGCAAGTCTTCCACTCTCCAGGCTTCTTCTCTTGTCCCTAGGATCTGGGATTCCAGAGGGCTGCCCTTGGTAAACACTGAAGCAAAGGTGGCATTCAGCAGCTCTGCTTTTTCTGTGTCTTTTGTAACCAGGGCACCCACCCCATTCACCAGCAGACCCACATTTTCCCTAATCTTCCTTTTGCCATTGATATATTTGAAAAAGCTCTTCTTGTTATTTTGAACATCCCTTGCCAGACTGAATTCCAACTGTGCCTTAGCTTTCCCTGTCGCATCCCTGCATTCCCTGACAACATTCCTATATTCCTCCCAAGGAGCCTGTCCTTTTTTTCCACTTTCTGTATACTGCCTTCTTCTGTTTGAGTTTTGCCAGGAACTCCTTGTTCATCCACGCAGGCCTCTTGCCCCCGCCGCTGACATCTTTCTCATAGGGATGCACTGATCCTGAGCGTGGAGGAAGTGCTGCTTGAATACTAACCAGCTCTCTTGGGTCCCCCTTCCTTATAGAGTCCTAGCCCATGGGATTCTTCCAAGTAGGTCTCTGAAGAGGCCAAAGTTGGCCCTCCTGAAGTCCACGGTTGCAAGGCTACTTACAGCCCTGCTTCCTCCTTGTTGGATCCTGAACTCTACAATGACTGATGTCATGTTGCATCTTCTGATGCAAAGCCAGCTTGGGTCTCTAATGACTGTGTGTCTTGTGACTGAACACCATCCTGTCCTCTTCGGCTTCTGGCCCAGCAAAAATGAGGATCTGTCCTTGTTGCAGGTAGCCTTCTCAAAGTTGCCCATCCATGTCCACAGAACATATGGTATGCGAAAAACATAACTTTAGATTCAAGTATGTTCATATGAGATGGGAAGGTCAGGAGGTTTCACTGTGGATGCTCTCCCAGGAGATGTTCCCTATACCTTGCTTCTCCCCGCTACTCCTTTACTAACCCAGGAAGAAGTACTCTTTGATTTTGGTGAATAACATTTCAAAGCAGCAGAGCTTCCTCCTGCAAACTCTAGCACAAATGTTGAGAAGACAGGCAAACCAGGTAGAGGTGTTCCAGCCATTCAAAATAAATATATGTCAAAATAAATATATATACATCATTTCTAGGCCTGGAAGACTCATTCTGTACTACTTTATGTGCCAAAGCTTGGTTGTTGCTTTGTTTTACATATAGCGCATCATCGAGCACCGCTCACCAGGGACTGTGCATGGTCTGGGCCACTCCTCCTCCCGTCATGAGGCACTCACTGCAGGGGTTGAGCAGTTCCTGCTCAGAGGTGTTTATGGTCTAGTCTACCCCAGACATGCAAGCCAGTCTGTGGAGGCCAGTGTTAAAATTTCATGTCAGAGAAAGCAGGGACAACATGACCTTCTGCCCAGCATTCCTCCTGCCCTGTCAAGCATCAGCAGCCATCTGTTTCTGTGGCAAAACAACACTTGCCCACTTATACGTTGCTCTGCTTTCTCTTAGTAAAGCCTTATTTCTCTTTTTCTCCTATGGGTTGCCTGCATTTACCTCCTACTGTCATCTCTTCTTGCTGATTTCTTCCTCCACAGCAGTGAAATCACAGTTTTCTCCATAGTTCTGTCTCCCCAGGAGTAGTTTCCCACCTCATCCATATACCTGCCCTCACAAACACCCTCTATCATAGCTTCTCTGAAGCTGCAGCCATGCCTGTGGAGTAGAGTCCAGTCTGCCCTGCTCCATGTCAGCTGCAGGGTATAAATGCATCACTTCATGGAGGCCAAGGTGTAAGATAGGAGACCTTGGCAAAGATCATTAGATGAATACAAAGAGGAATTTGGATTTAAAAATAAGAGAATACAAAGATCTGGAAACGGAGCCTCCTACCAAATGTTAGGGAGATGCTTCCCAGATAGACTTGCTTTATCTGGGAAGCATGCTGGGAAGCCCAATGGGGAGGATTAGAGAGAACACATACATCTGATGGCAATGCTGCGAGCACTGGATGGGGTGCCAAGACCTTACGTAATACTTCGATCCAGTTGTGATTCCCTGCTAACAGTATCTGGTTACCAGTGGTTTTTAGGTGCAGTAAAAGCATACCATGTGCACTCTGGAAGAGTCGTGTGTCAGTCTAATTAACGACTTTGTGGTTTGTGAACTCTTACCGAAAGCAGATGGGCACTGCGTCTGTTCCTTTGCCAGGCAAAAGGAGTCCAAGGTATTTCAAAGTGAGCAGGTGCTATAAATTATAATTACCAGGCTTGCAGAGGTAGAGAAAGCAAAGAAAATAAGAACCCTGATGGATTAAAAGATCAAGATAAATTCCTGGTTTTTCTTTCTCAAATGCTCATGGACAGTAATGAGAATGACTGGCTCCTCCCAGAGTTTCTTGCAGATCAGCACTTCAGAAAGGTGCTTAGCATGTGGCTGGCTCAGCTGGAGTGAATGTTGCCTACAGCACTTGGGCAGGGAAGGGGGATTAGGGCTAGCCAGAAGGATGTTAGAGATTTTTCAGTATGGGTGGCTCTACGGTGGGTTCTCTCATCTAGTTTTGAATCCACAGATTCCTGCAAGGATATTTTTAAGTAGACCAGTGCAGCAGCTTCCAAAACTGCTGGTGGGCAATACCAGATGCATTTTCACCATGATGGTCTGATTTCTGGCCTATAGCCATGGATCACAGCGTTGTATGTATTTCTCTGAAGACTTTCACAAAATCACAGAATCACAAAATGGTTGAGGTTGGAGGGGACCTCAGGAAATCATCTAGTCCAACACCCCTGCTCAGGCATGGTCACCTAGCTTACCTTTCTCAGGATCACATCCAGGTGGGTTTTGAATAGCTCCAAGGATGGAGACTCCACAACTTCTTTGGGCAACATGTTCCAGTGCTCTGTCACCCTAACAGTGCAGAAGATTTTCCTCATATTCAGATAGACCTCCCTGTGTTTCAATTTGTGCCTGCTGATTTTCATCCTACCACTGGGCACCGCTGAATAAAGTCTAACCCCATTTTCTTGGCAGCCTCCCTTAAGATATTTGTATCCATTGATAAGCTCCCTACTGAGCTTTCTCTTCTTCAGGATGAAAAGGCCCAGTTCTCCCATAAGAGATATTCTCAAGTACACTAATCATCTTTATAACCCTACAGTGGCCTCTCTCCAGTAGCTCCATGTCCCTCTTGTACTGAGGAGCACAGAACTGAACACAGCACTCCAGATGGGGCCTCACTAGGGCTGAGCAGAGGGAGGTGACCAACTTGGATAAACCTACCTCAACCTGGTGGCAACACTTGTCCTAATGCACCGCAAGAGACCTTTGGATTTCTTGACCAAAGGGCAGGTTACTGGCTCATGGCCAACTTGTCCAGCAGGACTCCCAGGTCCTTCTCTGGAGAGCTGGTCTCCAGCAGGTCAACTCACAACCTTCACTGGTGCATGGGGCTTTTCTTCCCTAGATGCAGGATCCTGCACTTGCTATTGTTGAACTTCACGAGGCTCCAGCTTGTCCAGCTCCCTCAGAATGGCAGCACAGCTCTCTGGGGTATCAGTCACTCCTCCTAGTTTCGTATCATCAGTAAACTTGCTGAGGGTGCACTCTGTCCCTTCATCCAGCTCAATGGTGAATAAGTTGAACAGGACTGAACCCAGTACTGATCTTTGGGAGATACCACTAGCTAGTGGTAACTAGGCTTGCCACTGAGCACAATCCTCCAAGCTCTGCCTTTCAGCCAGTTCTCAAACCATCTAACTGATTCTGAAGTGCTGGTATCACAGGAGACTTTAGGCATGCCTAGTTCAGTAGGAGTTTGACTGCACCAAGTAGACAAAGTGGCATAAGCCACAGGTGCAGCTCCCAGGAGTTACGTTTGTCCCTGCTGCACAAAGGAATCCACTCGCTATCTCTTGCCCTGGTAGCTCCTCTACCCTCTCAGAGAAGTCTGTTGCTACCCTCAGCCTTATGCATACTCTAAGCAGCCAGGGGTGAGAGGATGGACAGAGCTGGCACAAAGACGCTAAAACATGTGAAGTCATCTAACTGCTCCATGAAACACCATAACTGTGGTGATTCATCTTCATCTGCTTCTGCTGCTTCATAGCTGATCACTATGTATCCAAGCAATACTGTTTCTTCAAGAGATAAAAACAGATGCTTTGGAGGCGAAATTCACCTCCAGATACAGGCACCTACCTTGGGAGATGAATCACTCACAGCAGAGCCTATTCCTCTCTGTTCAAAGTGAGAGAAGTGCACACAGCTCAAAAAGAGACATGGATTATAGCTAAGAAAACTCCTCCCTATCACAGAATTACAAAATGGTTGAGGTTGGAAGGGACCTCTAGAGATCATCTAGTCCACCCCCACCCCGCTCAAACAGGGACACCCAGAGCATGTGGCACAGGGTGACATCCTGGCAGGTTTTGAAGATCTCCAGAGAAGGAGACACCACAGCCTCTCTGGGCAGCCTCTTCCAGGGCTCTGGCACCCTCACAGGAAAGAAGTTCTTCTCACATGGAGAGGGAACCGCCTGTGTTCCAACTTGCACCTATTACCCCTTGTCCTGTTACTGGCCATCACCGAGAAGAGTTTGGCCCCATCCTCCCTACATTCTCCCCTCAGGTACTTGTACATATTGATCAGTTCTCATCTCAGTCTTCTCTTCTCCAGGCTAAACAGGCCCAGCTCGCTTAGTCTTTCCTCATTCGACAGATGCTTCAGTCCCTTAATCATCTTCGTGGCCCTATGCTGGACCCTCCCTAGAAGCTCCATGTCCCTCTTGTCCTGGGGAGCCCAGAACTGCCCCCAGTACTCCAGGTGTGGCCTCACCAGAGCTGAGCAGAGGGGCAGGATCCCCTCCCTCGATCTGCAGCCAATGCTCCTCCTGGTGCAGCCAGGAGCCCATTGGCCTCCTTGGCCACGAGGGCACATTGGGGCCTCATGGGTAACTTGTTGTCAACTGGGACTCCCAGATCCCTCTCCACAGAGCTGCATTCCAGCAGGTCAACCCCTAACGTGTTCCTGGGGTTATTCCTCACCAGGTACAGGACCCTGCACTTGTCCTTGTTGAACCTCATAAGGTCCCCCTCTGCCCAACTCTCCAACCTATCTAGGTCCCCCTGAATGGCAACACAGCCCTCTGGAGTGAGTTCTCCCTATGGTACCCCCTTGTGTGTCTAACTTGGTTAAGCCTCTTTAAGTCTTCAGCATATGGGCATGGCATGTGGATCAGAGAGTTTACTGTGGCTCTAGCCCATCCCTTGCCCTCTATGCTGAGAGGCTCACAAGAAAAGTCTGGTAACCCTGTTCCAGAGAGGAGACAGTGTGTGAATGATAGTCCACCAACACTAAACTTTGTGATAAGACAAAACTGGAAGCCTGGTGTCTTGGCTAAAGGGCCTCAAGACCAGTTTAGTCCAGGGAGGCCATTTTCAGATATTGCTGCCCAGTCCAAATGGTCAGCCACAGCCAAGGTCTTGGGCCAGCTTTAACTGTGAGATTTATCCCCAGTTGTCACTGCTCCTGGCAGCCTTCAGGACACAGAGCCCATGCCCTTCCATACCCTTGCATTTGATCCTTGAGGACACAGGACTACAAAGTTGGTCCCGTATCCAAACAGAACTGACAAGCCCTGCTGCTGAGTTTGACAGCATGTTTTCAAAAGCAAAGCAGCTCTGAGAAAAAAAAAAAAAGAAACACATGGCTGCTTTTCCATCTGCCTCCTGTCTCTTTGCAATGCTTCAGCACTGCAGTAAGGCTCTGGAGTGATTTTTTTCCCTTAGGCTCTTCCTCACACTTTTCATGTCTCTAATGCTTCCTTTAGACTCGGGTCTCACACAAACAAGGCCATCAGATAGTTTCCACCATGGCTTCCTTGCAAGGCAAGTCTAAATCTCCCTGACCATGCCTCTGAACACCTGCACACTCTTTCCATGGATCTTCCAATGCATTCTAAGGAGCAAAAAGGCCTGCAAGGGAAGCAACTACAGCTAAGCAAAAGTTCTTCCATTAAGAGAGCATGTGTTAGTCTCCTAGAACAACCATTTCCCACAACCAGGTGGCTAATGTAGCCGAGTATATAGTTAGCCTTTATCACTGCAAATAGGCGAAGATAGTGTCCAACAGTCCAATAGGTCCCACTCCTGGGGAATCTGTCCTAGCTTCACTTTTATCCCCCTTAATCTCTCACAGTCTTTGTCTACTGCCTCCTTCTGAAATGCTTACAGAAGGTACTTGCTCTGTTGGCCAAAATTGCTGTTCCCAGCTGAAGTCTGCCTTGGCCTCCCAGAGGAAGATTCCAATCCTACCCGTATTGGTCCTAATAACACCATATTCCCATTGCATGTGCTTATGCGACAGTCATGTCCATCGTCTTTACATCCTCCCACAGAAGGTATCAATGCCTTCGTATTCATAGGATACAACCCAATGACACAAATTGTGCAATATACATTGTTCTTAAAAATATTGCAAGCATTTTAATGTTTTCTACAAATGAAATTTCCTCTGATATTCTGATCTGACTTCATCTGACTTCCCTTGACTCATAATCTCTTAGCACTAAATCAACCTGCCATGAGCACTCCCTGTAA
Source organism: Nothocercus julius (assembly GCA_013398735.1). Taxonomy (NCBI): domain Eukaryota; kingdom Metazoa; phylum Chordata; class Aves; order Tinamiformes; family Tinamidae; genus Nothocercus; species Nothocercus julius. Next base: position 875,090 of record VZSV01000212.1, on the reverse strand, counting down.
ACAGGCTAATTTTAACTCTTACTAAAATAACCCAGTTCTTCCACCCATTGACGTGCCACATCTCTGGTATCTTTAACAGAGACCTTTTGGAGTTTTATGCATTAAAGATTGCTTTAGCCCTTGCCCCTCAAGGCAGATAATTATTTTTATGCCATATGGCTGGAGATTAAAATGTAAAGAATGAGTTATAGGAATTTGCAAATGTGGACTTTGATGTACACAAAGAGGAAAGCTCTTCCCACCAGATCAGACTCTCAGAAGCATATAAATTCTTATGGCAGATGGAAGAAAAATAAATCACTCTGGAATCAGCATGAAGAGCTCAGTCAAGTCATTCCTCGTTTTAGATCTTTGATCTACTTGAGATTCGACAGTTCACTGTTAACTGCAATATTGTTCTCTATAAATCACATGCAATGCAGTAAGGTTTAAAAAGGTGTTGTTTCTATTGGGAGTTCACAAAAAAAAAAAGGAAAAAAAAGGAAAAAAAAAACGGAATCTGTAAAATCAGTATAACATAACAGTGACTTAAAATATTTTGGCAAAGAAGTTGTCTTGTGGCAAGACCAAGTCAGTCCTGTAACATGATCTACCAGGCTCAAGCTTTTTGGAGCACAATTGAAGACGGATCAAGGAGGAACAGTTAAATAGTCTTAACTGAATATCACAAGATAAAGTGAAACAAATAAGTCAGTAGCCCTTCCTTAATGAACTCTGCTGCTAAAAGAACAGGTATTTAAATTTGTCCTGTGGTCGTACTTTCAAGGAGAAACAAAGACTCTGCTAGAAAATGAGAGCCCAGATCAACTGTCACAGAGCAAGTAGTGAGTTAAAGAAGTTCATTCCACTCCAGAGGTCTTGGCTGCTCAAAACCTTCCTGCCCCATGTCTGAAATCCTCTTTTGTCCCTCAAGGCAGCCCTTTTCAGCTGCTGGCTGAGGAGAGGAACACAACTAAATTGTTAGAGGTTTTGTTTTCAGGATAAGTCTGGTCTCCTGAAATGCCATTAAACATTTAAGTGTTGAATGGTATTTCTATAATGAAGAACATCTAGGAGGTGCCAATGAGCATATGTCTGCCACAGATGGTAAGCTCAAGACTTGAAGGTCAAGTGTACACTCCTATTGGACATGTCAAACACATCTGAATGTACCTTGGCTAATGATGCAGCTGTGGTGTAGTGAGCCCTTGCTGAAGTTTGACTGTTGTTAGCATTTCTTCCTGGCTGTATGGAAGCAGGGGACTCTCTGCCTCCACCTATTGCTATCATTTCTCCCAGCTTGTATTTTTGAGCCAGTGTACAGGTAGCAAGGAGATGTTACAGGTGTGCTTCATTTGCTTGGTTTGAGATGCACTGGTGTCCCTGCAAGGGACTGGGAGACTCTTGCTCTGTGAGCACATCTCATCCTGAGGAATGATAAGCCAAATTCAGTTGACTCATTGCTTTCTACCAGAGACTTTGAGCAGAATATATTTTTCTGTTCGCATGTGTCACAGATTGCAATCCAACCTGCCACTCATTAGCTCTTTTCTTCACTTCACATACTGCATGGTAAGTCTGAACTGTCTTTATCAGAGTTCTGATTGCCACAAGGACTGGCAGCAATATTTTGGCAATAGCAAACCAAGTCTGAGGAGAAAAAGCAATCTCAGAATAGAAGAGCAGCTTAACATTTCAGTTTTGGAGTTGTTCCAGTGCTTACACTCATCCGATCCAAATTTCTGGCCTGAATTCAAGAGTATTCGAGACAGGGAAGCAAAATGCACGCCTGGACCATATTTCTTATTCTACCAGCTTTCTTTGCCATTCAGCATATCTCCTTCTGCTTCCCTGTTCTTGGATTGTCCCTCAGTATCATTCATGAGTGCTGGGCATTTTTAATTCAACCCTGAGCAGTGTGTCATCTTCAGAAGCTGCTGACAAATCTATTTGGTAGCATGCGCATCATTTTTTTTTTAATTAAGGAGCCAAAAACGGCTTTATCACTGTGTTCTCGGCAGGACCCAGCAAGCACTGGGGTACACTGCCCCCCATCTGTGGCCCTCAAAGGACAGCAGCATAATCGGTCACACTGGCATTTGGCATTGGAGCAGAACATCTTGGGTTGGATTTATAGTTGGGAAGTCAGGTGGCTGCAGCTGGGAGGCTGGTGCCTTCACACTGGTGCTATAAGTAGAATGTTGGATCCTTCCCTCATGATGGGAGATCCTAAGATAACATCAGGAAGGAAATACATTTCTTCTGACTCATCCTCCATGGCCTCACTACACAATCATTCTTCCCTTCAGGTAAGCTCCTGCTGTGCCCACGTCTCCCTCAGGCAGACCAGGTGGATTTGTCTTCTCTGACCTTAGCTGTCTAAATATTACTCAACTTTGCTAGTCCTGAGTATAAAATGATCAGGATCTCCAGAGGGTGATTCATCCATTATTTTAGAGCCCTGTGGTGGCAGGATGAACCACTCTCTGGAGGGATCTGTTTTTCTCTGCTGGCTATGGAGAGGTCCTATATAACTCTCTTCATCTTCTACCTGGATTGTACTTGGTGAGATGAGCTTTTGCTACCTGGAAAGCAAAAACATGTTTCTACACATATGCGCACACTTTTATCTGGCAAAAACAGATTACTGAGTTTTTCTGAAGGGAAGGTTGAGCGACTACATACAATCTGTTGAACTTATCAACCCCAAGGAACACTTCTATTTAGCAGTGACTGAATACATCCCCCCCTTCCATTAGTCCTTCATTCAATACACCCTGGCTCTGAGCAATAAGCCATTGTGATGCTCGTATGAAGAAAATGTTCAAATGCCCCATGCTTGTGAATGTCTCTGCTATAAAATAAGCTCTGACCTCATTTCCCAGGAAAAGTGTCATGTTGTTTATCACACTGCACAGAATCACAAAATGGCTGAGGTTGGAATGGACCTCTAGAGATCCAACCTCTAGAGTCCAACCCCTTTGCTCAAACAGGAATGCCTAGAGCATGTGGCACAGGGTGGCATCCAGGCAGGTTTTGAAGATCTCCAGAGAAGCAGATTCCACAGCCTCTCTGTGCAGCCTATTCCAGGGCTCTGTCACCCTCACAGTAAAGAAATTCTTCCTTATATGGAGGTGAAACTTCCTGTGTTTTAATTTGTACCCATTACCCTTTTTCCTTTCACTGGCCACCACCAAAAAGAGTTTGGCCTCATCCTCTTTGCATTCTCCCCTCAGATATTCATACATATTGACCAGATCCCCTCTCAATCTTCTCTTATCCAGGCTAAACAGGCCTAAGATCGATCAATCTTTCCACATAAGATGGATGCTCCAGTCCAGCATATCCATTCAGGTATACAATTTATCAGGATACCAGCTCGAGGCTTAGCAAAATTCAGTCACTCTATTTTTCTTTTTTTTTTTAATTGTGTGACAAAGCTGGCACTGTGATCTGCAACCAAGTATGGTGTCAGCAGGTACAGAAACTCTACTCAAGACTGCGTATAGATACCTTCCCTGTGTATACATTATTTTAAAAGCAACAGTTACATCTCTGGATGATATTTGAGATTCTGTCCTAGAAAGCATAGAGAACAGACTATTTATCAGCCATTAATCTTGATTTGTACCATCATGTTCATCTTTTAATTCTGCTGGTATTCACCGATCTCCTCTCTTGAGACTTCACTTTGTAACTCACATACACACACACATATTAAGTTTGTGATGAGACCACATCATGACTATGAGGGATGAAGAGTGACACCTTTGCCATGTCCCAGCACATTTGGGACTCCCCAGTTTGTGCACCCAAGTCAAGAGGTCATAGCACTTCTTGGCAGGCTTGAGCTGTATTTCTCTAGCATCTTGGCAGAGATTTCTCTATCATGTACTGTAGTTATCTCTACACTGGTTTATAATCATGACTATTGACAATCTAGTGTGGCAACCAGGAGCTCCATTTGATAAATATTCAAGAGATTAGCTGCACTAGGCTGACCTTAGTGGTCCCTTTTCTGTATTGTTTTTAGCTTTCTCTGCCCACATTTCAGTGACTGCAGTATCCACCTTTCAACAAGCAACCATCCTTCAAAGGAGACCTTGACAAACTCGAAAATTTAATTCCAGCTGCATACACTACTAATAAGGACTGTCAGTTCCTATGTAATAGCTGTCATGAAAAGGCACAAGCCATCTTGATTGCCCACTTAGTGCCTAGAACATTGCAGACACTAAAGAAATAATAATTACAGCTCATATCCACATTCCACATATACACACTGTTGGGTATGAGTCATATAGACAGTTCCAATATGTTTTACATTGACCTTTACTATGGGGACTCATGAACCTTAACTCACTCAACTTAAACACAGAAGTATCCAGAGCATGTTACATTTCCCTGGTGATGACTCAATGCAGAAGATGGACAATGGGTCCCAGATGTTGCATACAGTAGATATAACCCCACAGCAGGGAAGATGTTTCCCAGATGTTACATGCAGTAGATATGCCAGTGAAAAAACAAGATGTATCCCAGAGTTTACATACATTGAATGTGTAAGCACTCCTGATGAACTACAGAAAAGAGACAGGTAAATCAGAGATAGGAAGGCAACAAAATAGGAACAGTATTTATAAACTGGCACCATTTATGTAGCATTTAATCATCCAGGAAAGACACAGCCATGGCACTGAATCTCATCTTTCTCTCTTCTTCTTTTGTAAATCCATGGAATTCAATCAATCATGAGCCAACAATGTGTCCTCATGGTAGAGGAGACCAATGGTATCATTAGCTGCATTAGAAAGAGCATCACCAGTGGGCTGAGGAGCAATCCTTCCCCTCTGCTCAGCACTGAGGAGGCCACACCTGGAATACTGTGTCCAGTTCTGGGTGCCCTGGATAGGAAAGATACGGAGCTACTGCAGTGAGTCCAGCAAAGAGCTACTAAGATGATTAAGGAACTAGAGCATCTATCATGATGAAAGCCCAGGAGAGCTGAACCTGTTCAGCCTGGAGAAGAGGAGGTAGAGGGGGATCTTATCAATGTGTAAAAATATCTGAAGGGAGAGTGTCAAGAGGATGGAGCCAGACTCTTTTTCTGTGTTGCCCACAACCAAACAAGAAGTAACAAGCACAAACTGAAACACAGGTAGTTCCGTCTGAACATAAGGAAAAACTTCTTTGTTGTTAGGATGTGGAAGTACTGGCACAGGTTGTCCAGAGACATTGTGTAATTTTCATCCTTGGAGATATTCAAAAGTTTCTGGACAGGGTTCTGGGCAACATGCTGTAGCTGACGCTGCTTGAGCAAAGGAGCTGGACAAGATGATCTCCAGAGGTTCTGTAATTTCTCCGAATTCTGTGAGTCAAGGAATTCTTCTCATAGCAAAGACAATGGGAGCACCATCCAGTGAAACTCAATGGAGAAAATCCACAGAACTCTCACCTTTAGTGTCAGGCATAGGCATCACTAGGTGTCTTGGTAGTATAAACGGCACATTAAATTTTAACCAAGTGATGTGATGTGCATTATCAAAATTTCAGGGGCAGCTAAAGCTAGTTCTGTGCATCAGAGCTTCTATAGTAATGGCATTTTTGGCAATAGGATCTGTGAAGGCTCTTCTAGGTCAGGCTGTTGATGGTCCAAACGTTACATCTTCTAAAAAGCATCCAAGGTGATAACCATTTCTGAAAGAAGACAGCAGCCTTCATAGCACCTTGCCAGGCAGAGTAAAGCTGGTATTCTCTTTGCAAGGGAAAATTAGCTTTAGAGGAAGAAGTCAAAGATTAAGTTAATCAACTTGTCCGAAGTCATATTGAGTCTGTGGCAGAGTAGAGGACACTGAACAGCTAAGTCCAAATCTCAGCCAAGCCACCTAAGCCCTGTTTTTATGACTGTTACACCTATTAAGCAGCCCCAGCTGCCAGGCAGAGCACTATGGATTCCCAGTGCCCTATAGCTGTAGTGTGGCTTGAGAGCTAAGGTGTCTTGCCATGGGAGAAGCCTTTCAGCTGCAGTCAAGGAGAACGGGAGGACACTCCAACAGACCCCTGTGTCATCTCTGGGGGACTCACAGCTGCCATATGGTTTAAAACAGTCTATGAGTGAGCCTCAGATGAACTCAGAATACCACTGTGCAACCTTCTCTTGGACATCCTCTGGCCATCCATGGGTCACACATGGTTAGTGAGAAGGGATACACTACAAAGGCAGAGTCTACAGGATATGCATGCGAGGGTTATTTCACTTCTAAAACAAATCTAGCTACACTGGAATGTCACAGGGGATGCTTTGGGTACTCACTCAACATAAGGAAACTCTCTCATACACCAGGGTGCAGTCCAGCAGTGGAGCTGAAGTACCCATGTGGAACCCATGGAACCCATGTGTTCATCAAATATAAATTATCACCAGTTTAGTTTAATGACTGTCTTAGTCAAATAGCACAATCTGGACAGACATCTGGAGCCCTGTCTCCATCAGCCAGACTAGCACACAGCTACGAGATGCCTGCAGGTCCCCACTGCTGGACAGTGACCTTGTGGTGAATCTGTTCTGACAGAACCCCAACATGTGCATGGTGTGCGCTGGTTCTCATGTCCCAGCATTGCTACTGGCTCAGGGGATATCTCAGGCTGTAGTGACCTTTATCTTCAGCCTTGCTAAGTGAGCTCAGGGCAAGTCAGACCCCCATTTTTAGCAGTATGTCCTGACAGTCAGTGAACTTCACCTCACTGGGGAGTGTGACCATGTTAACCCTTTGTTTTACATACCTTAATCTTTCTACCCTTTCCAGTTGCTCCCATCTGTCCACCCAATCCTGATCTAACACTTCTCTGCCTCCCACAGTACCCTTGTATCCATGGAAAAAGACCTCCTGCTACTTGACATGACCTTTGTATGTTGCTACATCCCACCACATTCTCTGACAGCTTCTGAGTTCTCTTGCATCTATAAACATCTCTGCAGACCAAGAAATATGGCCTGTGATACACCCTGTAACTGACTGAGTATTGGGCATCCTAAACATAATTTGCCAGTACAGTTGCCCCATCACCTCTGACTTCATCTGTCTGAGATAATGAGGAAGGCTCTGTCCTGGGTCTGTCCTCTTGTCCTACTCTGTACTTCACTTGGCTTCAGCCCCTGCCCAGGCTATGACTCTCAAGGGATGAACACAAGCTTCTTCCAACTCAGCTCCACAGAATAAGCATTACTAGCAAAATGAGAAACCTAGTGTTCACATATGGTGAAATTACAAATGGTCTTGTCTACAGTGGGGTTATAAAATGGTAACATCCCAGCTTTTCCCAAATGCAACATCTTAAATATCATTAAACTACTGCAATGGTGGCCAGTCATAGGTATATGTTTACTGCAGGTGGAGTAGCGGGTGGATCTTCATTAACAGAGCTCTGCTCATACCACATGAGATGGTGGAAGCAGCAAACCTGGGACACAGATTTATGTGCTACTGATAGCTTTCTGAAGTGAGGTTCAACCACAGAAATATTTGTGGTCTCCTCATCATGAAGACAATTAATTTTGCACACACTATGAGCATCTCTAGCGGATATCAAAATAGATTGGACTAGGCCACAACTTATTCAACTCTCTTCCCAGACAGAAATATGTCCTGCTCCTTTCTGTCTCTGAAAACTGCCCTGTCTTGTCTCACTTTCCCAGCTAACTTCTGGGCTTGATGAGACCCACACCACTTTGTGGGCCTCTGAGCCATTTTACTTAGTCACTGTCTATTTTCTGTACCCCCTTCACTTCTCCAAGTGAGGTTCCTTGGTATCATGAGCAGGGGAGCAATGCCAGGGTTCCCAGGGAGAAGGCTGATGAGGGAGTCGACACAGCAGCAACATTCAGCTGCCCAGCTGTCAGTAGCTTCTATAGCTGCACAGAGATTTTGTCAGTACTCCTTTTGCAATACTGACCTGAGGGGTTTTGGAGGTGTCTGCAACAGGGGATAACAAAGCCATTTTGTCTGTATCAACGACACCTTGTGCGGAGTCTATGTATTTCTCTGATTTCATTTCCTGACCATCCCCTTGTAAAGAGCTTCCCAGAGGCACATGTTCCATTAAGTCAAGAACAAACATTCATTGCAGTTCAAACAGAACTGTGCAAACTTTTCCACAAGGTCTTGTTCCAAAGTCAATGAACTGGGAATCATTTTTGTGTCTTGGACATTAATGCGTTGCCTGGGGTGGATTTTACAAGTGCTTTGAATCTGGAAGTAGAGCTAGGGGCATCTTGTAGATCTTGTTTGAGGGCTGTGAGCTTTCCTGTGGCAGGGGCAGAGAGCTAAGGTGTTAAAGCAGGCCTGCAAGGCAGCTTTCCCCTCTTCAATAACATGTCATTTCTACCACAGTGACTTCAGCATTGTGTAATCACAAGGTCATGAAAGGCAGTGCAGATACCTGAACCCAAGGTCTCCAGACTTCCAGGCTAGCACTGTCCCTGGCTGTCTTTCTCCTATCCCACTCAATATTAGGTGATGGGAGAAGCCCTTTCTCCCTAGTGAGATTACTCTGGAAGGTTCAGGGACCCAGAAGCCCATGTCTTTGCGAGTCCTGGCCTCATCAGATGCTGTGACTGGCACAAGAGACAGCTGAATGTTTGCACTGTCACACACAGAGGGAACTAGCTTCTGAGGGAGTGTGGCAGAAGGGGAAGATGGTCAGGCAGCACTGAGTGACTTTGAGCAGGGTGTTTTGCACAGCTCTGGAGTCAGTCTCCCTTATTGTACCCTAAATTCCTTGCACTGAGACTTCCCTGGTTGCTCACAAGCCAGGTACTGACTCAGTCAATGTGTCTGGGAGTTTTGCCTGAAAGCAGAGCTGAGGTGTTGGCCCCAGTCATTAGTAAGTTATCAGAGAAGTTTAGCTGCAGTGACATCATTGCTTTTTATGTTACTACAAGAACCTTATACCCTATTATGGTATAGGAGGTAACTCAATGGAGCCTTTCAAGATAAACTCAGACAGGAAGAGAGACATGATTGCCTGAAGGCACCAATTAGACATTTCTGGTGAGATCAGCTCTGTTCAGCAGTGATACACGCACACTGGGGCCAGGAAGAAAGAAAGCTCTCCCCGCCCTGAGAGAGCAGTGGATTCAGGGAGAAGTGGGGAACTGGCCCTTCCTCCAGCTGCTGCTGTGTCCATCCTCACTCCTTATGAGGGCAGCAACTCTCTCTCTGGGTGCCTCTCTTGATGCTCTATATTCTGCAGCTGGCACTAGGGAAGATGCAGAGGAGCTTCACCTATATATGCTCATAGCCAGAAAGAGCTGGAAAGAATGGGGGAAAGTGGATTCTGCCCATCATAATATGAACTTTGTGTCACATCTGCTCAGGAACAGAGAGAGTTTTCTGGTTGTCCTCTCCTGCACAATGACTTCCAGGCCTGTTACAGACAGCAGGATGTGTGTGCATACGGATGTTCTGGAAACACAGTCCGACACCCTCTGAAAGCAGTCTGGAAGCAGTTCTTGGAATAAGACACTTCACAGAAACCGATGAGACTGAAGCACAGGAAACAAACAAACAAAAATATCTGCCTCATGACATACTTGCTATGTTGGCAACTGCAAAAAGCCCCACTGCTGTCTGGACCTCCTGAAATGGCTGCCCTGGTTATACTGGCTTCTCTTCTGCACACTACAAAGGTGGAATCTCCCACTAGTGGCCTATTCCCAAACAAAAGAACTTTCCAACCTACTTGAGACTGATTTTGTTCCCAGTATCTGCTCTGGACTATTCCTGGCAAAAGGGCAGGCAGTTCCTCCTCAGGCCTTTCTCAAATGCAGACAACACACAAAGCGATGAAGTATCTCATCAAAGCCCACATGAATCAGAGCCAACTGTGATTCTGCACCGTGCTGGCCTCTTAACTCTGCATCTCATACTGTCCTGCCCAAGGACAGGTTTCCCTTTTCCCACTCCTAACAATTGCTGAGATTTATACCAAAAGCCAAGACACTTGCGCCCTCTCCCCACAGTGCTGTAGTCCCTAACACAGAAAATAGAGTAAAATTTGAGGTGATTCTGGGCACTTTTGTGGACTTCTCTTGTTTTTAGCTAGGTCTCATGTTTAAGCCATATAAACACTCTGTATTACCATCAGCAATACATGCATATCTAAAGCAAGAAGTGATGACTTCCAAGCAGCTGGTGATTTTTATGTGCCTTCATGCTGAAATGTCCTTCCTAAAATCAACTCCTTTCACCAGCAAGTAGTGGGATAGCTCTCTGTAGTACCTTGTTCCTTGGTTGAGCTTGGAGATTTTGTCTGTCTAGACATCTGGGCTCTGGGAACCTTTGAGCGTCTCATTCACGGTGGGACTGTAAGTCTCACAGATTTACATCACTGCTCTGTTGCAGGCATGAGACCATGTTCCACTTTCAAGCCATTGGGCATGAGGAGGAATCTTTCTCTATTAGCAACAAATGGGTTAATGCTTGCAAGAAAAACCAAGTGAGTGATTTGGTGAAATGAAGATTAAAATATCTCTGTGGAAGGTGAGGAGCCAGCCCTAGCCTGTGCTGTCCCATTTACCCACTAATCGGCCCAATTATCTAAGGAATAAATCATAATAGAAAACACTTACAGAGCCAGAGTTGCACACTGAATAAAGGAGAGAACTGTTGGGTTGGTTTTTGTTTAGTATAATTGATATAATTACTGACAACTCTGTGCCAAAAACTTCAGCTTTTCTCCTTCCAGAAGAGAATAGAGAGTTGTCTGAAAGCCATAGCAATTAGCAATCCCCCACATGCACAGCTTTTATTAGAAAGAACATAGCTATTCCAGAAAGAACAAGCAACTCCATGAAAAGTAACTAGAAAAATTGAAGACCTTCTGGTACCAGGAGCATAACCATCACTTAGTGTGTTCTTTATCCATGGGCTGATGTTGCGAAGTGACATAAAGAATCCTGCCCATGGTGCTGCATATAAAATGTCTTTAACCTGACACTTTTGTGTCCCTGATTTTAACTTCAGTAGCTCCAAACAGGAGTACTATCTGGGGTACTATGTTCCAAATAGGCCACTGTTGCTGGCTTTCTTCAGACCCTTGTCCAGCTCATTGCAACAGCAGAAAGTCTTCTTTTACTCCAACAAGGAATCTGTCCGAGGTCTGATTTTCACATTCTAAAGTAGATTAAGGCAATGTTTGTGTGACTGGGGTTTACCAAGCATTTCCCCTTCCCTCCCTAAGCACACTGCTTTCCAGACAGTGTTTCACATGGGCAGCAGACGCAACATTCACAACATGCCTAGTTTCCACCAGCCACCCACCATGAAGCTGAAGAGATAGAAGACTTGTGGTTTTTTTTAGTTGTATGGAAGTGACCTCTTGTAGACAGGAGGACACAGTCACTCAAAGAAGAGACAGACCTGCTACAGCCTGGCTTTAGTGTTCTTGCATGTTCAAAGCTTCTCTCCATCTAGGAGCACTTACAGATTCCTTAGACAAAGCACAGTTGTTGCCCATGTACTAAATGTACAGATCCACAAAGGTGTATAGGTATCTGATGATTAGAGGCTGAACACAGTAGTCCCACAGGGGAAGCTGTCACAACCCTTTGTTCCCAGGTCCACCCAGCAGCCAGGTTGGGCATGTAGTCCCAGTAGGCCCCCACACCAACACACATATACAGCATATGTATATTTGCATGTATTTGTGCCTTACTCTTCCTGGTCACTCAACTTGAGACACACACACACATAAAAAGTGTCTTGGTCGACATCCAGATCCCACAGATTCCCTGACAATCTGCCAGAACACCCCTGGTCTCCCCAGCAGCCAACTGCCTCCATGGTCTCACCCTTAGGGACATATGCACACATCTGGCTCGCAGTTCACTTCTCCTATTTGCAGGCTAGTCCGGCTTCATGTTGGCTAGCAACGCACACTTGCAGATCCTGGCAAACTCTGATGGCTCCCACCACATCACATGGGGCTTCTCTCTGATGGTCTGATGCCAGTTGCTGGCACTCAGACCTCCATACACACATGCATACAGAATAGAGATTTCCTCACTCAGGAAAACAGCTAGAAAGGAATTTAACAAGACAATAGAAAAGATTGTGCTGATCAGGGACAGAATATGCCAAGAAAACATACTGAGCAGTCCTGTTTTCACAATTTACCCATTCTACACTCATTTTAATGCCCATATCTCTCTATTTTCCCGTGTTTTTTCCTCTCCAACTCACCTAGATTCCTCACTTCCTGCACTTTTGGTTCCTCCCTTAAACATCCCATAATAATGTCTCTCACAATCCCATATGCTCTTCTACATTCCACAACGTGCCCCAGAACCCAAAGCAGTAACCCCTCCTCTGTCCAAAAGCTGTTTGGAAGGGCTAATTTGCTTAATCTTGCTGAATTTCCTACCTAGTCCATGAGGATAATGCTCTCCTGGAACAGCCCTGAGAGGAGCCCAGGCAGGGCATCCTCCAAGAGGTAACTTTTGTTCCCCCTACCTCCATTATGTCTCTGCATTCTCTGTGCTCATGGGGATGAACCCTTGATGGGTTGACATTCTCCTGTGAATGGGGAGATGCTGGAGCAGGACACAACTCAGGTTCACCTACCTGATATTGCCTCTTGTGCCTCCTCATGGTTTTAGAAATGAGCTTTTTACCTCATAACCTAACACTGAATACTTCAAAAAACTACCTGTTTCTCATCCTACCTCATTGACACTTCTGTGATACCAAAAGTAAATGGATGTAAAACCATGGATGTAAAAGTGCCTTATCTCAGCATACGCTAAATCGCTGGGGAGAAAATCCAGCTGCATTAAGAGTTTCTCTAATATCTAGGGCACCATGACATAGAAGACAAATTTCCCTGTAGCTTGTGTCTGTGGCTTTGCCCAGAAGATCATGACTGAAGTGGGACATGAAGTAAATAGTGCAAGGGCCATCCCACTTCCTTCCTGTAATCACTCCTTGCCATGAACAACTCAGCCTTCTATTCCAGCCCTTGGTCCTGTTTTAGCATCCCTATTTTTGAAAGCTTAATATAATTTTGAAAAAGGATAACTATTCTCAGTGGATATTTTCATTGTCTGTTCTTTAATTAAACTTAAAACAGAACATTCATCTTAAAGATATTTTCAGTAAATGCATAGAGATTTGGATGAAATCAGAGATGAAATCATCCCCATGAAAAGTAAGCATTATTTTTTTTCTGAATAACAAATAATGATGCCAAGAACTAACAAAACTCTTATGCTGAAGAAGGAATGGAAAAATAAAGCCAATATTAATGTTTCCCACACAAGTTTTAATTTTGATCAAAAAGTTCTTGTTTGTCTGAAAACAGTTTGATGAAACTTTTCAGTCAGGCCTTTCAGTCTTACCCTGAGCTGCTGCAGGATTTGCTTCTCTGTTTTTTATTCTTTAGTTTTGCTTTCTCAAGAGGATGCATGATACTGTGCACTGAATTGTCTTTAGTCTTGGTGACAGCAGATAAATTGAGGTAGAAATTGCAAGATGGCCATCTTCTTCAAGAAAAAAACAAATGTTATCTTATCAAATATATCAAGTGCTAGCCTTCTGGACAAAGATGCAAACGCCATGACAATGATACTGGGCCTTAGATGTGATTCATTCCTATTATCCACCACAGAACCATTAAACCTAACTAAAAAACTTGTTGAGCAGCCTTGCAATAGGAAATGTTATTTCACAGCAATGCAAATATATTGTAACATGGAGAAAATCATTGATTTCATAAAATGAGAGGACTGGCATAGATACTTAATTCACTTCGAACAGTCATTTCAGTTAGCTGAGATGATGGTTATGTTAAGACATTGCATACACATGTGCAATGCTGGTTGTCCAAGGGAGGTTTAAGGAAGGTACAATTTGCACTTCTTGACCAGGCACAGATGCCCTGATTTTAGGTAAGGGAGGAACGGTCCACTTCCCAGGACCACCTGAGAATTTCACCTAGCAAATACCACCCTCACTGCATTGCAGAGACTGACACTACAGCCCTGGGATGTCCCTGCTTCTGGGCACATGACTGTGGAGCTCTTGGTTTCCTGCTACAGATCTGAAGTTCATTAGAGAGTGCTGATCTGGGCTCTGTGAAATGTTCTTTGTGCCCTTTTGGACAACTATTGACAGTGGGTGGAGGAACTGTCTGGGTGTTCATGTTTTGCCAAAAATATTAATTTCTGTAATAAAAAATATTAATTTCTATACCATATTAAGGTTATGGAGGACCTCTGAGTGAGGCCCCAACAGTTCTGCTGCTTCCTTTTCTAATGCTTTCATTAGAGAAAAAGTGCTTTCTCTTTGCTCCTTGAATTCAGATAACTTTCTTTTAGACTGTTTGGAAAAACAAGCTCTGTTGGCCATGAATTGAAATCAGAATTTTCTTTCTCCTGGGTATAATTGGTTCCTGGTTCTTCTTCCAAATTTGAATTGCTTTCCTCTAATATTTTGATTTAAAAATCCATAGGTAACACATTAGATCCTGCCCACCATTGTTGAAACAAGTTTTCTTTAAAAGAGATGATTCCAAAAAACAGGTTTTGAACTTTTTTTTTTTCATAATAAGTTTGATAATTTTTGGCTTCTCATTCTGATTTGGAACAAAAACACATCTTGAAATATAAAGTTTCCTACTAAATTAAATTCTGCTTTTCAAATGCCTTAAGGTTTCCATGATGATTAAAAAAAAAAGCAATTGCTAAATCAAGGAGAAAGAAAAGCCTGAACATGTGCAATAGAGAGAGTGCAGCCTTAATTCCTGTGTTTTGACATATGGTCTGACTTGCTTTCCGTGTTTCCTGCACCTCATAGTTTTGTAGGTAGCTCCGAGTATTCAGATTTAAAGCAGGACCCCAAGCAGGTCTACCATATATCTCACATTTCTAGGCAAATCCTTTTCCTCTGGAATGACATTTTGTTCATGTCATCTGGGTTTCTTGCACATCCTTCAGCAGCAGGTCTGAGTGGACTGTGGGGTCCTGAGGACAGGGCTGTGCTTGCACAGGTTGAAGACACAGTGCTCAGTACTTGCCTGATAAGGTTCTGGCAGACCTTGGCAAGCACAGCCCCAGGAAATGTAGCTTTGATCCTCGTTTTCAAATGTGGCTTGCAGTGTCTTCAAGCCACAGCTGGCTAGTAGCCATTTGGTGGTACTCATGAAAGGAGAATGGGATTTAGCCCAGATGCTTTGTTTAAGGAGCTGTCCTTACTGACAGCAATAAATGGGCCATGGAGAATGGACCATCTTTGGTGGTGCCTTGGCAGGTCAAACATCTTCTGTGAGCACAGACCGGAGCTTTCCACTAAAACTTGCTTATACTAATCACTATTTACACACTACCTCAATCTCCCTGGCCATCAATCCATGCCACCTCAGCACCAAAATCCCTTTACATAACACTGTGGGCACAGAATAAATGTTAGATCAGTCTCTCACTTATCCCCACCCTGTTTCTTTCCCACTCAGACGCCTGGATGCAAACCTTATCTCTGTGGTGCCTGAGAAGAGCTTTGAGGGGCTGCTTTCCTTACGTCACCTGTGGCTGGACGATAATGCCCTGACGGAGATCCCTGTCCAAGCTCTGAACCACCTGCCAGCGCTGCAGGCCATGACCCTGGCTCTCAACCAGATCTGGCACATTCCCGATTACGCCTTCCAGAACCTCAGCAGCCTCGTGGTGCTGTAAGCCTTCTCCACTTGTTACTCCGTCGCAGTCACGGCATCTTCCTACTGGGACAATGTGTCGACCAGGTCTGAGCAAGTGGTGTCCTCTTCTCATGAGGAAGACAGAGATCACAGGGAAAGCCCCGCTGCTTGCACACGAGAAATAGCTTTTGCTCCAGGGCTGGCAGCATGAGGTTTTATTCAATAGACTCCCCATCATTTCATATGAAATGCTAAAATTCTCTTTCGCATTTCTTCATGCTTTCCCCATTTTTCACTCAATAGTAAAAAGCTCCCCAACTTTTTTCAAAAAATACTTTTCTTATGAAAGTCGGTATCTGAAAATGAAATGCATACTTTTTCCTCCACTAAATTCAAGAAATAAAAACTTGCTATTTCCTCTGCTTCCCATGTTAAAACTGCAGGAATTTCTATATGAAAGAAAAACATGCAGCCATTTTTATTCAGATTCAAAAGCGATATTCTTTTCTTAAAAACATGACAGGGAGATTTTTTGACGGACTTTGATTTTGAACAAAAAGTCGCATCTCAACAGCTTGTACACACCTGTGTGTGCTTATGTGCATGACTATATTATGTATTCTGATTGACTATGAATACTTGCAATGATCTCAAACCCTTTAATGCATGTTGTTGTCCAGTTTGCATTATAAATTTTACTGACAGCATGCAGAGCAATGCAGACACTGCTGCTGCTCTAAAAGGTCACCTGGTTCGGATAGGGCACATTTACATTTTTTACCATGCTGTGTATCCTTTCCATTAACAGGGGCTTGCATTTCATCTGTCTTTTAAGTTGAAGTTTACACGTACAAATTATCTAGTCACTATTTTTTATGGTGTTGATGAATAAATTCAGGTGTGATTGCCAATAGCTCCAGAAATCCTGTATCAACACAAAATGCTGTCTTTTATTTTGGTAGTATGCAGTATTTTGTAGTATTGCTACCAAGCTATTAATGAACACTGACATATGGTGACTAGTGAAAGTCTAGCAATTACTTCACTTTCAAAATGTAAAGTGTTTACTGAATCCATCTCACGTAGAAAGCGCCTGGACAAAGCACTGTCCAGAATTTTATTAAGCATCAACTTCATCTGTTTAGAAAAAGTATAAAGGCTTATTTAGGGGAAATGCTAAGAGCAACTTGAAAAATGTCAAATAAGTCATTTTCATCCACAATACTATGCATTCTACCACGGCATCCCATGACCATCGTAATGCAACCACTTCATTCTTCTTTCATAGCTAGCATGGAGGGTAAGCTGACATTTGGGTTATTATTTCAGTCTCAAAAGCACACTGCTTTCATTCTGGCTTCTCCCATACTTTGGGTGAGAAGCTATTCCGTAATTAAACAGGCAAGTTTAAGAAATAAAAGTCAATGGCTATTAGGTCACAAGGGACACTTGTGTGTCTTGCCTACCACAGACAATTGGAAAGGAACACATGTGTGATCCTGCCAGGCGCTGTGGGATACGATGCTAAATTTTTGTGGGATCACAAGTGTTTGGCAGAACAAACTCCATAAATCTCTCCCATGCTTCCATGTATACCCCTGTCAGCACATAACCAGTGGAAAGTCACCCAGTGTTCTTCCTGTACCCCTACCAGAGATATTTTTCTTGCTTCAGACTCGCCCACCAAGCGGAGAAGCACACGCTCTGAAAAGCCAGCCAAGTACAGTTTGCAAGGAGACTTTCCCTACTGAGATGCAAATGATACATATGTGCATTTTTATTTAAGTGGCTGAATTTGCACATAGATGCCAGTTGCTACCATAAACTTCAGGAAACTTGTAGCCTGGGCGGTATTAAAGTGAGCACCTGGGGGAGGACAGTCAAGAGGAGATGTGGAGGAATATAGGAGAATCTTATTTATAGTATGATTAATGCTCATGGACAAGGCTGACCATGGCTGAGGGCACAACCTTCCCAGGTGCATAGATGTGCTTTTCCTCCTCCACACACCTTGGGCCTTTGGGAGAGAGATGGCTGATCTTGCAGCAGTGAGGGAAAGAACCAGCACCAGAATATACAAGCCTGAATCTGGAACAAGTTAAGGGGTTCAGTCTCTGCTAATAAATTACATCTCTGCGGAGGAATTCCCTGATCTTATTCCCATCTATTGCTATTGCAGACTTCTAACTAGAGCTGCAGGGTGTTCAGTAAGCAGAGCCTCAGGTAAATCACTCATCATGAAATCTATGAGCCTCAGTAATTGGCACCATCCCTTCCCAAGCTTTGATAACAAGGGTTTCATTTGCTGTAATGCTGGCACTGTGCTCTTAATGGCAGAAGGGAGATGGTTTGTTTGACTAGGGTAGATGTTTGACTAGGGAGATGGTTTGTTTGACTAGGGTAGTTCCTGGGGAACAAGATACTGAAGATGTTGCCTCCAAGTCTGATTTACTCAGGACCAAATGTGTCTTAGCATCTGCAAGTAGGACTGTTCCTCAACAGCTAATAATTTATATGAATCAATATGAAAAAAATTTGTTTTTTCATCAATATGAAAAAAAAAAAAATCTTTCCTGGACATAAAGGATTTTTCATTTAGAAGATGAACATCTGAAATTCCCACGCTACTTGCTGACAGTCTAATGAAGTGCATGACAGCAGTTCTTGTTAGTGCCCCTGATCTTCTCTGTGATCTGAATTTGGAAGAATGTCAACTCACAAAACAGGAATCAAAGTGCTTCTTCCAACCATGGTCCTTACCTGAGTCCTCTATCCCAGAAGGAAAATCTCAAATGGACAAATTTGGGAACCATAGCCAGGAATTCCCACAGTGCCACATCATCTCCTTGCTACCACATCTCTGAAATGGACTGCCATCCCTTCCTTCCCTAGTGTCCTCAGAGGTGTTGTGAGCAGACATGAGGGGAACTGAATGGGACAGAGGGCAAGCAGCAGAGAGGTTTTTGCTGTAGCCGTGAAAGCTAGAGAAACCTTAAAGACGTTTTACTTTCATAGCAGGAAATCCTTTATTTTGCAGCAAACAAGATCCAAACTAGAATCTTTTCCATTCAGGTGTCCAGGGAACCTTTGCTCACGGAAACATGACTAACTCATACATCCATGTAATGCTGAAGGCCATGCTGTCAAAAGGACAGCTTTTTGAAAAAAAAAAAAAAAGAAAATTACAGTAATTCACAATATCTTGTGAAAAGGAGTTCCACAGATTAACGATCCATGGTGTGAAGAGGTACACCCTTACATTGTTTTCGTCCCGCTGCTAGTTAGTTTGATGTTCTCCCTCATTCTTGTACTGGGAGAGACAACAGTCTCTTTCTTGACTGTGCCATCCACATGTTGGTAGTTGTCTGTCATACCCTTCCTTCAATGCAACTTTTCCAGTCCTATCCAGTTAGCTGTTTCATAACCAAAAGCTAGTCTGCAGATCATGCTTGTTCTTTCCTCTGCACTTTTGAGAAACCAGAACTGCACATTGTAATGAAGACGAAGATGAACCATGAATTTATACAGTGACAAAATGCTGTTCCGTAATCCATCTTTTTTCCTTTTCTAGTCATTCCTATCATTCAATGGACTTTTTTTTTGATGGTTATTGAACACCAGGACTTCATTTCTAAGTGACTGTAGATATTTAAGAGCTTGTGAGGTCCTTTAAAACCATTTTCGACATCACTCTACATTCACATGTCCTGAATTTTACCTGAGGTTTTATTGTACAGGGCAAGCAACTCATCTGGGAACATTTCCCTCCTCCCATCAATCTTTCCAGATGAGTGATGTGTAGAAAACTGAAATGCTGAGAAGTGAAGTCAGTGAATTACAGAGATTCTGTTCATTTTCTTTTTTGTACAGCTTTTGTCATTTAAAGATATGATGCATCTTTACCTCTAACAGCAAGTTTTAGTGACTACAGGAAACTCACTTCCAAAAATCTGGGTTGTCGTTTCCATTTCAGTCCTTGCCCAGCCGTCACTTTTGTTAAATTTTTCAAAAGAGGGCACTGATTTTCAGTACCCTCCATGTCTGGGAGCAAATGTCAAAAATCTCATCCCTGATTTTCAAAGGTACTGAGCACCAGTAACTTCAGCAGATATCACAGGATCTAGTGGGACTCAGACCTTCCCAATACAAGCCCCAATGTGTTAGATCAGAGTGTTGGGACTAGACTGTGCATCACTTTCTTCACCTGTAAACTGGAGTAGGCGAGTCTCCCCCTGAAAAGGGGAGGCACCTCTGGGAGGTGGGGAAATGCCAGGCATGTGCAATTCATTTCTATTAAGAACAATATCGCCTACAACATCTGGGTCCCATTCATTGGCCTTTTAATTGGCAAAATTGCCTTTTCTCTCTGAGGACCAGTGCTTGAGGAAGAAATGAAACCACTCCTGACACAATCCTGACAATGTCATTTCTAAATGAGGTCTGTTCTTCACCAGACAAGTCTGAAGGATGGTCCTTCACTGTCAGGAGAAGCCCATGGGAATTTGCACCATTTATGATTTAGATTCCTCTGCTTATCCTTGGTCATATGAGGAAAAGGACAGCATTGCCATGATCAGGCTGGAAAGTCATCATGGCAAAGGCTGGTACAGTAGGAGAACTCAGATTGCATCAAGTTTTGAACTCAGTTGATGTTCATCTCATACAAATATGTAAAACAGTTGAATTTATCCTTTATAAGAAGAAAAAAATAAGCTGTTAGAAATGAGAGAGATTGAGAATCCACCACTTCTTTTTGTAGTTTGTTTCCAGTGGTTCATCATCCTCTTTGTTAACAGAAAAAGAGGTTGTATTTCCAACTTGATTTTTTTTTGGCTTTTACTTCATACATTTGTTCTTATTATTCTTTTTTTCCACTAAATCACAGAACCATTTTAGCACCTATTTTCTAACCAGGAGGGATCCTATATGTTACATAGCCATCATCCCCTTTGTCTCATTTTTGATAAGTTAAACAGCTTGAGTTACTTACATCTACACCCTAGTTTTCCAACCCTTAGGTCATTTTTATGGCTCTTCTCTGCAACAACTCCAAAATATCAACATCTAGTTAGCAATGTGGATACCAGGAATGTATTTAACCTTCCAGATCTAGTCTCACTAATGAGCTACCCAGATGTAATATCAGTTCCCTTTCCTTACAGTCTACTCCTGTTTGCAGGCAAGAATCCCTACTGTACCAGTGTTAAGCACATCAGCTCAAACTGCTTTCCCTTGTGTGTATGACAATACAGTAGATGTATCCCATCCACTTGGAGGTGGCACTTCCAGACTGAGCAGGGAGCCAGCAGAGCTATTGCTTATATTGGGCTGTTTCTTAGGTCAGTACAAGACTCTTCTCCAAGGTCTTTTCATCTACTGGAAAAACACATGGAAATGAGAGTGAAAGGAAAATGAAACAAATCCTGCTATAACTTCTTTGAGAAGATTTTGGATTAAGCCCATTTTATGACAAGCTTTCTTTAAGACCACGGTATGATAAGTTGTTGGCTGGGGCAGAAAATTTTCCTTCTAAAAACTGGTCTGTGCTTTTTGTGGGACAAAAAAAGTCTTGTATGTTTCTGTTTTCTGGTGTTCTTCTGAAGCCTTGTAAGCTGAGAGACTAAGCAAGGTGACTAGAGGCCTCTCTCTAGCTTATCCAAGGGTTTATGACAGTGTTGTGCTCTCCAGACATTGTGCATCTACAGATTATGCTGCCTTTCAGCACTACACAGCACATGTTCTCCTGAGGCAGCAGAAAAGGTAGCCCATCTTAACGTATGGGAAGCCACCATGACATGTAGTAGTACTCACTCCGCTGCAGGAGCATGTGGGGAAATTGTGCACAGTTCTCTTGGAGGCCAGTCAGTGAAAAATGTGAGCCATGGTGGCTGCTCTTACAAAGAGATCCATCACTCTTTGGTAGTGCAAATGTATTAAATCCAGCCAGTGGAAAACACAGAGGCCAGCCTACAGAAAAATAGTGGCTGTTTTGCTCCTTCTTGGGCAAAAATACCTTCGTGGGTGCTTGCCCCAAATTAAACCACAGTACATAGATTTTTACACTTGTTGCTCTTACTGAGGACAGTAGTGGATACAAGTTCCAATAGATATGGGGAGGTGCTTACAGACTTCTCATGTCTTTGCATCAAGAGATGGTTGTTCATAACCCCAAAACAAATACTAGAATTGCTATCAAACCAGCTGCAATTTGCAGGGCAGAATATAACACCATGTGGGTTAAGCTCAAATTGACAAACATGGGAGTTGTTGCAATTCCACTTGTCAAAATGTGTTTACCACAGGAGAGAAAAAAAAAAAAAAAAAAAAAGCAGGATGGAAGAAAAGAATGTCTTTTCAACTGTTTACCTCTCCAACTTATATTGCATTCAAACTCTCATTTCTATTATTGTCATGTGGTTGGGTAAAAACTCTGGAGTTAAGCTTGGAGAGCAATTTTCTTTATAACTCTATTTCCTGGTCACTCGTAATTTTCTTACCAGCAAGGAACCTTTCTAAAGATTTTCATTACTTTGTCTTCAAACAAATCATTTTAGAGACAAATTTAAACACAGCAGGTGCTTGTTTCTCTATTCTCTTTCCTTGGACAACTTGAGTAGCCGATTCAATCTGCTCAGCATTTCCAAGCCAAGGAAAGATTGCTTGACATAGAGTTCATCCAGACATGCTCTAAGCATCTCACATTTTCCTTAGGGTTGAGCATTTCCTCCTCATACCATCCCCTCACAGTAGTTAGATACATCGGCAAAGTGATGGAGCTCCACTCAGCAGCTTGTCCCTGTGGTACCTCTTGCTGGACTTACAGAGAGTGACTCCAGATCCAAGTCCTCAATTTACTACATGCAGCATCCAGGGCTCAAAGGGACACAAATGCCTGGCATTCTGTTACACTGGAAGTCCCAGGTGAAGCAAGGACAATGTGATCTGAAACCTTCCCATAAGGAACAGAGGAAAACATTCTAACTTGAATTTCTTATCTTGTTACAAAGCAAGTTTTCTCCTCTAAGGTCCTGACTTGGATTTTGATCTCAGTCTCTTTTTTTTCCTCTAAGAGTGACAATCAAAACAAGTTTTCTTTCAGGCAGCTACCTTTTCTTTTTCACCATATGTTCAAAGGAGCAAACATATTTTATCACAACCTTTCCCCTCCCTCTGAAATGCTTGTACATTCTTATCCTGATGGCAGACATCCTTTGGAGGCTGGTTTCTGAGCTGCACACTGTTTTGCAAGTCCCTATCAAACTGCCTAGAGCTTTGCTGTTCCTCCACTCCCAGCTCCCTCCTGTTTTACCTCAGAATATTTGGCAGTGGGACCTGAGTGTGCTCAGCCAAGCAGTTCCCACTTCAATACAGGTGGAGTGAAAAATTTTTCAAGCTAAGACAGATTAAAATCAAGTAACAAGTAATGAAAAAAATATCACTGATCCACCTGCCAGTGTGGAGTCTCCCCCAGGCTCTTGCAGTAAGGCAGAACTATTGGACAAAGGCTGTTACATCCCAGAGCTTGGGCAAGGGAGAAAGACATGAATGAGAGGAGTGTGGCAACAGATTAACCCCAAGATGCTCCATGTTAAAGGAGACACCTGAGATGTAGAATTAACTGATGGGGAAACCTGCGCTGACAGATGAAAAGGAGTATCCTGCCCCAAAAGACCTAACCTCCTCTGGGCATTTTTCCAAACAGGTTGTCCCAGTGCAAACATGGACATCACTAATATGCTTAAGCACATGCTGGTCTAAGTGCAGTCTGGACAACAGCATTTTTGCCTTCTCCTGTTTTCAGAAGGTATTCCCCAGGCTGCTCAAAAAAACTTTCTATACTTATTTCAAAGTTCCCTTGAGTAGGATTTCACAGGGACATTCTGTGCATCTGAGCCACAATTGTGCATTCAGGGGCACAGTCATGTTGCTCCCACCATTTGTATTGGAAGCTAAGGCTGCTAGGTGTTTGTGTGTGCATGTCACATAGTCCCTCCACTCCAGGTAGACACTTTGAAGCATTAAACTGGAGATAACTTTTACTGCAGTCACACCAGATTTAAGCCAGCACCTGGCAGCATATTCATTTTTTTTTTCAAAGAAAAACAATAAAACCGTAACTAACAGGATGATTCTGATTTCAAAGTCTTCTTGCTGCTATTAAGGCTCTGAGGAGCCCAAATATGATTCTGATCTTAGGCAGCACTCGGTATCTACAAAGAGCTGCTGGAATGGCACAGAACTTTGCAGGATTGGGCCAAATTGTGTTAGCAAGTAAGGTAAGATCAAGAGCATTTCACAAGGCTTCTTGTTTAAACATGTACATTCAAACCCACTCAGCAGCTGTGAAGGTGGAGGTCTTGGGGAAACTCCTATGTCAGCCTGGATTTCATGTGGAAAATGGGAGTTCTGCAGCTGTGCATGCACTGTTGCATCTAGTATGTGCTTTGCCTTATGATACAAGAGGAAACATCATAACACATCATGTCATCCCTGCTCAGACCATATTCAGTGCATAAGATGTCTCTGGATCATGAATCAAACTAGCAGGAAAAAAATCAGCTAGGTTGTCCATTCAGTACCTTTGTTTTTTTTCCACAGGCACCTGCATAACAACCGGATCCAAAGCTTGGGTTCCAATGGCTTTGATGGGTTGCACAACTTGGAAACTTTGTGAGTTATCTGTTCTTCTCTGTGCTAAAGACTTGGTGTGCTATGTTTGTGCCTAGTGTGCTATGTTGCTGTCCGAAAACTGGGGAGCAGTGTGCATGTTCAGGGAGGGGCCTTTGAGATCCACCATGGCAAGGGTTGGGCACCTGCCAACACAGCTCATAGGAAAGCACTGTGTCTCCAAGACAGCTCCTTCTGTGCATCTACCCATACCCCCTGTCTGAGGATGGTCTAGACACAACCCAACTGGGCAGATGGGCACAGTGCTCTCCAGGGCAGTGGTAGAACACCCTTGCTGCCTGTGTCAACATCCAACAGGCTACAGTATTGCTACTGCATAACGGGTTGTGCCTGTGGGTGACAGAGGCTGGGAGGGAGGCTCTGGGGCCCTGGCAACAGGCCTAGTCCTGGTGAAACTCAGAGAGCTTGCATATATGCCCTGCTTGCAGTGTGTCCCCATTTCCTCACTGCATGCACGTGATCCCAAAGACTATGAAACACTTGATTCCACCAAAATGAAAATCTGGGGATGGCTTGACTTCTAGGCTGATAAAGCCCTTGGTGGTCTTTCGAATGGCCCTCCTTGAGAGGTTTCAGAGACACCTCATGTCAACAAGAAACACCCAAAAACAACTAGCTTTGTCTGTGCCTTGTGCTACAAAACAGTTCTCAGCCCTCTAGTAGGAGGCCATGTGGGAAGATGGGATGCAGGAATAAACTCTCCTCCAGAACACAGCTTCATTAGCAGCAAATAGGTGACCCTGAATCCAGAAAGACTTAAATCTGAAGACTTTGACTTGCACACGCATCGTCTTTGGCTGCAGTATGAGTTGCTTGGGTCTCATGTGCCATGCACTGGCTTAGGAGAAAACATAAACAAGCAAATAAATTAAGGCTCAGAAAGATTGAGAGACGTGTGTTGCCTGCAGCTGTGCAGAAACATGTCCCACCATGCAGGCCTCAGGGTCAGAGTCAGGCACACTTCTTGCCAGAAAGAACAGGAGGCCTGGGACATAGCGAAAAGCAAGGTGATACTTCCCAGCTTTCAAGTGCCATTTAAGAAGTCAGGGCATTTCTGTGCCAAGCACAGTGCCAGAACACAGTGATTGGGTGAGATTAGGAGCAGCAGGCAAGATCTTGGTCCCTACACACTCTCCTCAGAGACAGACTCATGAAATGTATTTTCTCCTGCTTTTAGACTGACAGATCCTGGGGCCACCCAGAAGGTCTTGGCTGAGGAGAGGTTTAACTGTGGCAGTCCTCTGGATGGTGCAGGAAAGGAGGCTGAATGGTCATCTCCGGTGACTTAAGGTCTTCTCCTATTACTGTGCCAGGCTGGCCTTTTCCTGAAGAGTTTTTGGTGGCTGCAGGTAAATACATGAGGACAAAGCCAGCACATCCAGGCAGCACAAAGGAAGGCACATTGCAGGAGGGAGTGGAGAATTCCCTGTTGGAGAAAAGCCCTGTCTGGGCTGTAGCCCATAAAGACCATGCAGCAACCTAGCAGTCTGCAGCTGAGGTGGTTAGAGAGATTAAAGGGCTTCCACTGCCCTGAGGGAGCATCTGGCATCCCTGGACACTTGCACTGAACACTCATTTTCCATCTCTTCACCTCAGCTTCTGCTCCAGTGCTACTTTTTGTTTGTTTGTTTGTTTGTTTGTTCTGAGATGCCCCCTTTTTAATGCTGTTTTCCCCCAGCTCCAAAATGCTCTCTCAAAACAGATGGAGTTCAGTGTTTCCCACTCTTGTTCTCAACACCCTTCTCACAAGCACCATTCCCGAGCACACAGAACTGTTGGGTGTTGACCCTGAAGGGGCTCACAGACTGCAAGACACCGTAGGGATGGGGCCCTCCTACACACCTGCAGGGCTGCAGTAGTAGAGGCCCTGTCTCTGCAGAGACTCTACTCTGCAGAGTAGAGGCCGTGAAGGAGGGGCAGGTTCTGCTTGACTCTGTTGCTCAGCACTTACATCCAGATTGTGATAGCCCTGACTTGTGCATGTGAGCATCATGCAGGCCCCTTCTTCCCCAGGCTGCCTGCAAAGGCTGTGGGAGGCTTTTCCTGACCCTGTTCACAATATGATCACACTGAAGGGGTGCTGCCTAGAAAGAGAGATGCCTTTTGTTGCTCTTGGCCTGAGCACCTAAATCTCATCTCCAGGTCAGCCAGTAATTCAAGTCATTGATCTTTAAGGAATGCTTTGTTCCTGAGGAGGAGCCAGCTCCCTCGTGTTAATCTCCATCACTCATCTACCCTGCTGCCCCAAAGCTGGCCAAAGCTTTGTGGCCATAAAAAATATAAAAATAATAATAGTAATAATAATAAAAAAAACCTGTGAAGCATTCAGCTGCATGAACTGTCAGGCTGCTAGACCTGCACTATACCACCTATAACCCCCCTGCATGTGGAGGCTGCTACAGTCTCCTGCACATAGCCTTTAAGTCAGATTATGATTACATTCTGTTGACAGCACTTAGCACATTTTCTCGGCTTGTGCAAGTCAAACTGTGCTCGTGGTTACCCTGTGGGCGTTACCTCCTGGAAGGCAGCAAGTCGGTAACCAACTCTTGTTGGTGAAGACAGAAACTTCTCCAGCATGCCTAAAGTAAGAATTTGTGGCCAGATGCTGATCATGAGCCAGGTACAGTAGATGAAGAACAGTAGAACTTAAGAGGAAAGAAAATTGGGGGAGGGGAATTGGTTTCAGAGAAGCCTTAGAAGTTCAGGTGCAGGATTCCCTGCTCCTCTGCAGGAAATGTTTCTCCACATATGCAGCTAGATGGAGAAACTCCTATTTTACAAATGTAGCCAGTGCTTTAGAAGAAGCAGCACCCACTGCTCCATTCAGGCCTCAGCAGAGTGTAGGCTGCCTAGGCACAAGCGCAGCAGACACCTAAACCAGACCCTATCATTTCTTCCAAAGTAGGTCATGATGGAACATCTCTGTTCATGAAGATGGCTTTATATTTTTGAAGGTCAGCTAATCTAGTGAAAGGTGAAAGAATATGTTCAAGACTTCATCTTTTCTTTGCGTTGACCCTTTCAGCTACTGTGCACAAGTGAGCAGCAGTCTCTGTCGGGTGCACAAGAAGAGCAGTTCTGCTGCATGGAGGGACAGGATGGGTGTATGAGGGCCCGGAGACAGCACTGAATGTGCAGTACTCACCAGGTTTGGGCTGGTCGAACACCAGTGTGTAGCTGTAGAAACCAACTCAGAGAAAATCTTCTTTGTTAGGGAAAGATCTGGCTGTTCCCCAGCTCCCCAGCTTAGGCTTCCTGGGAGGAAACCTAGGCAGGCAGGCAGGAAGCAAGTCAGAGAAGTCTGGGCCAGATTCCCAATAGGATTTCGAAACAGCCTTAAAAACTAATGAGTTTCCCTCACTGGTTCCCATAAGCCTGCAGGAGGGATCACACAGAACAACCTGCAGAGCTGTGGAAAGAAACCTCAAGTATGGCCAAGTCATGAAACTAAGCATTAGATGGTCAGACTGGGTGATATCAGCAATTTAGCCCTCTCCCAGGTAAACAGGGTAAGTTACAGAGTGTGAATGTCCTTGTGTGACACTTCCTGTAATCCCTTTGGTAATGAAATAAGTCCCTTAAGCAGTTTGTAAGCTCGTTGCCATAGGGCTCTCTTCCCAGAGGTGCTAGAGCACAGCCAGCAGCAGCTGGCCCTGACAACCTAATCTACCCAAATCTATCCCATCTACCTATCTACCTAATCTATCCCATCTACCTAATGAGCATGGCTCTTGGGCCCACTCAATGCATGGGCTTCTTCCTAGCATGCGCAGTGTGTGCAGTACAAAGAGAACAGTAACTTTTAATGCCTTAGGGTTACCAAGGAACCTCCAAACAATCATAATCCACAGCAGTGCCTGGAGGGGAAGATCCAGCTGCCAGTTTCTCTCTGGGCATTGGGGACTGCTTGGTGCAGCAGGTTGGAGGCATCTCTGAAGGCAGAGAGTGGCTTGAGGTGAGGTGGGGAAGGTGAAATGAAAGCAGAAAATAAAGCCAGAGAAAAGCATGAACTTTATAAACAGCAGAAGTAAGGCATGCCAAAAGCTGAGATTCCAGCCTCAGTGCTTTTCTTGTCACTTTGCTGATCCTATTTTGTCTTGTAAAACCTGCTCTGTAATATATTACTCTTTAGTCCATTTAATGTGAGCTATAAAATGCTAGGCAGTATAAGCAACTTCCTGCTGTTTGGATGGAACCTTAACTTTTGCATTTCTTGATTATTTTGGCCTTAATTTCTCTAACTTTAACAATACCAGGTGGGAGGTATTAGACTGTATCTGTTCTGTAACATAGGTTTGGCAGGTAGCAATATTTGTAGAAAAGTTGCCAGTATAGGGAAGTGGATTGCAGCTAGGAGCAAAACTGAATGAAACTAGTAGATTCTTGGAAACATTCAGACTTTGTAAGCTCAGGGCTGGGTGCACTGTGACAGGGGAGAAAATGCTCTATCTTCAAAGCAGCTGCCAGGGAAAATGCCAGTCAAAGACTTGAATGATGCTAGTATGGGAACTGAGTTCCCCTCCTTTATGAATTTTGTATGAGTATGAACACCTTATGAAGACAGTATTTCTCACAGGAGGTTCCCTATGACAGGAATTTCTACAGTGACTCTGATCTTGTGCCCGGTTTTCTTCTTCACTCCCTTCGCCTGAAAAGCTGAACAGTTTCCTAAGTTTCTTAATCTTTGCAGACAGTCCGAGCACAACCTAAAGGCTAAGAGTGATGAATAAATACATAAAAACCACCCTAGTTTCTGCATGCCACGCAGCACCTGACTTTGACCTGGCTACATAGATTGTGCTAATAGTAGATGTAGCCCTGCATTTTCCTGGAACATAAATGTTTCATAGAGTAGACCTGGAAGGGAAGGTGGATGTGCACACACCACCAGGCAGCCCCGTCCCAAGTCATTGTCTTCTGCACAGTGAAGGGATGGAAGACGGAGGTGACCTGAGACCGTTCAGAAATACATATGTGTGTGTGTGTGTGTGTGTGTGTGTGTGTGTGTATGTGTGTGTGTCTGCATACATATATATGTATATGGGTATAATTATGTGGAGATATATATATATCCACATGAATGTATCTCCAGTGCTTCACAGATTGCCATGAGGAGGGAAGTTAAACACAGAAGCTGAATTTCAGAGCTGGCCCCTGAGTCCCTAGCTCCAAGTACCTGCACCTACAAACCATCATGCAGCTCTCTGCAGCTTTGCAGGTGTTAGGAAGCCCTCAGCATTGCCTGGCATCCCACAGCTCAACAGCACAAACCACAGGTAGCAGCACATCAAGAGGGCAGACAAAGGGGCAGAGAGGTTCCCATATCGATCAGCCTGTCTTCACTGAAAACACCCCTAGGCTGCAAGCTGATTCCTCAGCTTTGAAGAGAAGGAGAAAGAGTTTCTTTTCTTCTATGAGGGGTGTTTTGCCCAAGCAAGGAGAGAAGGTGTTGTGGCCCTGAGTGCTGGCTGCTGCACATACACGGTGCGTTTCAAGGAAACCCATTTTGGCAAGTCATTAGGGCTTCTGATAGACTAATGAGGCAGCTGGGTAACAGAGCGGTGGCTCCAGCAGGTCTATAATCTTGAACTGCTCTCAGGCGAACACAGACTGGTGGCACCCTGACCGCCTGGCAGGGACATGGTCACATCGTGACATGAGTTTGGGCTCAGCAGCTTCCAGCTCCCGTTGCTCATCCCTGCCAAGCCAGGTGTGGCTCCTGGCACGTTTTTGGCACTCGTCCCCGTGTGGTGCTGCTGCTTGCTGCTCGAGGACTGGTGGGGACTCTGAAATGAGAGGCGCTCCAGGAAGAAGGTCTTCACTGAATACTTCAAGTCCTCGAATATGGAGGCCATGGAGATTTCCCAGGGCGGCTCCTGACATTCTCTTAGAACTCATTTTTGGGTGACCTCACTACAGTTTCTCCAAAGCAAAGAAGCCGAGGGAGAACTGAGGAAATAAGAGCCATGGTCATCCCAGGGCTGAGTCCCACACATGTATAGGGCATGAGCCTGACCCAGAAACAGGAGCCAAGTTTCCTCCCTGCTCTGAGACATGCAGCCAGAGGAGACCCTTGTTGCCCAAGCTGATGTTGGCAGAGAGATCAAGCACGTCTCAGAGGCCTCCAGCCCAAAATACTGACATCCTCCAGGCTACGCGTGAAGTAACAGCTCCTCCTCCACACTGGGGAGGGTGATCTGCCCCCAAAGTGCCGCTCCTCTGGCTGCTGGGGTATCTCTGTTGCAGCTGGGGACTGCCTGGTGCAGCAGGATGAGGGAGGCTTGGAGATGCCCCCCTATCTTCCTCCACCCCTCCACCTGAAGTGACCCCACTGCTCTCTAACTTCTCCCTCCTCATCCTTATCCCTGCCAGCTCCTCTGCTAGTCAGGCAAAGGAGATAAATCACCTGGAAGGAACAAATCTTAATTAATTAAAAAACCTTTTAATTTATTGAAAAAACAAACAAACAAACAAAAAATAGCACTAATAAATTAGAAACGTCTCCCAGAAGGGCTGAATCCAAAACCCTCTGGCTTCAGGCGTTGTATCTGCCTAACCTTGCCTCACAGGAAATGCCCTTACCACAGACTTTCGCAGCGCGTTGCCCTATTATCTGGGTAATTAGCCGAGTCTGTAAATGCAGAGCAGAGCTGGAATCTACTGGCTCCTCCAGAGAGTTGGATTTTCTATGAAAGAAAAAAAAAATTAATATAATATACACCTCAGGCAACAAACACAGGAGGAAGGAAACAGGAAGTGTCTGAACCACAGTTCAAACAAGGATTGTTTAACCCTTTTAGGGCCAGATAGGACTTGTTCTTCTCCTGGAAACCTGTCTTCTAAGTGGTAGCTCACTCTTCAGGTGGGATTTGACTTGATCAGCACGTTTAATTTGGAAAGTTTTGTAGAGTCTCATCCTCTCCCTTATCAGGGTTCTGATGTTGCAGTCCCCATGGCAGGCGAGTGTGGGTCCCTCGGCAGCTCTTGCATCCAGCATCAGAGGCCGCTTGGTTCTGCAATCCCACCCTTCCGGAGCAGGAAGGGGGCTTCAGCAGAAGGGGGCCTTGAGACCCTGATCCAGGGGATGGAGACAGAAAAATTGTTGGAGAGATGGACCACAGGTCAGGGATCCTTTCACATTAGCTCATGCATCTGGACCAAAAACAGAACTCTGAAGTATGTGACACAATCCATCAAATGGAGGTGACATTCCCAAGGAACACAGAAAGCCTTCTTTAAATCTGGATTGGCAAATGTACTAAGCACTATGCAGGAGCCCTGGGACCACACAGTTCCCTCCTGTGGTCTCTGTGGGCCAATTGATTCCAATTTGCTGCATCTACTCTCCTAAGAGCAGAAGCCAGGACTGCTCAGTTACATGATCCAGGCTCTGAACTGCTCATGTACCTCCTGACCAGAGTCTGAGCAGAACCTTCCTCTAGCTGAACCTGCTGTCAAGAAAACATGATATTTCAGAAGACTAGAAAAAGAGAAAGCGACAAATGAGATGAAAAAAAAATGTCATTCTGGAGAAGTTTTATTTCCCATGGGTTTCCTAGCGCTCTGTCTGTTCTCCATTGCTACTCCCTCTTTTGCCCCACTGAGTCTTCACTTTATTCTCTCTTGCACCCTGCCAGCTCTCCAGTCTTGTTTTCCCTGTGCTGGATCCACTGATCTTGCAATGATAGAGAGCATTGAATCTCCCCAAACCACAACCCCTTGGGTCTCCAGACATACTTGCTGTGACCCCTCAGAGGACCCCGACTTTTCTGACTCCTTGTGCTTCATTATCCTCAAAGCCTAGTCCCAGTCCCACTCGAACAGAGCCTCACTGCTGTCTTTCCTGGCTTGTGCAAGGAAACCTGCTTCTAGACACACGTGTGAGTGCATTGTTCAGGAAGGGGAAGAACTGACATTGCAGACAGCAAGTGAATTAAGAGGCAGGCACGTTCTTGCCAGGGATGCGCACATGAGCTCTGCCCGTTCCCCCCTCCACTTGCCCTCACTCCTCGCTCTGCACCAACAGGATGCTGTGGACGGCAGGGTACAGAGCAGTGCCGATTTGTGCACCTATGGGGTGGATACGCTTCCTTCCCGCAGCTTGGTTCAAGAATTAAAAAAAAAAGGAAACTCTGCTGTAGATCAGTTTTGTTCAAGCCTGCCTTCCCCTGTGTGCAGCGCAGCGCAGCAGCCTCTGCCATGCCTCCCCTGCCTGAGTCATTAGCTCTATGGCTATGTCTGTGCATCCAAACCACCGAGGTTGGCCCTGCTCGGCTTTGCGGTCTGCTCCTTTTGTGTCGTGTAAACGATATGTGCATGGCCACGGTTGTGCCCCCAGGACCCCCCACGAGATCCCGCTCTCAAAGGCTTGCTTCAACCTTATTAAATAAATCACACAGAATTGAAAACATATTTCATTCAGTACCTTCATCAGTTAGCAAACAGACAGAAATCCTGGTTGGAACAGACACGTTCTGGATATGGCTGCTTTTTTAAATGGGGAACAGAGCTGTGCGAGGAAGGGCTGGCAGCTGCAGACATACAAGACAGGGCCTAAAGATAGCCCCCCCACACCCCGGTAATAGACCTTTCTGTGCCCATAAACCCTGTAAAATGGTCCAGCACTATAAAAGTGAAGGGTGGGGTGCTTCTAGACAAGGCCATCACAGTGAATACTGGTACAGAGATTACTACTTGCTGCTGAAAGAAATCAGGCACCATTAGGATCTGACAACCTTCCCATGGTGTGGGGGCCCATCTCTGCCCTTTTGGGGCACTGATGAACTCCATTAGAGCCAGCCACCTGGGTTCTTCAGCCAATTTGTGAAAACGAGCATTTCTAGGACAGGACTCAGCAGCCCAAATGAAAACACTGACTGTAAGAGTTGAACAGGTCACTTCTTCCCCCTGCCTCTGAAGGGCTCATGCACATGTGTCATGAGCACCCTCTTAGATGTCTCCATTTGGAGGAGAAGGAGAAGGAGGAGGAGAAGGAGTAGGATAGTCACACAGCTGCAGCCTGGCTGATACAGTTTGCTTTTTTGTTCCTCTCCTCTCCTTTTGCTTACTACATGCCCATGCTATATCTCATCATCCAGCCCATCCTGGGGAAGGACACATGCTTGCTGCATGTGCTAATCACTACCAGGAGAGAGGGGTTTACATTGATGCTGCACAATAAAAATATGGCACTAAACTGTTAACATCACCAACAGCTTATTGGGTGTAGTGAGGCTTCCCAAGTCAGCCTCCAGTCAGAAACATCAGGAGCAACTGTAGTCTGCTGTTGGTTTGGTGGCCTGTGCAAAGTGACTCCACAGCAATCGTGCACAGCATCCAGACACCAGGTCCTAAAAGGAAATCGGTCTGAGTTTCCAGAGGTGTGTAGGCACGACAGGCAGGATTCATTGCCTCTAATCCTTTACAGCGGTACCATCAGACACCTAGCAGGTGAGCTAAAGACTCACTTCCCAAGGGCTCAGCAGGCACCTAAATACCCTTAAACACTCCAAAATCCACCTGGGAGCCTTATAAAAATGGGGGGTGGAGGTGTGACGCAGAAGCCCAGTGAGGTGCATCATGACAATATTAAACCTCCTCTGTCACAGTGTCAAATCAGCCAGTGGCATAGGAGTCAGTCAAGGTGGGGCAGCTTCCTTAGCATCCCATTTTACTTCCTTTTTGCACTTTGGACTAACAAGGCAACACTTCCCAGCTCATGCTTAATCACAAGCCATGATTTTGATATGAGGCTGTCTGGCCAGTGTTGGGCAGGAGGTCAAGCTAAATGGTCATAACAGCCCCCTTGAGCTTTCAGGCTACCAATTAAAACATTCCCAGTGCTTGATTTGACCACAGAAACCAGCACAGCTAGGAGCAATGATAATTAAATTCACTGGCAGCTTGGTAGATACCAGCCAAAGACAGGTGGAAATGCAAGTCCTTACCAGAGGCTGGAGAAAGGCTACCTTGAGGGCAACAGAGTGACATCTCAAGTTTGCAATGGGACTGAAATAGTTAGCAAATGTCCCATCTCCAGCTTCTAATCTTATTGCATCTTAAGGTTTATTAGCTGTAAATTTGTGGTGTTTTGTGGCTTATGGAAGAATTTATAGTACTATATAATTTTTTTTTGGCTTCCTGTGTAGAACCACGAATAGCCCCTAACAGGCAGAAAATTGACCTGAGACTTTTTCCCCTCCTTCTCTCTTTTTGGCCCAGTTGAAGATATTAATAGTTCCAGGTTTCATGTTGTCAGCTTCAAATCACTCTGGCAGTTAAAGCCCAGAATAACTGAGTCCTTTATGTCAAATTACTTTTCTTTCTAAATAAACAACAGAGTTGATTAAGAACTTCCAAATATGAAGCTATAGGCTTATTCTAGAAATAGCAACAATGGAAAGCCAGCCAGTTCGCTGTGTCTCAGGCAAGCTGGGTGACCTTTAAGAGCTTTTCATATTAACTAGAAGAACCCACAAGGCTCCTTTCAACATCCCACTGTCATGCATAGAGTTGGTAACTTGGAGCACAAGTAAGGAAAGTGAATTTTTTTTTATAGTAATTTCTCTTGCATGCCATTTCTGAAACTCCAAAAGCCCTTGGTAATGGCCAAAACACTCTCCTTTATGGTCTGGCTTTTTTTTTTTTTTCTTCTACATGCAGTTTTACGAGGCATCTCCGTTGTTTTGTCATGGTGCTATCAAGTTGGAGATTGCAATATTACAGTGGCATCGTTCTGCGAATCGTAGTGCAGACTTTTGAGTTGGGGCAGCTCAGACCCCAGTGGAACCAGGTCCAGCTCCTTGGGATGAGAGGCTCCCCCATTGTCACGGTAGCCCGGTGTGGATAGTTTCACTGGTGCCAGGCTTGGCTTTTTACAGGTTTCCTTGTGTCATGCCAAAGATGGACATTGTGGGAAAGTGTCATAGCATGGAGGTGGGACCAGCAAAGATTTGCCAAAGCTGGTGGTGAGACACCATGCAGTAAGGAGAGGGGCTGGGACACATGTAGCCTTGCTGATCACAGATACCTCCAAAAAGATCTGAGGGTTTAATTTCATGAAATGTCCTGCCCCTGTGGAAGTTACCACTGCCCCAGATATACACAGTCCCACACTTGGTGACGGTCAGCAGCATTTCTCAGTCATTGCCTGGACCAGGGCCTGCCTTGAGCTCTGAGAAAAGAGGAGAAGGTGGAGGGAGGCGATCCATATGTGTGGGCTTGGATTTGGGGTTGGCTGCCCCACCAAGCGGAAGAGCTCAGCCTTGGGGAACATGCTGGGTGCTGGCTTCTTTCTCCAAACTTGATGAACTTTCTGAAATCGGCAGGACTTGGCACAGGGCAGCCTTGGAGGCAAGTTGGGGCAGCACGAATGGCACATAGATAAAGAGCAGGCGGCTGCTAGCAGCACTCCGGGGAGCTGTTAATGAACACAGTTGGGTTTATTCTCACCTCGCTGATAACCAGGAAGCACTGCCAGGAGCCAGCGTAGCCCCATCATCTCTCCTACACAGGTCGGTGTTGCTGGCAGCCAGGCTGGAGCAGTTTGACTACACCTGGTTGCGTTTCCACTTTCCAACAGGCCCACTCTATGCCAGAAGTCAGAGGTGGCTTTTTTTTATTATTTTTTTACCCAGAGGGATGTGCTGAACACAATGCTCTTTGTATCTGTCTATTGCACAGGGGGTGGGAGGCCCGGCGCTGCTGCCAGGGCTGGGAAAAGGTGTGCATTCATTCAGGAAGAACTACTCCTGTACATACTTGCACCCAAACTGTAGTACAAACAACATGTTCATCTGCTGATGAAAGACTGCCTGGACTGCCTTCTGCCTGGAAGAAAAGCAAGCTGGAAAGGAAATGCATTTTTAGAGAAAGACAGGAACAAATATTACAGCATGTTGAATTATTCCTTGTAAATAGCATTGGTTACAGATCTAAGCTCACTTTTTCTGTTAGTGAATCACAGGTGAACCAAGTCTTATCTTTATTGGGCAATATTTTCCGTCTGTTGATTGCTCACAGACACGTTGGGTATCGCTGAGGAGAAACCCCCTGGGTCATTACAGATAATGTCCCATGACCACAGCAGGCTGTGTCACATGGGGAAGGTCTCACACTGCTTCTTGTCCCAAGTTGGCCACTTCACACTGCACAGTGTTGCACCAGCAACTGCATTTATGTTACAGGAATTTTTACAAGGGGAAGGAAAACCACAGGGCCCCACACATGCAGCTCTGAGTAACCCCTGCATCTTCCTGTTCTGCTGTGAAATATCCTTCTAACCTTAGAAAGAGACTGTAGGGTAAGATTTTCAAAGGTACTAAACACGTTATACACAGATAGAGAGAGATTTGGGATTGTCAGACAGCTTAGGTTGCTAATTCCTTCTGGTTTTATCCAGTGCAATGATTTGAAGGTTAATTGGATTTGACTGATACTTTCAAAAAGCCCTGTAGTGCCCTTTCTGCACTTCTAATTGCTCTTTCTCTTTTAAAACCTATCTCTTTGCCTCTTTGAGTTTTATTTCAGAAACTGCACCACAGCAGTCTTGCCGTCTTCTCGCAGTGCATATGTATAATTGGAAAGCAATCAGACATGGCAGGGATGGATACTTGACAGGTACCATAGGCCTAAGAAAATACAAATAGCAGATAACAAGCTATGTGCACCTTGCAATGGTCAGAAGCAACAACAATCACATGCCAGGTTATTTCTTCTTAAACAGCTCATTTTGGACTCAAGCAAAAAAGACTGGGAAAGGTCCCATATCAAGACTAAGTGCATCAAAGCAAGCTCTTTTCTAACGAAGAGGAGATCTCATATTTAATAGATGTGAGCTGGCTAGAGGAGAGGATTGGTCACTCCTGTTTCACTCCTGGGCCTTAGGGACACACGCAGGAGCTCTTTTTGTGCATGGGGAATCTGCCATCACATTGCAGGTTGGATGAGGCTGAGAGGCAGAGCTTGTGCCCTTGTCCCTGGGCCTTTGATCCTCTCCTGTTGATTGCCAGCATTCAGATTTATTAGGCTATTTGAACCATTTCCAGGTCCTATCACATGAGGTGTGCATACTACAGGATTAGGATTAATTTGCTCAAATCTACACCTACAACATAGACATCCAGACTCCCCCTGAAACAGGAAGAGAGAAAAGAGCTTTTGGTGTGGGGAGATAGATCATGTCATAGCAGGGTCTGCCTCTGCCTCTGGGTTGCAAAGGGAATCCAGTCAATCAGGTCTGATAAGGGCTATTTAAGGGTACACAAGACAAAACCCACCCAGGCCAACCCATTCTAGAGAATATTTACTGGGGAATGACCAAGTAGGGGCAGGGCCAGAAAAAAGATATACAGTAAATCATAGACGCATGGAGTCCAGAAAGATCCAGGGGAAGAGCCCTTTTGAGAGACTATCTGGGATGATTTACTGGGTAAATCATGTTCCCATCAGGCATCAACCCATCAGGGGCAAAGTCAAGAGAGCTCTGTAGAAACTTTTCCATGTATGGACCCTGGTAAAGGCGAGGGACTAGATAATTACCAGAGAGAAGGGGGTCAGGAGAGATCATAGTGTAATTACCATGCCTGGGCCCAGAGGTTGAGAATTATGGGGTAATTGGGCAGCAGCTCATTGCTGTGTAAATGAATGGTTATTTCTGTTCTGTAAACCACAATCCAGGTTACATAGCAATTACTTTGAGGTCCATTAAGTGTAATTATACAGTAATCTCCAGGAGCCAGTAATTACCCTCATGTTCCAAAGCATCTACCACTTAAAACCCAGTGAGTTTCATGCAAGCAGGAAGCAGTCACGTGGTATTCAGACTTTACTGCCTTCATCTGGGGGATGGACAGGATGGGTTCAAATGGTACCATTGCAGCTGGAATCATCTCTCCAAGGACAGTATTAGACATGCTAAATTAGGATGCATTACACATCCAAAGCTCAGTCTCCCTGAGCTCCTCCTAGTCATCAGCATGATCATTACCTTCAGAGGGCTGTTCCTTCCAGGTTGACAGTACTACATCCTTGCTCAAAGAAATCCTTTTCCTTAGAGGTACTAACCCATCCTTGGAGAAAAAAAAAAGTAGGCCATGAGGGTCATTCAGACACAGTTGTCTGTTCTGGTTGCCAAGTTAGAGTATGTAGACCCTGCCCTTGTCATTATCACTGACTAAATTAAATGCATGATATTTTACTTAATTTATTAAATTGCAAATTAAACTTAACACTCAGCAGAATCAAGTCCTCTTCTACATCACTTCCATCTTTAGCTCATAATTTCTTGACCGTCAGAGTAAGATGTGTCTTCCCACAGTCTACTCTTCCCACTGGCCCCAGTCACAACATGTCCCATGTGTCTGAAGCACATACACAGCCCTTGTGTGGGGCCCACAGATCTGAAGCTGCTCTTTTGTTCCTGTTTTTTTCTAACATCCCATTTTGGCTCTGGAAGGGTGAGATAAAGGCCTCATAGCATAGCATCCGGGGTAAGTCTCTGGGAGAGGGGGACAGAGCACACTGAACATGATGGACCAGCTCGGTCCAGCTCTGGGGAACTGAGGGGCTCTGCTGAAGGGGGCCAGACAGCAGCAACCCTGTTGCAGCCACACTTGGGCTGGCTCTCGCCTGACAGTGCTGCCACCAGGGAATATTCCTGCTGTAGGAATGTGTGAGGATTTGTTTCCAGGCAGTGGCTGGATCACTGTGGTAGGAAAAACCCATCTCCCTTGCTTAACAACCAAGTTTCCATGCCTTCAAAGCACCAATACACTCAGCTGAGCTCCTACAGCATTGTTAATGAATGTTTTTCCCTTCTTTGTCTTTCAGGGATCTGAACTACAATGAGCTGTTGGAATTCCCTGGGGCTATTAGGACTCTGGGTCGACTACAGGAGCTGTGAGATTTTCTGTTTATTCCCTTTTAAAAGTATTCTCCAAAGGAGAGTGACCAATAAAGATCTGCATGTGCTCTGGCCTAGGGAGAACACTCAGTCCAAGTCTTCCTCTGTTTTTCTGAGCAGGCTCCACCATATACATAGAAGCATTTTAAACCCTTTATTTCCCTCTGCTCTAATCACTTCACAATCACCCTCGGCCAGGGCAGACTGAGGGAAGAGGAGGATCCTCCTGTAAGGCTTGGAGCAGATTTCTCTCAGCTCTTCGTTCTCTGCTGGCATCCGATGCCAGCTCAGAATCTGTCTGATCTCCAGCTGCTTATTGAGTCCTTTCCCCTAATCAGGTCCATAACCATAGACTAACTAGTGTGATGGTAAGGCTGTGGCTTCTGCAGGCCCTGTGCCACCTCCTTTGATGTGCATAAACTATTTGATCTCACATAAACAAATGTATAACAGAGAACCCCACAATTTTATAGCCACTTTATGGGCTAGCTCTCCTCTAAATGCTTATCCTAGGGGACACTAAAGTTGGGAGACCATCCAAGTTAGCATCTACAAAGTAGAAACCTCAAGATAGCGTCAAGTCCGGGTGATGTGGATCCATGGTCCCTCTGGACCCTGTAACCCTAAGATTGTGTCAAACTGGTGACAGACTGAGACAGAACAAAAGTGATTGTTTTGGTACTTCTGAAAAACTGCAGAGAAGACCTGACACTATCTTTCTCTTTTACTGAAAGAATTTCTTTTGTAGGCAATTTCTCAGATCAGATCAGATATCATCTTTACTCTGACTTCCAAGTTGGGAACAAGATTCTCAATCCACTTCCAGGTGGCTTTTGAAATGCACATAACTAAAGAAGAAACAAATTTAAAACAGCCACCTGAATACTCACTAAAGCAGACTCTTCTGGGATGAAATAACCTGGTCATCACCCACTTGGTGTTTGACACAGGAACCTGTGTCCGCAGCTCTCTGGCCTTTGTTATACAGGAGATCAGATTGTGGCCCAGAGCTCTCTTCTGCTGCAAAAATTTACTAGTGGTCATTTTCTCAAGCTTAACAAAAATCTTCATGACTAGATGTACAAATTCTTTGAAGCCAATAGGGCCAATAATTCACTGCAGACTGGACTCTGATTAACAGCTGTGGAGCTATAAATAAAGGGACTGTCCACAAAAATTGTAATTCCTGGGTAGTATAAAATAAGTTTGTTTTGTTTGCTCCAGTTCCCTGACCTGTAAACATTAAATCCTGAGTCCATTTGATCCCAGTGAGTTGAGTGGAGTACAGCAGAATGAGAATTTTGTCCTGCCAAATGAGGTGAGATTTTGTTCCTTTGCTGGGCTGATGCTTCAGCTAGAACAGGGCATACTCCTTCCTTTTTATCACTTCTGTATTTTGAAGGATCTTTTCCTTTAAAAGTGTTGAGGAAAGAAGGTGTTTGCAAGCTTTTCTAATCTATTAATACAAAAATATTTGTTCCTCCCAACAGCGGTTTTCATAACAACAACATCAAAGCTATTCCAGAGAATGCATTTGTTGGGAATCCCCTCCTCCAAACAATGTAAGCAAATTAAACAGTGTTTCCTAAATCATTATATCCTGCAGAAAGGGGCATTTTCTGATGTCTTTGGCTGTGATTCCTGGCAGTTGTCGCCATGATCACAATTCGATATTCATGGTATACATGCTCATGTAGGTTTAAATCACCTCCCTCTCAATTATGTTTTAGCTTTTCTGACATGGATTCTCCTTTCCCCTTAGCTGAATTCTGTTGCTCTATCAGGCTGGTAACAAAGAAGGATAAATGGGTAGTCTGTATAGAAATCCTGAGGTACATATCAGAGTGTTTTGTAAGCCCCTTTTGAAGTTTGCATACACTTTTTCCTAGTCTTTAGAAATGCTGCTAGTTGGTTACAGCAGTGATGATACGTGCTGGGAAGTGCAAGACTGGAGACACTATAACCCCAGACCAGTGTGTGTCTACCCCAAACCCATGAACATGAGTTCTGCAGAGGGATACACAGACCTGCCAATGCATTTTCACTCTGACATAGAGACCAGCAGAGATTCTAGACAGTTCTTCCCTGCGCCAGTCATGAAAGGTGACAAGAGCTCTGCTTGGCTAGTCTGGTACTTACCTTACAGAAATATCAACACCTGGAAATCAGTGGTGATACTGGGTAACAATGGTCATTGCTTCAGTCATGGCAATCCAACCTCATTCCCATCTTCTTCAGACACCATCCTTGGAGTCATACAGGGGTGGGACACTTCCAAAATGCTGATGGCTCCATTGGATCTGCCCATGTAGAGTCCTTCATAGTTGGTGAAAGTGATACTTCTAGGAGGTGATTCAACTTCTAAAGTTGGTTGATACTAAGAGAGCTTATTTCTTTCCACTGACTGTGAAAAGTAAGGAAGATACTTCAGATGTGCAGGATTAGACCACGTGTCAAGTGTAGGGTATGTCCTAGCAGGGTCAGAGCCTTTAGAAAGAATAAAAAAGGATTGCATCTTTCTAGCCTGCCTGGTTGATCAGGCCCCTAAAGGACCATCCCAAAGTAGCAGGATTTCAGATAACATTTTTACCAAAGTTCAGCCAAAATATTTCTGGAGGAAGAGTCTCAGGTTATCTGGAAAAGCAGGTTTCTTTCACTGGGTAGACAGTACCTCCTACAGAGATTATTCCTAGATTCTCCAAGACTTATAATGGCATCTTCTCTGGCATTCACAGCAGACTCTGACCAGTTACTCACTTCCTTTGCAGCCATTTCTATGACAATCCCATCCAGTTTGTCGGACAATCTGCTTTCCAGTACTTGCCAAAGCTACACACTCTGTAAGTTCAACAGATCTTCAGAGGTAACACAACCAAGCTCCAAGCCTTGGGAGCTGGAGACCTTAGCTTCTCCCTTCCCGCTTCCCAGAGCTATTGTGCCAACAGAACCTCATGACACTGCACTGCTCTTCTTATCAGCCCCTTCTGATTACCCCTTCTGATCAGATAGTGAATGAAGGGTCAGACTCTGCAACTGTTTTCTGTTTAGAAAATAACTTTGAGAAAGAGATTTCAGAGCAGGAAATTTCTTCCTCCTATCCACCCAGCTATCAAGTACCTGAAGAGTCTTCCGTGGTCTTCGTGTCTGCATCAGCCTCAGCAAAGATCATACTCACAAGTGTCACTCTATATGCTATATACTGCTGAAGCTAGCCCTGCACTATCACATAGTGTTCGCCAGAGAAACCACTGTTGCCCAACAAACTGAAGGTATTGAAGATACCTGCCTTCCTCCAAGGGAAGGAGAAATACAGGAACACTTGTGCCTCATAACACCACCACTATGGCACAAATAATCTTATTGGGCAGGTAGAACTGACAGTGTTTCCTATACATACATGGCCCTAATCCTACTCTGGGGTCACTACTATATGGTAGGCATAATCTGGACCAGAACAGCTGCTTCATGCAGGCCCAACCTGGCTGGATTTTCCGCTAAACTGCTGGAGCTCAGTGCTAGGTATTAAGTCAGCGGTAACCTCAAAATCTCTCCCTTCATAACCTTTACGCAGTTTCTTTCTTCAGGGACATTCAGTCAGGCAAATAAAATAAATCCTCCAAATACACATGCATTCTTTAGTTCCAAAATACAATCCCTGGGAGGCTTGGGTGGGATGCTCTGCTTGCATTCCCCATAGCAATTGTTTCTTTTCTTTAATTTAATTTGTATAGAGAGCATGCCAAGAATGTCAGCTGCTGGGGGGGCAGGAGGGTCTGAGCCTACCAAGTCTTCCCGGATAGAAAGGCCCAACTCTGGTTCATTGCATCTGTGCTGTGTGAGAGATGTGTGCTCTACCAGCCAGTGAGCAATGGCACACTCAGAGTTGGACACAGCCGCCCTGTGCAGAAGCAAACCTGCCAAGATGGCATTTGGGAGCAGATGGTCTGGGACCTAGGGCAGCTGCACTCACTTCCAATTCCTCTGTGCACTTTATGTTATACGTATTTCTCTGCAGGTCGCTCAATGGTGCAACAGACATCAGAGAATTACCAGATCTTAAAGGAACTACCAGCCTAGAAGTTTTGTGAGTGGCAAATCTTTCTCTTTTACCCTGCTATCTGAGCTGTTCCTTCTCCAAGGCTGTTCCTTCTTCAGTCTTCAAGGCTGTTCCTTCTTCAGGCTGTTTCAGCAAGGACAACTTTTGCAGTGCTGTGCAATTCATTCTCTTCAGCTCTGCCTCTTCGTGGTCAGTCAGCTCTCTGTTTTACTCCTGTGCCTCCTGAAAGCAGCTGTCTTCTCTGTGAGTTGCTCTTTCAGTAGTGTTAGAGTGTGCTCCAATCCTTTTTTATTGTTTTTCTTTCCTTCTTCTGCATCTGTGAAGGAATAAGTCTCTGGGTGCAGCGTTCCAGCATGATCGGTTGAGAGGCAGTGCTTGCCAGGACCAGCAGTGACAGTGCAGGGATAGAAACCTCTGCTGGGTTTGCAGCCCAGGAGAGCAGGGAGCCCTGGAGGACATGTTGCCTCTGGCCAAGCATGGTTGTCCACTCCATGGCACTAGCTCACAGCTGTGCCCAGACTGCAGGGCCTGGAAGAACTTCTGAGCTTCCCAGCCCAGGTATGTGCCGGTGGTCCTTCCACACCATCCTCCCTACCACCTGTACACCAACCGTAGCTTCAGGAAACACCAGTCCAGACAAAGAGGAGTTGAGACAGCAGAGCATGACACAGAGGCAGTGTTACCCATGGTAGATATGGCAAGAGACACCAATGAATTCAGTACTCATCAGTGTCCCCGTGTCCCAGGATTTGTTAGAGGCACATTCTCTGTGCCTCAGCATTGTCAGCATCAGCATTGTCCACTGTTATCCAGCCTCCATTTCCAAGTGAAGCTTTGATTTCTCTGCAGGTATTTCACCATCTCATTCATGTTGTCTCTCTTGTCACCACCTGGAACTGGTAGTTGCACTTGGGGGTAGCAGAGTCTGTGTGCTGGCTCTCAATAATGCCATTTCTTCTCTCTTTTCCTCTAGGACCTTGACCCGAGCAGGTATCCATTTACTTCCCAGAGGGATGTGCCAGCAGCTACCTCGTCTCCGAATCCTGTGAGTAACATGTGTTCCTCTGTCCTACCTGGTCTTTGGGAATAGGGCATCAGAAATTGGGCTTACTTCTTGTCCAGCTCAGTGAGGGAACTAGCTATGAAAGACTATCCCACAGAGCCAAGGTTCTTGCCCCTGCTACATTTCCTATACAGAAAATATCCTTCTTGGGCAGTGCCATGATCCCTGTATATTCTTGAACTTACTTGTCTCTTC
This sequence comes from Nothocercus julius, assembly GCA_013398735.1. NCBI lineage: Eukaryota > Metazoa > Chordata > Aves > Tinamiformes > Tinamidae > Nothocercus > Nothocercus julius. The sequence continues at coordinate 830,516 of VZSV01000212.1, read as the reverse complement.
CCAGCATAGCCCAGTGTGACAGTCTGTGTCATTGTAAGTAATGAGACAAATCTACATTTGCATCCTCTTTGCATCACTGGGAACTATGTGCCCCAAGCAAGGAAAGTAGAGTGAGTGCAAAGGGCAGTGGGTCAGAACAGCAGCATTTCACAGTTCCTAGAGGTAGGCTGCACAAAAGGCAGGTGTAAATCACAATCCACGCAAGTCTTTGCTCCAAGGCAGACTTCCCCCAGTTGCAGCTCCAGGAAGTGCCATCTTTTGGAGGAAGGATGCTGTTGCACAGTCCAGGAGAGTGCAGGTCTGATCTGACAAGGAGCTGCAAGGTCCTATGGCTCCTCAAAAGGTGCAGCAGTGGTAGAACTGGATTTTGGCACAAAACACCAAGTCTCTTTGGTCATATTTGCTTTGCAAGGCACTGAATGATGCTGAGTTTGGCGTGTGCTTCTTTAGCATGGTACATGATGAAATCAACGGCCCAGATGATTCCTGCATCTTCTCAGGAAGCACACTCCTCTGAGATCTACAACTTCATCTTCAGTTGAAGACATCCTCTGTAATGAGTCATGAGCCAGATTTATACAAGTTTGCTGCCTTGGGGCAAGCAGGCAGCTTGCGTCTTGTCAGTTAGTCTTTATACAAGCAAGCCGAAAATAAACACAAGTTTATTCCAGGAAAGCAACAGGAGTGAATTTTTGATCACAGAAATTGGAAACAAGAGAAAAACATAAAAATGAAAGAACATAATTAGCAACTTAGCAGATCACAGAGCTTGGGCTCCAGCTGTCCCTGTAGGGAAGATCTCTCAGTTTTAGACATCTGGACCAATTCAGTGGATATCTTGCCACCAAGATGTAGTCTTTGGAATGGCCAAAGCTGTAGGATGCTTCAGGCTCTATTTATATTTGCAAGTTATCAGAATGTAAACCTTCACAGCAGAGCCTGGACTTCATTCCTTCCCCTTTCCTTGTGGAAGAGTTTTATGGGGACACTCCACCTTGTTCCTTCTTCCTAGTTAATTATACTGACATTAATTGCAATGCTTTCAGAGTTTGAAAATGGGGCATACGGGCCAATGTTTGTGCATGTTTACATCTCTCTTTCCTTATGAAATGTATTAGCCTGGCCTTTGAAATCCATTGGTCTTCTGCCTCCTCACAGAGATATCAGTTGCCCTCCCTGCTTTCTCCCACTTTGCAGCCCTTGGGAATATCATGAGAACTTACACACATTCAAGCAGAAATTATATTATTTATACTACATTTCTGGTCTCCCACTGTCCACTCAGGTTTTCTGCAGAGAACTTTCACAGTGGTTGAAAGACAGACGAGTCCGCACTTGAGTGGCTCCCCCTGTATCTCTCTGATTTTGGCTTTCAATCCTTTGATGAATACCACTCTGTATTTTCATCCCCAAAATATTGGAACCACTGCTGGGGTGCTCAGGCAGGAGTCTGACCCACAGCAGGCATGTGAGTCTAGCGGACGTGCTGAATCTAGGCCATGCATGGGCACAGAGCCCAGCACACGCAGGGCAAGGCAGTCTTGCCAAGCACATGCTTGGTGTCAACCTGACATCGTTCTGCTGCTTTGTCCAGAGCTTCGGTAGCTCAAGGGGAGCACAAATAGCTGTGCTTGCCCTGAGCAGAGCTAAAGTCTCTTTGATCCCACCAGAAGCTTCACGCTGATGTATCCACAGCAGAGCATCAGTGACCAGGGCTATTTATCATGTACCTACTGGCTCCATCTAATTAACTCTGAAGGAACCAGAAATAATCACTGAAGCATAAGTTCTCCCTCTGTTATGGTTTAGCTAAGGAATCACCCAGTCAAGCCCTATGGACTGACAGGACCAGTAAGTGACTGATCCTATAGCTGTCACCCTCTCTACTGGGTGACTATCTCAAGAGCCAAACAGAAGATGTTGTTTGGTTTTCTTTTTTCCCCTTCCTCCTCTTTCCCGCCATGAAATACTGGGTGGGAGAAAGGGTTGGCAAAAATATACATATAATTAAATAATTGACATGTTTTTGCAGCAATTAATTGGCAGAAAGACAAAAACTACGTTTGGAAAGTCTGCTGAGAGGTCACATACAAAATTTTCCTCTGGGGCACCTTTTTCTTGAGAAGTCAATAATTCAGTCTTTGCTGATAGGAAAGAGAGCCAGTTTTAAGCATGACTCCTCTCCAGGCCCATTTTGGTTTTACTAAGTTCACATCAAAGTTATGCTAGAATAGTTTCCCTCTGACTGCTACATCACTCTACCTTTGGTGCTGAAGTAGTAGGAACAGGAGTTTGCTGGGGACAGTTTTCTGGCTGTTGCAGCAACAGCAACACTGGAAAGAGTGAGGACCAGAAATTTTCACCTTTTGTACTGTCCTGCGCCCATTTCCTGTCTACACCGCAGCTCTCTTGCCTGGGGATAAGCCAGGAAAGGCTGAATGGAGAGCAAGTTAGGCTTGCAGCACCACCAAGCAGGCAAGGCAGGTGACTGGAGGAAAGGCTGATGTAGCTGGGCCTGTTCAGTTTAGAGAAGAGAAGACTGAGGAGGGATCTCCTCAGTGTGTATAAATACCTTAAAGGAGGGTGTCAAGAGCATGTGCCCAGACTATGCTCAGCAGTGCCCAGTGATAGCACAGGAGGCAACGACCACAAATTGAATCACAAGAAGGTCTATATGAATATTTGGAAAATTTCTTGACTGTGAGGGTGTCAGAGCAGTAGACCAGGTTACCTAGAGAGGTTGTGGAGTCTCCTCTTATATTGAAAACCTGTCTGTGTAACATGCTCTAGGTGACCCTGCTTGAGCAGGGTGGTTGGACTAGATAATCTCCAGAGATCCCTGACAACCTCAACCATTCTGTGACTGGTTGATCTGCTGTCCAAAACCTCCCTAGATGCTGAACGTACATCTGCAGCCTCTGCCGCACCCACAAAGGCAAGACAGGGGCTCTGCCACAAGCACCTCTCTGATTTGCCCACAGCAAAGTATGGCAGAAGTTGGTGCAGACACATTTTACAGCTGACTGGAGGCTGGGGAGGAGTGTGGCCTCGAGGAAAAGAAAAACCCCCAGCTGTCGCAGCAGCTCCTTCAGTCTGTTGCTTGTGCCAGAGCGAGCCGGACTGGGCCTGGATTAGTATGTAAAGCACTAATCAATGGCTGCATAGCACAGAGATGTTCAGAGCAAGGGGCAGGAGGAGATCCCCCTTGCCTGGGACTGCTACTCTCTGCAGCTGTGCAAAATGGAGGTTGGGTCATCCCCTTCTCCAATAAAATCTGCTTTTCCAGAGAGGGCTCTGGAGCACTCATTTTTGGTCTCCTAAAGTTTCTGCTCTGGTCCTTCCCCTACAGAGAACTGTCGCACAATCAAATTGAAGAGCTACCCAGTTTCCACCGGTGTCAGCGGCTGGAAGAGCTGTGAGTAAAGAGATCTCCTCGCTCGCATCTTGCTCTGGGGAAAGGGGCTGCCTGAGGGACAGTGCTCCCAAATACAAACCTCACCAACAGCATCACTAGGTCTTGAGATTAGAAGGATCTGTAAGAGTAAAAAGACCAAGGTCCCTCAGAGAGGTTGTCCCTGCCCTTTGCAGCATCACAACCTGAAGAGGCAAACCATTTCATGCAGCCTCAGCAAAACTGAGAATTAGGACAGTGTATGAAATCATATGAAACTGAGAGTCACACAGCCCATGTTTCCTCTTTGGGAACCCTGAGGGCAGATATGGGCAGAAAATTTTCCTCAAAATATCTCTCCAGACAAAAAGGACTGATCTTTAACATTGGTCTGGGGGATGGGAGGAATCTTGTGATAATTTTATCTAAAGTATTCCGAGGAAAATATTATAAAATACAAAAAAAAAAAAAAAAA
>VZSV01000212.1:794120-826622 GCA_013398735.1 Nothocercus julius | reverse complement strand
TTTCAGAATTTCTAACTTGTGGTTTCACTCATAGTGCCTATATTTCTTTTTACAGCATTTCATAATACACTAAATTCTCAATTGTCATGAATGCAAAAGTGCAGTAAACCCCTCTTTCAGACTATGCCTTAAATTAACTTTTTCTTACAAAATGGAAGTTTGGTCCCTTAAGTCCATACTTATCATCTTGTTAGCCCCACCTCCAACCAGATATCTGCACTTCTTCTGGGAAATGAGTTGGAAACAAGTTTGGTTGTGCATGGCATGCCTGGCATGCAATCAGCTCCTATGTGCCAGTCGCTGTATTATAGCTATTGATGTGCAGGTTTTTACCTGCAATACACAGGTGGTCCCTTGCAGCTAAACTTGAATTACCTTTCACTGCCTTGCTCCAACACCCCTTTTCCCAAGCTCCACATACCTAAAACACTGCACACTCATCTCTGCTACCTGAGAGCCCCATTTTCCCAAATTTGCACACTCAGCTCCCTAAGGCCCTCATCTGATATCTAAACCAGAAGTACAAGAACTTGCTTTTTGACTAGACAGGACACTGAAAAACCATCAGTAGGGTAGTTGTAAGAGCCTCAAGCTCCTGCCTCTGACACAAGAACATATGGCCAAATACCAGCTAAGACATGACAGTCTTAGTATCTTGCTGATCCTCATGAGCATTTGTGAGATGAATCAAGGTCACTCATGAGTTTAAAAGGCAGGTCAGCTATCCAAGAAATGGTCTGGGGGTTGTTATGGGTAAAGCATTGCACAATGGCCATCTTCCACTGCAGAACATCAAGGAGGACACTTTAGTAGGTCTTTAGAAGGGGCTGAGGAACTTTATCAAAACACGTGCAAGATTTGAATGGTAGGTTCAGCAGGATTGTCCCTCATGGTAAGCTGAGTTCCCTTCAACCCTTAAAACCCTGATCACCCATGCAAATGGCAGCACCATGTAGTCCTTCATACATGGAGAGCCATATGGAGCTGCATCTGCTGACTTGCTGGCTCCAAGTCCTACTCTGAGATGGAGCATTTCCAGGCTCAGAGTGCAACAGAATGGGAAATTGAAGTGGCTTTGGAGATGACTAGGAACCTTTAACCATCCTGTATCAATGGCTCTTTGCTGTGCTGTGATGGTATCCAAAGGGGAAGGTGTCTGAGTGCTGAAGCTGCCCTTGGAAGAAGATAGCTGTGAGCTGGTTTTCTGCTCAGCCTGTTTATTCCTTGAAATAAGAGCAGGTTTCGCAACCTCACATGGTTCAACTGGCAACTTCCAGTGTGTCACTGTTTACTTTTGCTGCACTGGGATGGAGATCCCTACAAAGCATGAATGCAACTTCAGCCGTTTTCTACAGTCAGCTTCTGTCTTTTCAGTGGTCTCCAGCACAATAAGATCCATGAAATCAGAGCAGACACCTTTGGAGAGCTAATGGCCCTGCGCTCCATGTAAGTATAGCCAGGCTTGGCAGACTGACCCTTTCTCAGGGTGGGAAGGGGAACTGTTAGCAGCCAACCAAGGTGACATGGAGAATCCTGACTGTCCTTCCTCTATTTCTGCTGGGAGGCTTTGTTTTCATCACTAGATTGGCTGGTCCCAACCTTCTTCTACCTCTCCTTGTAAAAGCACTGGGGCAGAAACCTTCACCCTGATCTCCCTTTTGCACACAGAGCCACTGGACAGGACTGGTGGTGATGGAGGCTGTGAGGAGGTCAGCGAAGCTGAGTCTAGCAGTATGCAGGACACACCAGCCCAGGATGTGTCTGGAAGATGTAATAAGACAGAACTTAGGGCAGACCAAGGAGCTGCAGATCCCGCATTTGTTCGCATCTAATTTCTGGCCTAGACCAGTGTCAGCAGATTTACTGTTCTGCTCTTCACCCCTCTTACTGGCATATCCTTGCCTTGCAGAGACCTGAGTTGGAATTACATCCAGTTTATTCATCCTGAAGCCTTTGTGACTCTGCGCTCACTCACCAAGCTGTAAGTTGCAGTGATATTTCTTTCACAGAGGGCCATGGAAAGCAGATATTTGAAAACTTCAGACTGACTTCCTGAGCTGCCAGGGCACTTGGTGTTTAGATTTCAGAGGGGTGCAGTGCTGACGCACTCAGTCTTGCCAGAGGTGCTTGTCTCAGCGCTTTGCATGAGCAAACCAAATTCCAAGGTGTCCTGTCAATATTAGAGGGAGGATGAGAGTGCAGAAATGGCCATCTTCGAGATGTTCACACCCTTAACATTTAACACATCACATCCACTTTCTGATGTTCTCATACTTGCCTGATGTCTTTATCACACTTCAGCTTCACAGTCCATTTCAGTAATAGTCATCACAGACCATCTTCATTGGTGCTGGAGGGGTTTCCGTCCTCAGTCCAAGCCTTGTCAGTATTTTATGAGCCATGAGATACAGTCATACCTGATTTATCATAGCAAGAAGTGGTGGTGGAGGAAATGCATGAGATACATAGGGGCACAAGGAGGTAGATATCACATAGCACTTTCAGCAGGAACATGAACCCCTGCTAGCCTCCCCATTTCCTCCAGGGTTTGCAGTATCAGTTCTTGAGGAGCCCAGTCCCCATGCATCACTCAACCCCATTTCAGCATCACATTTCAGGGAGCAACAAAGGCAGACAGCAAGACGCCCTGAACCTCTGCTTGGCTTTGATATCTCTAGCATCAAAACCCTAATCAGACTGACCCTCTTTGCTTTCCATTCACCAGGGACTTGACTGATAACCAGCTGGTCACGCTGCCTCTGAATGGCTTGGGCGGACTGACCCATCTGAAGCTCCAAGGCAACCCGTCTCTCTCTGAACCCTTCCCTAAGGAGAGCTTCCCCAAAATGAGGTACTAATATTGCCCTAGGCACTGTTCGCTCCTTTACTTCTGGCTCTCAGCATAACTTGTGTTTGTTGATATCAATCAGCATCCTGTTTTGCTTGTTTGCCTCATGCTTTCCTCCATCCTCCCAGGCATGTAGGTTGAGCAAGCCTCGTCTGCTCCTAACATGCTTCATTCATCTTTTAAAGTCTTCCATGGGAAAGTGATGATGCACTCATGGGCCCATTGGCCCTACCCCCAAACACACACACACAAGTGGAACACATGAAGAAGGCCCAGCTAAGGGCTCCACTCAATGGAAAACATTCTCAGAAGCCAGTCTTAGCTAATGACATCCAGCTTTCTTTCAGTAAACTCTGTTTGTGTGGCCGTGCTTTTTCTGCTGTGGATTAATGAGGAGCCTGAAGGGGTCAAACTGAGCAAAAGGAGGCTGCAAAAGGCTTGGAGTTCAGTGCTGCACTGCAGGCTCTGGCTCTCCTGTAGCTTCATTAGCAGTGGGTCTCCAGCACTCCACGATCCCTCACAGTGAGGGACACACTGTACAGTGCTCCAGTTGATTTGAATCGTCCTCCGATAAAACCGTGTCCAGCTTGGATCTCCTGAATAATTGCCTTGGAGATATGTTGCCAGCAAGGACGTTGGAGCTGATGTTCCCTCTCATCCAATACAAGCTGAGAGTTCCCAAGGCCAGAGTTTCTCAGATTTAGGTCCTCACTGCTGAAGTTACAGGTCACTGTACCAACTGGGCTTACTAGCTCAGATCTAATGAGAAGAAGTGTTGAGCTCTTGCTGCAGTCTACCTGGACAGTGATGTCTTCAGGGCTTTTTCTTTTGATTTTTCTGACTCATCATAGCCTGGATCTGCTGCATGACAGTTTCCCAAATGGCTGGGGATCTCAGAAACTTCTGGAGGGATTTCCACACCCAAGATCTTTGTGCAGAGCAGTGCCAATTCAGCAATTGCAGGGGCTTTCCTGTCCACAGCAATCCCACTGGCATCTGTGGAGCTGGTTTGTATTTGTGCCAGAGAAACAGAGCCTGCAGGACTGGTTCATTGAACCAGGCCAGTCAATGCTTTCCCAAAATTTGGGGGTACTGCCACTAAGTAGCTTTTTTCTTGAAACTTAACATGTCTGCAGAAATCATCTGAAAACAGCCTTTAGCCATGCTGTGAAGATCTGTACCTCCCTACCACCTTTCAATGATAGCATTTAATTTGGAGTTTGTAACAGGAAGTAACTTTGTATACAGAGTTTCCATAGCCTCCCGGCACTCAGCCAAAAATGCCTGGGAACTTAAAATAAAAGCATATTTTTAGACTATAGAGTTTCACTATATTTACTGATTTTGTCAGAAGACCTTAACTGTCTGAAAAACTTAAGGTTCATTTGACTTCATCAGCAATCTCTCAGACTTCCAGCAAAGAAGCAGACATTTTCTGTCTTCGAAGAAAATAAAACTCGCAACTGATAGCCATTTTTTCTAGATGCTGTTCAGCTGCTGTTTAATTAACCATGTAACACACACTATAATTAAAAACTAACAATTGAAAGCAGACATATTAAAATGACTTGCTGCATTTGAGATAGCTGAAATTTCCCTGCCAGGGATGGTAGAGGGAGCCACAGTCATGGAATCAGAGCTTGTCTGCACATCTCTGACCTGTTGCACTTGCTCAAGCTCTTGGGAACTTCCTCACCTTAAAGAAGAAGAAATGAAAGGGTACCCAGCAAAAAGATGGACCCAGGGCAAAAACCTGATGATTCCACATGCAAAGGAAGCATGTGAATTCCACATGCATGTGGCAAGCATGGGAAAGCTAATTCAGTCTTAGAAGATCTGCAGAAAGGTTTTAGGAAATTGTCTGGGAATTTGAGTAGAGCTTCCAAACCTGGTGTTTGACGATATCCCATTGGCAGGCAGATAGTCTTTTAAGCACCAAGAATGGGGCACTGCAGAGGCACAGTGGGATAACTGGATCCTCACTCTGTCCTGCCCTGATTCCCTTATAGAGAGAGAAGTGTAGCCACCTGCTCCAGTGTAACCACCTGTTGATCCACAAGCTTTTACCACGTGTGAAAATTAGACACAAACTGCAAAGCAATGGAGAATCAAGTCATGGAACCAATGTGCCTAAATGCTCTGCTTTCCCCCTTTGCAGAGTCCTTGAAGTACCTTACGCTTATCAGTGCTGTGCCTACGGAAGTTGCAGCAACTTCTTCAAGGTATCAAACCAATGGGAAGCAGAAGACATGAGCCCTGAGATGGAGGATCCCCATAAGCAGACCATGGAATTGTTTCCAGGTCACACTGATAACCACTGTAAGTAAATTTGGCTGAACGGTGACCAATCTGTGGGCTGGACCATGCTGCGAACTTGGATGTGATCCAGCATTTGCAGGAGTGTTTCCATTGCAAGCTATGGAGTTACACCTGCCCCAGAGAGAAGGCAGAGTGATGATTCTCCATTTCAGGTGGCAAGTATCTGTGAATGGGCTTCAGCCAGTGTCACTGCATTGGAGGAAGCAAGGAAGAGCTTATCTGGCACTTCTAAACATTCACTGTCTCACAAAAAGATTTGGCAATCTTCAACAGCATGGACACAGGCACTAATTGGACCATGCTGACTATAGAGGGAGGGAGGCCACACAAGCCACCTGGGTGAGGTGGCCAAGGTTACATGAAACAGTTTCTGGCCTTGGTCACTAGGCAGTACAAAGTCTGTGGCAGGATGTCAGTCTTTGTAGATATCACTCTGCTGAGGATGGTCTCTAAGATTAATCTGAACAAAAAGAGACCAAAGAATTGGAAAAAAACGTAGGTTCAGCATAGAGGCTGGGCTATGCAGGGCACAAGAGGCCCCGCAGTTAAGACTGAGTGAGGAGTTCTGTTCAAAACTCAGTTTTTTCAGTGCTCCAAATAACTTCTACATAGATGCTCTTGGAATCTGTTGCATCCACAGTCTTGCATCTCGGTGGCAGCTCCGTGTGAAAAGCTGGTCTGATCCCCTTTGAAGAGAATCTCAGAAAAAATGCAAAGAAAAGTTTTAGGATGCAGCTTGAGCATATAAATTCACATTGTTTACATGTTTATGTAAATACAGAATTCACATGCACTTGCAAGGCCTGGGGCATCCTTTAAGCAGATCTACATCTCAGTGCACTCCTGCAGGAAATAGAGGATGCTGTGCCCTCAAGGACCAGTACAGCCACATTTTAATCACCTGCCCCTGGAAGCACCTTAAGCCCAGCCAGTAACAGGCTGGAAGCAGAGTCTCCTCTTGCTTCCTAAGCAGGCAAGACAAGACAGAGAAAGGTATTGACCCAGAGCAGCTGGGTTTACATGGGGAACTCGGTGCTATAGCAGTGATGGGAGGCAGGATAACGGATGCTGGTTGATACCTTGTTCTTGCCATCTGCCCCACTCCGATATTTCACAGGCTAAGAATAAGCTTTAGCGGTGTAAAATGTCCAGTCAGGCACTAGCAAACGTGAGCATGATGTGACTCCAGGAAGTGTGCTAAGCTTGGTGGATACGCTGGGCAGACAGTACAGAGGAGCCATATGTTAAGGTCATTGCTGCAGGAATTTCTTCTCAGATGGGTTATTTTTTCCATCATTAGTGCAGCCCATACAGTAATAATCTTAGTGCATATACTCAGGGAGTTTGACCAGTAAATTACAGTGTCTTCAATGAAACTGTAAAAAGACATGGTTTGATGAGAGGGTCCACAGCACTGCTTACAGACCTGCTCTTGCTGGGTACCCTTCACTGCAACTGAAGCCACTTGATATCTGGTCCCACCAGAAGACCAGTCTTGGTCCCACCAGAAGACCAGTACCTACCACAAGGCTCCCAGTTCTCCAAGTATGTCTCAGTTCCTCAGATTAAGTGTATGTTCATGAGACATTAGGAGCAGAGAAAAAAATGTTGAACAATTGCCTGGAAGAGATTTTTAGCTACTCATATAAGGCCAGAATTTCAGAGGTTAAAGCCCTGGGCAAACTACAAAGGTACAAATGTTGAATGCACAAGAACATCCTTGCTAAGCATAGCCCTCACACATAACTCTCCTTTCCATTGAGCAAAATGGCCTGTATGCATGGTCTACTCTTGACAATGAGGGTTTTGTAATATTGTTGTTTTAGTTAATTAATTGTTGCTTTATTTCTGTTCCCAAAGCCTCCTTTCTGATGGTCCCCAGTGGTATTCAGCTCTATTATACGAATCTTGTAACAGTTCCTCATTATGGAGGAAGAAAAGCTCCCAGACATTCCTTCCCTGAAAGAGATGAAGCGGCCTCGTTAAGAGCAAATAACTCCCGACATTTTCCCTGCAGTGTGTGGCCAGACTCGTCAGGGCAGTGCTGTGGGAGAACTTGTGAGGGAGGGATGGGGCAAGTTTCCAGATGATGATGTCCTCAAGATCTTACATAATGCTCCTGGCAGCACCAAGGAGCCCTGTATGAACAGAAATGCCTGTCTTGCCCAGCCCAGCATCTCTATTAGCTTGTAAAACTGATTAATTAACTGCTGCAACCATTCAGCGAGCCCTAGAGAGTCCTCAGAGGTACAATTTTCCTACTCCTGTCATTCAATAAGCCTACCAGAACCCACTGAAAGCAGATGTCCAGGCACCTTCTTCTGTATGTAGTCTAAGCTGAGATGAGCCCTTCTATCTTCGATTTCTCTGCCAGCATCCTTCTCTGTGACTGAGTGCTGAAACTGAGGTGGTACAGGGGGGAAAATATGTCGTTCATTTTCCTCCTTTCCGTCTTTTCATGAGCATCTCTGTAGTATAACAAAATCAGCTGAGCAATTCTGAATGTAGGTTAAGAGATGTTTTCTCCAATTCACCACTTTTTTAAAACATAATGTCAGAACTTGCTAAATTACAAATCATGAATATTAACATGTGAGCTCCCTCATCCCTCACAAGGTGATTTTGCTGAAACTTTGCAGAGGACACAGACTTGAGGGAGATCTCAGAAAACTGTATGTAAGACTGGTACAAGGCTTTTTTGTTAGATCCAGGGGAATGTTTGTGCATCACACACTGGGATATATGGAGGAAAGTCTATCTGGTGGACAGCAGTACCTTGTGAAATGCCATCATTCACAGAAATACCTGAAGATCTACTCCCTGGGAACTCTTCTGGAGGCCTTCAAGTGCTGCTATAGTATCATCAGTACCAAAAAAAAAGAGAGACATCAGTTTTCCTTAGAAGCAAAATCAAATCTGATCTCATTATATAGTACTTACAAATTAGGTTGATATTATTATATCTTGGCTTCTTGTGTAATCAGAAATGAAGCAGATACACCAAACATGGGGGCTGAGAGGAGTAAGCTAGCTGGATTTATGTCCACGGACAAATCAGCCTCTCAGGACTTAGATGCCCACTGCTTGCAATGATACTCAGATTCCCCTACCTTCCTTGGTAATGACATTTGTTAGGAAATCTTTTCATTATCGTATAGTTTGGCTACAAAAATAACAATGATTCTCTGAAAGCAATATTTCTATCTGGTTATAAATCAGGGATTTATCATTTCACTACAACATCTTAGATCTAAAATCGTGAACTGAGATAAAATAGCAGCACCCAACCTAGTGACCATTAGTCAGATAGATTAAGGTTTAAGGGATCCAGTTTAAGCACCAGGGAGGCTGACAGCAGGGCAGATAGGCCAGGGTCTGCACTGACAGTCACAGTCCCACCCTACCAAAGCAAGATGAACAGATCTGGCAACATTAATCAGGCTCGACCAACAGTTCATATCACCAAGTACATAGAGAAGCAGCAGGTCTGTTGGCCAGGCCAGCAAGCCAAGTCAGAAAATCAGGGTCAGGATCAGGAATGTCCAAGACCAGGCACACCTGTAGCTGCAACATAGCTTAGGCAGGGATGAATTGCGAGAGCCTGAGCTTAACAACCGCTCTCAGGCGAAGGGGGAGCTGCCTCGTGCTGAGGCATCTCACAGTTCCCTGACTCTTGGCCAGAGAGAGATGCTGTCAATGAGGCCCTTAGCCCAGAGGATGGGCTATTGCACACAGGGCCGTTACAAGCTGGACCCTCTGACACCCAGTAACGGTGTGGGCTCTTCTCTTGCCCACATACTGGCAGCTGGCAGCAGAAAAGCGGCAGTGCTCATTGCATGGGCAGCTGCCTGTGCACTAATGCCAAGGGAGAGAGGAATTATCTGCAAGCCCCAAACAAGGACTGCCTGGCACAAGGCAGCCAATATAAAAGGGGGAGAAGCATCCAGCAGAACATTTTGGATTCTCTCTGCTCTCCAGCAATTCTCCTCCTCTTCCTCCTACTTTCACATTCAGGGAGACCATTTGCCAGTGAAAGGGTTAAGTATTTATTTTTTACAAGGCCTCAGAAAGTGGAGGTGCCTTAATATTCACACAAATAGGATCTAACTCATAAACAATGCAGTCTGCCTTACTAGAACAGAATAGACGTTTTCATTTCTCTACAATTCCCTGGCTGAGGGAAGTACCAATTTCCAGTGCAGGGAAATACATTTTCTGCTTTGAATCCTGTCGTGCTGGCCAAGGTTGGCAGTCTGGCAAAACAAAAGCTCAATGCCTTCACCTCATACAAATGCTAAACTTACACCTAAGAACAGTCTTTGTGCATTCCGACATATTGAAAAGAAAAGCAATAGGAAGAGATTGCATTTTAATTTTATCAGGGGGTGGATTTGTACAGAAAGTGCCCATCTCTGCACTGATTAGAGTGCTGTGACAGCACATCATAGCCCCTGCACTGTGTATGGAAAAGACACTGGAGATTTATAAGACTATAAAATACAGTGAGGAAATATTTTTCCATACAGCTGTGAGTGTTTTCTTGCCAGACTCCAGAGCAGCAGCAATATTTCAACTCTTAAACAGTTTTTCAAAATGTCTTTTTTTTTCCGAAGTGCGCTGAAGCCGAGAAAGCCACAATGCTTGTCAGGAGGCACTAAACATAGCACATTATTTGTCATCATTCCTTGATCAGATCATCCCAAGCTTTAATTTCAAGCACAGTCAGAAAGCAGGCCTCATGAGAGGGACCATTTCTCGTTCTCTCAGGCACGTAAATCCTGCTCGAGTTGGCCACATCTTCAGCACCTTGACACCACTTGTCTTTCTCAGCCGAGAGGCTGGAGCTGTCACAGACTGTGTACACTCACTGCTGTGCACCAGGGTCCACCAGCATCCATCCTCATCATCCAAGGGAGGCTTCATTCCACAACCAGAGATCCGCTCTAAGCTCTCTGGCTGTCAAGATGCAGCAAGCAGAAAACACAGCCTCTTGCCTTCCTTTTGTCAGCAGAAAACATCTCCAGAGTTCCCCACTGGGAGCAGAAGGCCAGCGTTGGTGCCATGGTTGGGGATGGGGAAGCAGCCCCTGTCCTCTCTGTGCCATTCCCAAATGCTGTGAATCAGCAGGGTTTGAGAAGGGCAACAGAAACCGAAGCAGAAAAGCATGTCTTGGATTAGACTAAGAAGATGCCATTCACTTTGGTGATGACCTTCACCATTTGGCCTGCTGAAAGCACATGGAAAGCACAACTGAGGTCTTGACCACATTCTCTTCCAGTACCTTGTCCCCTGGCCAAGGAGTCTCTGTCTCCCCCTTCAGAGAGCCCAAGCTTGGCCGGAGTGATGGAGAAGCCAGTCCATCAGGCTGGGCTGTGCGTGTGGTGCAGCCTGGTTCACAGTTGTATAGATCACAAGGATCCAGAATCTGCTGGATTTGTCTCTGAGCAAAACCAGGATTGGGAACCTCCGGGGTTAAAAACAAGGCATCACAATCCCCAGAAATCATAAGATATAAAATAAACCACCAAATGCTTGGGGCAGGGGGGTGTCTTTTTGCTTCTGAGTCATTTGGTGGTGGTGGTTGTTGATGAGGAGGAATTTGTGCTGAAGCAGAGGTTAAGAGCTCTCTTAGAACAAAACTCCAAAGTCCTTGTTGATGAACTAACATTGGACAAATCCTTTCCAGAGGATGCATTTAAAGGCTTTGTTTTCTGTAACTGCATAGGCCAGAGTATTTCTTTTTGTAAAAAAAAGAAACAAGCTGGGAGGAGAGATCTGCATTCACACAGCTCTAGGATCTGTGGTTCTTATAATTCAAATATTTGGAGGAACCTTCTAAAAGCATAGCGGTTGGCCATATTGCAACCCATCAGCTTTTACAAGACAGCTCCATGACTTCTCCTTCCACAGCACTGACTGCAGAGGACAAATTGGACACAGCAGCTACTTTGAACTTGTGGATGGGGAACAGGCTGGAAAGGTCTTTATCAAAGGACAGAGGCAGTAGGGAAAGCTGATGGCCCTGCTAACCCTGATGGCCCTGCTCGTTCTCCTCTGAGCACCATTTCTGTTGTTTTCTCCACAGATGACTTAGATGCAGATGACCTCCAGCTGGACCTTGAGGAATCAAAGTTGCACCCCACTATACAGTGCACGCCCAGTCCTGGTAAGCACCAAGGAAAATCCTTCCTCTGAACACAGGTGGCTCCTAGGGGCCTTCCTGCAGCAACTCTCAGATGTGCAGATCACAAGCCTGAATGGGTAGGCTTTGGCCAGTGTGGGGACAAATGAGGAGGACATCTCCCCTATCCCACTCTGGTGTAGCTGCCCTCCTATGAGGAGTGGACACAGCACCCTTCTCGACGCAGCACCCTTCTCCACACTGCACCACTGTCGCGTCCTTCTCCACACAGAGAAGGGCATTGCAGTGGCAATGCTGAGACCTGACCTTCCATTTACAAAGCCCTTATAAGTGTGGCCTTTCTCCTCTCACATGCTCTCTTCCTACACCTCGTGCCTGTTGCAGACAAGTTCTGGCAGCAGGCCCTAATCTGCATGTTGGAACCCACCCCAGTGCAGGGACACAAGGGACCTAGGACAGAGCTAAGAGGTGACACTACAAGTTGCATGCAGATCCTACTGCAGGAGAGGGCAGACAATGTTGTTTGCTTCTTTCCAGCCCCTTGGTATCCAGTAAGCATGGGGCTGATGTGCTGGGAGATGTCTGGGACCAGGCCACTGCTCCAAGCAGCACCAGGAGAGCAGAGCAATATATGCTGGGAATAACTTCAGGCCTTGTTTTCTTTCAGGTCCCTTCAAGCCTTGTGATCACTTGTTTGAGAGCTGGATCATCCGCCTGGGTGTCTGGGCCATAGTTCTGGTCTCAGTGCTCTGCAACGGGCTCGTCATTGTGGCTGTCTTTGCCTCTCCCAGTTACCTCTCCCCGGTTAAGTTTGTCATCGGCTCCATAGCTGGAGCCAACATGCTGACCGGCATCTACTGCAGCATGCTGGCTCTGGTGGATTCCCTGACCTACGGCCAGTTTGCTAACTATGGTGCCAGGTGGGAGAGCGGCGTAGGCTGCAGGGTGACAGGGTTCCTCTCCGTGCTTGCCTCAGAGGCTGCCATCTTCCTGCTGACGCTGGCTGCCGTGCAGTGCAGCATTTCAGTCTCCTGTGTGCGGGGGTACGGGAAGTTACCCGCCTTGGGCAAGGTCAAGGCCGCTGCCCTTTGCTGTCTGTTGCTGTCCTCTGCTGCTGCAGCTCTGCCTCTCTTCTCCATTGGGGAATATGGAGCATCCCCTCTCTGCCTCCCATACCCCATCCCGGATGGGAAACCTGCCACCCTGGGCTTCACTGTGGCCTTAGTGATGACAAACATGCTCTGCTTCCTGACTATCACGGGCACCTACATCCGGCTCTACTGCCACCTGCTGAAAGGCGAGTTCAGCGCTGTCTGGGATTGCGCCATGGTCAAGCATGTGGCCTGGTTGATCTTCACCAACTGCCTCCTCTACAGCCCAGTGGCCTTCCTCACCTTCTCCTCCATGCTCAACCTCTTCCTCATCACCCCAGAGGTCATCAAGTCCATCCTGCTTGTGGTCTTGCCCCTGCCCGCCTGCCTGAATCCCCTGCTCTACCTGTTGTTCAACCCCCACTTCAGAGATGATCTCCGCCTGCTGCGGCAGAAGGGCCAGGACAAGGGAAGCTACACCCAGTCCTGTAGGGTTGATGACATGGAGAGAAGCTCCTATGACTCCACCCAGGCTCTTGTGAGCTTCTCTGACATCGACCACATATTTGAGACTCCTGACTCCCTGGTGGTGCACCCCATCCTTGACAACTACAGCTTTCCCTCCATGACACTCATCCCCTGCCAGCAAAGGGTGGGCACCAGGGGCAAGGAGAGGGGCTACTCTGAGCATTGCCCCTGCCTCAATGACAGTGAGGTTCTGCTCACTTCGGAAAGCCGAGACGCAGCCAGCAGCAGCCTCCGGATAGCCTTCTTCTCCACCCCACCCTCACCACCCTATACATCTCACTTATAAACCTCCTCTGAGAAGCCGTGCAAGACAGCCCCACACCAGGCACTGACAGCCAGTCCCAACACAGTGGCCAGCAAGGTGACAGCGGGTTGCTCCATGTAAAGCACGGATAAAACCCATCCATCCTCACCCCCATCACATAAGTCTTGGCAACAGGCGCCACATTGCCAGCTGCCTCTCCTGGACGGGCTCTGACTGAGTTCCAGATACTCAGGGCTGGCCACGGCAGGATATTAATCTCCTGTGTGAGAGCTTCCCTTGCTAGTGACTGCATGGGAGAGAGCCCCAGCAGCTCAGGAAATGTGTCAGGGAGACTCTCCTCCTACTCATCCCGTAGCATCACAAGCTGAGAACAGCCCTGAGCAGAAAGCAGAAGCCTGCAGCAAAACCAAGTATGCCTTAGCAAGGGAGAGACATCTTAGCAAGAAAAAAACATCGTGCTCTGGCAGAAATGTGTAGAAATGGCCTGCCAATGCTGCAGGCCTTGCTCCTTGGGGTCCTCTTCAGGCCTCACTGACCCCAGAAAGTGGGCTTGTGTCTGACCCACACCATTGATGGGAAGAGCAAAAGAAGGGGATTAAAAAGCTGTGTATTTGTGTGTGCACGTGAGGTTCGGAATGCCTCCGTTTTGGGAGGCTCTGGCTCACCTGCCTGGAGCCACATGGGTTAGACTGGACCCACCCTTTGAGCTGATGTCAGAGGCTGGGAATGCTCAGCCCCTCCTTCCGCCTGGCCCACAGTGTCTAACAAGAGGATCTCTAAACCCTAAGGCAGATAAATGCCTTGCTGAGATAACACAGCGACACCTGGTCATGGCCCTCAAGGGAACATAGAACTCTCTCCCGTTTTGTTTGTTCCCTTCATGGGGCAGCTTTTGCACCCTGGCAGACACTTGGGGGCACTTCTGCCTGTACCACCTGGTCAAGTGTGGTGGAAACAAGATCTGGATCAGTCACTGACCCCAAAGTTCCCTCCTAGAAGAGCCTTTCAGTTCTTGGGTACCCATTCCCCATACAAGATAGCCAGCTTGGGGGCTGTGTGTGCCCTCCCATATTCTGAGGGCAGCTAATGCAGAAGGAGGGAATAGAGGCCAGCCGTGTGAGACGATGGCGTCAGGAGGACATAAGCCACTGGAAAGAGCCCCCAGTTCACTCCTTGCAGCTCAGGAATTTCCCAAACCCACCTACTCGATCCAAATCTCTCCCACTGCCACCCAACGTGGCAAGGAGTCCCTGCGGTCAGAGCTCAGGCCCTGGACAAAGCTTTGGTTCTGCTGACATTACTTCAGCTGTATAAGTCTTTCATTCTTGTCAGATAATAAATGAGCCCGATTGCTGACCAGTGGCTGCCTTCTGTCCTCTTGTGTGTGAGAGCACCTTGGTGCTTCTTTCAGCACCTGATTGCCTGCTTCTCCCAGCCAAAACGGAGCTGTTGTGCCTCAGATGCTATCTCTATTCCCTTAGTGAGGACAGGAGAACCAGGCCTCTCATTAAATCCAACATACATGAAGAATGAGACCCTGAGCGTAATGACCCCACAGACAAGAACTACCTGTTTGTGGCCCCTGATCTGCTGCTCAGCTGCGTCCAGCTTATGGATTCATGAGCAGAACAGTGGCTGCTGCACAGCGGTTTAGGGACCTTATAACAGGTTCCCTTGTACAAAATAGACTCCCCAGTTACAGCCCACCTCTTCTCCCCTTCTCTGCACATGCCCCCTGTAGTCTCATCTGAAGGACAATGAAAGAAGGACTTGGGGGATCAACAGGAAATCAGAGGAATGAGAACTAAAGATGTGATGAACAGCTCAAATCTAGTAACAGAATCCAAAGCTCTCCTATGCAGCTCCCATGGAGGCTACGAAAAATAAGTCTTGTTACAATATTTGGATTCTGATCTAGATTTCTGACATCCTACATATGTTCAAAACCAACTCTCATGGTTGGTCCTTTAAAAATACGGAGTGTCCTGTTTCCTCAGGGCTGCTTATTTGCAGTTAAATGGGAAATATTCATATCTAATTTGATTTGCAGAAATAAAATGCTTAGAAGTGGAATTATATACCCCCAGCATAAATCACAACTCCATAAGGAAATCCCACATTGTAAGACACCCCCCCAAAAAAACACCTTAAAGCCCATGCAAAAGACCCAGTGATATTCACAAGACGAGCATCACTGCACGTCACAGACTAACATTGCAGCACTGTCTGAAATCTCCTGCACTGCTGCCACGAGCACTCAGGCCACGTTAACAGGCCTTAAGCTATCCAGAGAAGCCCGTGACAGAAAATGAATGGTGCTCCTGAGCTCTCCATGGGCTCTGGGCCATCCGTTCATGGACTGCTGGAGCTTTCCAGGGACTGTGCCCATCATTTTTGGGTCTAAGTGAAGAGGAGGAAGAATATCTGAGAGTGTCTAAGCCAGGAATAGCCTGCGATGCCTGGGGACAGGAACAGGATTGATGCAGGCTCAGGCAATGTTGCACCTTTCCTCCCCAAAACAATGTCATTGCTCCACAAAGCTGTGGAAAACTTCCCAGCGAGACTGGGCAAATATCCTTCAGAGTGTGTAGACAACTCCTAGTCAGTGTGAGACTTCCCACCGCTGCCCCACCGCCTGGCCAGTGCCCAGTAGTCCTGCTAGTTTTCATTGTGCCAGAGCCCAGCTGAGCCCTGTGCCCCTCGCTGCCTATTTCAGAGGCCCCACAATAAATGATGCCCATGCAAGTCCTGATCATTACCCTCTTGTAGCCCAGGATCTTGTAGGCCCTGATCCACCCTGTTTTCAATCTCATTTGTGTCTTCAGGCACATGCCTGGAGGGTATCCCCTCTGTGGGGACATTGTCCATGCCGAGGATAGGTCATGGAGGAGCACGGACAGGAGAAGCACCTCTGGAAAAGGAGGGACAAAGAGAGGACCAGACCTCCCCAGAAAGCAGACTCACCATGAAGTCCAGAAGCATTTCATTGCCAATCAGTGGGAAACCTTTTCCTGTTGTCACAGGGTCTGCAGGCTGCCCCAGCCTCGTCCAGGGAAGCTCTGGCCAAACAATCACCCCGAAAGCCAGTGCCCATGTTATGGCAATCCAGGCACCGTGTGCCCCAAAGAGAACCGAGCTATGGGGTAAAGATTCTGTGCCAGTACTCTTTCCTACCCTGTAGAGCCAGCTCTCATCAGGCTCAGTGCTCTTCCTCGTTGGTCCTTCTGCATACGCCAGACGCCTGCACGAGCGCTTCTCACAGAGCAGAGATGAAAACTGCATTCCCAGGTGCATTTGGGGTCCCTCGGAGCCATGCAGAGCAAAAGTACCCTGAAGTGATCCTGGGCTGTGGGCCCAGTAGGAAACCTGAAAGGAAGAGGGGAGCACAAACACAACATGCGCTGTAGAGGCTCCCAAGAGGCAGTGAGTGCCTATGGATCTGCAGAGGTGCTGAGGGAACCTGGCCTCTTCCCCTCTGCTATTATGGGCCATAAATTCAGAGTATAAACTCTCTGGCAAGTGCTCACTGAAGTGCCTTTCATCACATCTGCAACAGAGCACACTCAAGGCTTCCCACCTACCAAACACTAAATTCCATAATTAAAAAAAAAAAAAAAAAAAAGCAATCCTACATCCTACATCTCTCTACTTAACAGTTCTTTTGTCCTTTATTGGTGCCAGGTCTTCAGACAGCTTAGCCCTCTGTCAGTTTTGAGGCAAGTGTAAGTCTGCTAGTCCATTCTCACAGTACCACCACCAGCCACACAGCCCCATAAGTTTCTGCCTGAGGAGTCAGCCTGAACTATGTAGATGGTGGGTGGTCAACCAACAGAGATGACTACAGCAAGCCCAAGACAGCCGTGAGGAGGGGAGTTCTCACTCCCCGCTCTTCACCAGCAAGGACTCAGGAGGCTGCTTTTCTCCTGCCTCCTGGACTAAGCTTTGGCAGTGAAATAACACACTGGACAACTCCTTTCCAGATGATCTTCTTCAAGGATACCAAATGTTATCAGGGCCCTCAACAGCATCGCAAGGTCCTTGAGGCATCATTTCTCTTTTCACTGCAGACAGGGCTCCCCTGGACTCAGGCTGTGTGTCCATGAAGACAAGGCTTGTCCCTGTTCATCCGGAAGGCAGCTCCATCGGGCTGGAAGAGGCCCGGCTGCCAGACAGCCTCAGGCGGCAGCCTGGGAGTTTCACCTCTTGGCTGGACAAAAGGAGCAGCAGTGTGAAAGCCACCATGGTAGGGCTGTCAGTGTGACAGACAGTGCTGGAAACTTCGCTCAGTTGGTGGTCCCAGGCCCTCTCTGAAATGCAGGGGGTTGCCAGGAGCTGATGGTGGCTGTGGGTCTTGCCTGCTGCACACTATGCGTGAGGGCACAGAGGTATTTGGTGGTGCTGTGCGGAGGAGAACCAGGCCATGCCACCTCATGGGATAAATTTTGGCTGATGTGGAGTATTCCAGACAGAGGCCCTCTGGGTGGCTGGTGACTCGTGGAGCTGCTCTGGACACCATTGTCAGGGCTGGGCACCTTTGGGGTTTCTCCTGCACGTCAGCAAGGCCCTGTCAGGACACACTGAAGGGGCCAGCCAGCATGGTTGACTGAGGAGCGTGGCCCTGAGGGATCCGGAAGCATTGTCTAGGAGGACAATGCAGAGGCAGTTTGTAGGCACTCTCAAATGTCAATTTTTTTTCACTTGTCCAGCCCCTCATGGTTAAAGATGTGCAACTCCTCTGAAACCAAGCCAGTGAAGCAAGCACCCCACAGTATTATTTTTTCAGTCTCATTGTTTTTCCATCAATGTTGGGATTTCTGGAAGCCCGAGCCACAATTTGGAACACACAGGATAGCAGTGCTACCACAGCCATAGGAATCCAGGCGATGAGAGCCAGGCTTTGCATGGGATGGCAGGATCTGGGACTAGCGAAGGAAGCCTGAAGAAGCAGAGACATCCTGGAGAACATAAGCGCTTCTTCTGGACTGAAACGTGCCTCACTTTGGCAGCTGACTTCAGCAATTTCAGGTTAAATCCCAAGGTACTAAAGGATTGATGTCTCTTTTCTATTCTCTATTGACTCAAAACCATACTTAAGTTTTCAGACCATCTCTACCAAACATGCCCCATGATCTATTACTGTTCAAGACCTTACTGAGAACTTCCAGGCTATTCATTAACAGAATACATGCTGGTCTGAGCTCCTAAAAGCAAACAAAAAGCATTTCATCTCATTTTTTTCTCTATGAATGTTTCATAAGCTGTATTTCCCGCTGAGATCTGTCCCCTGCCATCCACACCCAAAGCTTCTCTATACTGAAACTGCATTCCCAGGCCTGGGTTCCTGCCCGTACCTCTTAGCTCCAGGTCATCTTCCACTTTGTTTTCATTGAAGGAGAAGCTTTGTGCTCTCATTTCTAGAGGTTTGCATGGTTCAGTGTGTGCCCTCTTCCTTCAGCCACAGATCTCAAAAGAGCATGCTGGCTGGTGTAGCTATAGGCAGACACAGTCAGAAAGAGCTCTGGCTTTGGCTGTCAGTGTGAAAAGCCTTACGACCTTGGATCTCCAGTGCCCACAATATAGGTTTCTCTATGGCCCACTTTTGACATGGAGTTCTCAAAGACGGGCAGATTGGCACAAAGAAAGCTGAGATCTCACGGATAATCTGCTGGAAGGCTCTGAGCAGCAAGAGACACTAGATTGAACCCCAACACAGCAGGGTGCCAGTGCTGAATGTGGAGCAATGGCTTCTTGGCAACCTACTAGGCCAAGGAGAGGGACAGTTCGGATACACCAGGTTACCACATCCAAGACTGTGGTACCCAGATCTCTGATGTCTGGAAAGAGCAGTCTTTACCCTGCCTGAGTGGGGAGACTGGTCTATTTTGTAGCTGTAACTACTGGAATGCTAGGTGACATTTCATCTGGGGAAAAAAAAAAAAAAAAAGATAAGGTTCCTATATAGATTTCAGCTCCAGCTCTAAATTCAGCACACTTCAGAATCACACAACCACGTGATCACAGAATGGTTGAGGTCCAGAGGAACCTCTGGAAAGCATCTAGTTTAATTCCTCTGCTAAAGCTCATCACCTACAGCACAGAACCCTGTCCAGGTGATTTTTGAATATCTCTAAGAATGGACACTCCACTACATCTTTGGGCAACCTGTCCCAGTGTTGTCACAGTAAAGTTCCTCCTTATGTTCAGATGAAATGTCTTGTGCTTAAGTTTGTGTTTGTTGCCTCTTGTCCTATCACTTGGCACCACTGAAAAAGAGTTTGGCTCCATCCTCTTGACACCATCCCTTCAGATATGTATACACATTGATAAGATCCCCCCTGCCTCCTCTTCTCCAGGCTGAACAGATCCAGCTCTCTCAACCTTTCCTTGTATGAGATACTCCAGCTCCTTAATCATCTAAGTAGCCCTTTGCTACTTTCCAGTAGCTCCATATCTCTTTTGTACTGCAGAACCCAGAGCTGGACATAGTACTCCAGGTGTGGCCTCAGCAGGGCTGAGAAGAGGGGAAGGATCAACCTCCCTTGAGCTGCTGCCAACGCTCTTCCCAATGTAGCCTAAGAGACCACTGGCCTTCTTGGCCATAGGTCACATTGCTGGCTCACGGTCAACTTGTCCACCAGGACTTCCAGGTCCTTCTCTGCAGAACAGGCCAAGCCCCGACTTGTCCTTGGGGAATGAGGTCATTCCTCCCTAAGTGCAGGAGCCTGCACTTGCCTTTACTGAACTTCAAGAGGTTCCTCTCTGCCTGTCTCTCCAGCCTGTCCAGGTCCCTCTCAATGGCAGCACTGCCCTCTGGGGTATCAGTCACTCCTCCTAGTTTTGTATCATCAGCAAACTTGCAGAAGGTGCACTCTGTCCCTTCATCCAGGTGTTTAATGAATAAGTTGAACAGGATTGGACCCAGTAATGACTCAAGTAATGAGCACATTGATTACATCCCTCTGAGCTCTGCCATTCACAGTTTTCAACCTACCTCACTGTCTGCTCATCTTCACTCCTCTATTGCTCTCATACTTACCTACTTGGGATCCTTGTCAAGCAGCCATCCCCATCTTGGCTTGGACACCCTTTTGTCTTTGTTGCAGGCAGTAGTTGGGGATGTTGGGATTCAGACACCACTCCAAACACGATACAGGAGGAGTCAGCTTCTGCTGTGTCTGCTTCCTGCACACTGTACCTGACAATTCCTCCATGCCAGAGCCATGGAGGTCTTGAAATGCTCCACAGAGCTGGCCATTCTATGGAGGCTATGACTCTGCAGGAATGTATTATATGTATACTATGTCATACTGTGCATTAGGATATGTATGAATTTGTCTTTCTTGACAAATGCTTCCAAATCATCAACTCTTCTCCCTCTTTATTCTGCAGATAATTTTCCTCTACATGTACAAAGGCTGTCTACCATTTGTTTTCTCCTAAGTTCTAATAATATTATTCTTAAATACCATACTTAGGTATATTAATTGTCCTAGTGTCCTAGTCCTAATATTCTGTCAGGCAGAGTCTGCTTT
Source organism: Nothocercus julius (assembly GCA_013398735.1). Taxonomy (NCBI): domain Eukaryota; kingdom Metazoa; phylum Chordata; class Aves; order Tinamiformes; family Tinamidae; genus Nothocercus; species Nothocercus julius. Next base: position 805,897 of record VZSV01000212.1, on the reverse strand, counting down.
TAAAGACAGGAGATTTAGAACATTCTTATAATTTATTTTTAATACATGTTCTGCACCTTTCCAAATGTGAATCAGGAATAAGCCTCTGCAGAGTCAAGAAAACTCTCAACGCTCGCTGCTTGACCTTTCTGTACTCTATAGATGTTTTTGCATGTATATTTGACTTCAGACAAGGACACACACATACATGCACATAAATGTCCAGTAACCATGCATTCGTCTCTCTCCTCTAGTCCTGAATTATGTCTTGTGCACTGTCCATAGTGAGCAAGGAAATTGTTCTCTGCTGTAGCATGTAGAGCTGGGCTTATTCAGAGCTTTAGTCCAGATGAGTAATCAAGTCTTCCCAGCACAGAAAGGAAAGGGATTAGGGACTTCTCTACAGTATCCGACACTGTTAGGGAGAGCACACAGACTGTATAAGCATGGCAATCCTATTTCATGTTCATGCTTCTCTCTTAGGTCAATCCATGGCTTGTCTTTCTTTTGCCAGAATGTTGAACTTGTTCTGTCATTCGCAGCAGCTCAGCAAGTACATTTTCCACCTAGTCCTGACATCTAGCATTGTGAAATCTTAGTGACCTTCATTTATGCCTATACACTGATATGTAAAGGGAGTTACACTGATAGAATTTCAATGTTAGGAAACCATAAGAAACAAGAATTTAAATGGCTTACTTAAAATTGCAGTATCCTGTCCTGATGTACCTGACAGCATTTCTTCCAGGGTCTTCATCTTTTTTTTGTGTCAGAGACAAAAAACAAATCAGCCATAGATACTTGTGCATACATACTCATGCATTCAATGCCCAAAGTCAGATCTGACATGACAAGGAACAGATGCAAAGATGCAATTACAGCTGAAAGGTGCCAGTTCTACTGCAAGAGCACTAAAACAAAGTATGTCTATGGCAGGAAGTGTCCTTTGCGAATCTTCTAACCATTTTGCTCAACATGTTGAAACAATCTTATTGTATTTATAACTTAGCTATTGACTGTATGGTGAAGCAATCGCTGGGAAAAGGATGAGATGCAGCAGTGCTCTCCACTGTGTATTATGTGCATATTATGCACTTTGAACTACTGTTAACATCGTTTAATACCAAAACTCCAAGAAAGCAACAAACCTATGCACTTTAAACTAGTGCTAACACCATTTAATACCAAAACTCCAAGAAAGGAACAAACTATGCTCTAGATAGGCATATTGATATCCAAATTATGGAGAGACTTCTTTTTTCCATACGAACTCAAACATGCTTTTTTATTGAGCACTGCCATATCTACCATGCAAAATCTAGAAGGGCAAAAATGCCAATGTGCAAAAATACTTCCTTTGACAATATTAAGCAATTTCTCATTTATTCATTTATGCCTATCATCACAAATGGACTGTGGCAATGACTGTTTTATTCTTCCTTCTAAACAATTTGATGGGAAGAAAAAAAAAAGAAACAAAAAAAAAATCGAGACCCAGCAGCAGACATGACAAACATACTCTACACAAGGAACAATGCACATGGGCTCATTAAAAAGGATGAAATGGATCTCATCACTTACAGTGCTGTCTCTCTCTGTAGTTGAGGTAGAGAAATGGTCCTCTGGCCTTTACACAAGCCACACAATGAGCAACTGCAACTGACTCATCTGCCCTCCGACCTCTCCTGAACCAGTGCACTGAGGCTGCGATTTTTGGAGAGCCCCTTCTATCACAGAAACTTCTGAAAATCCCAGTCTTCAAAGTACAGCAATATACAGAATGAGAGAACCCACAATAAGACATCAGTTTATGCTGCACAGCTGCTTTTTTTTCTTAGTCTCCCACATAAGCAAGAAACAGTAGAAAGATTTTGCATCAGAAAAATTGTACTGTGCAGACAGCTGGGAATTCAGTATCTTCTAATCTCCCCCTAAAGAAATCCTACTGATACCTTCAGGAGTCAGTGGTAGGAGAGGAGACCAGAAAGCAAAGCTATGGAAGTCTGTAGAGGTGTCTCTTAGATTTAAGAAACAGCTCTTACCTAAATGGGATCTCATAAGATCTGTGTTCCAGTTTACAAGTAACACATGTTAAATATTTCCCTGCGAACCTCACAGGTCCTTAACTCCCTCCACACAACAGTTCAGGGAGGAGGCATTTCCATCACTAACTCGAGCCCCTGACTTAGCATCCTCAAATGCCTGCAGTTGGCTTCTGAGATATCACTGAGATTTCACTGTCAGTTTTCTTTTTGCCAGCACCTAGCAGCCTCAGACCATTTTTTGTGCTTAAAATGTCTGGTAACCTATTGACTCAGCTGTGACCAGGAATAAAGCGCATCCTGAAAGGCCCTTTTCCTCCTTAGTGACTGCAAATGTGCTTAATGACCGCAAAAATACTTGTGAAATTATTTTACTGTTAATAAAGCTTTGAGAGTTTAATAGTGAAGTCAGTTGCATTAAAGAAATGAGAAATTGAAATAAGTCAGCCTATAAAACTGTTCATCCAGAACTGATGGTCCGTGATCCAAACCTTGTGTCCAGGGAGTCAATCCTCACCTCTTAATGCCTCACACATGCTTAAAGGGAAGGTAGAAATCACAGCTGTCTCACGATATGCATCCCATAGGGTGAGATGCAATTCACCTTCCAGAAACAAATATTTCCAAGCTGAAAATGCCCTTTTCACATGACATTTTTGCTCCACTGAGAACTGCTTAAAGGTAGGGGAAAAAAAAGTTAAAAATAAAAAAAAATATAGCTCAGGCAGAAACAGGGAAGGAGGAGTTGAGTTAATGAGCACTGAGTTGAATGAAAGATGAAATTCATCTTAGCGGACATAGTGATTTGGTGCCTTTTCTGAAGGTCAGTGTAGGCTGGAGAGTTTCAAGAAGATTTGAAAGGGATTAAACAAAAAAAAAAAATTGACTGCAGCCAATTCAAAATTCTCAGGTCTCTCAGGTAGTATCTGGCAGGGTCCATTCATTCTTCCCATCAAATACCCACTGCCTTCTCCAATGTGGTTCTGCTTCCCACCAAAAAGAAAACTTGAAAATGCACCAAGGGTCCATCAGCAGTCCAGTGTTGAGCCTCAAATTGGCTATCCCACCTGCAGAAATTTTTATGCCCAGCACAGCTGACATGCCTAGAAGCAAAAGGACTCTATAACCTTTCCTGAATTACACTCTTTTATGGATCAGTTTGGAGGTGAAGGACACCATGATACTCATGAGCAAAGGTCACTTTCAAGGTGAAAACAACTTTTCTGGAAAGAGTCAGAACTTCCTGCAGCTTTTCATACTACCTTGCACCAGACAGTAGAGGTTCAGATCCTCACATCAGTCCCACAACCAGCTGAGCCAGTAAGGAGGGGTATCAGCATCCTGTCTGGTAAAGCTCTGCTTGTGGCAGACCCTAAAGACTTGCAAATACACAAAATCAACTCCATTACATTTCTGGCAGTCCATAATATTGAGGAACTTTCATTTTCCAGCAAATTTGCTTTCCCTCTGCTCTTATTAATGTTCAGTATGATATGTTATTTTCCAGAACTTTAGGGGCACATTATTATGGCTCATGGAAACACAACCCCATAAAATTATAAAGTATATTATGATGGTAGCAATTCCTTCTGCATAGAAGATTTTCACATCAGCCTCCCATTCATTTTTCACCCCAACAACCACATTACTCAAAGCACATCAACAGCCCTATTACATTACTAAGTTTTATATATACATACATACATACATACATATATATATATATATATATATATATAAATCACATATTTAAACCTATAACAGAGATGGGTAGGTTTTAGCTTTTCATGCTAGAGGAAATAGGTTTTCACAATGTAATATTATCACAATATTTTTCAGATACCTAGGCAAGAGTCTCAACACATCAGCTTTTTCAACAGTGTACAGACATGTGCACATCTGTCTTTTAAGTTTTCCTTTGCTTTCTTTTACTTCTTTTGGTTTACGGACAAATAAAATATTAACTGACATAGTTCTATACACCCTGGACATTGTTATTTAACATCAAAACTAGGTAAGTTTAGCAACAACACTGTTTCTAAACAACACATTCTGAGCTGCAAAACACATCTGAAGGAAGTTTTACCTGTCTGTACAGAAGGACCTGGAGCACTATCCCTACGCAAAGAAGTCTGTAAACAAAACATGAAGACATGTTAGTAAACATGGTAAATCCAATCAGAAAAATAACTTAAACATCAGTTTATGATTTTGAAACAATTTATATCTATCCTGTATCTGTTATAACAGCAACCAACCCATCCACAAGGTCTTGGAGTGTGTTTAAGCACTGAAAACTCAAATACAAAAGATCCTGTAACATATGAAAATTATGAAAAAATTAAATGAAAAATTTTTCATATGAAAACCTTAAGAAAAAAAATAAATGCTGAAACTTTTAGGGACTTCAGTAGGATGTTTAGATTAAACTAATTTAGATTAAACTAAACTAATTCAGTCCTGTATAGAGAGATGAATCCTAAAATAACCTGTCACAGAGTAGCCCTCTGGAAGGCTCCAGGCCATCTTCATTCACAAGGCAAGACTAACTTCAACAGGTTGTTCCTAAACAGATTGCTCAGCACCTTGTCTGGTCTAGAAACCCTTCAAGGATGAGGTTCCCATCAGCTTTCAGATACCTGTCTCGAGGTTGCACCATTCAAATGGGGAAAGTTTTTGCAGTACAACTTCCCTGGCTGCAGCTTGAGTCCTTTTCCAAGTAAACTTCTGAGAAGAGTGTCAGAGTCCCTATGCATTAGGTAGTTGCAGGCAGCAGTAAGATCTCTCCTTTACCTTCTCTTTTTGAGCCTGAGCAAACTCAGTTCTTGAAGTCTTTCCATGTGCCTCCTGTGCTTGAGCCCACCATCATCTTTCTACCCTCTGCTGGACTCACCCCAGTATAAGTCATTCACATGCCAGGGGGGCCCAAACTGGATACAGTACTTTGGGTCAATCATAACTTTGGTACTTTGGTCAAATCATAAGTGCCAGATAGGGATGAACAGTTCCTCAATGTGCTGGCTGCACTTTTACTAACGTAGTCCAATATGCAGTTGGCCTTCATTGCAGTAAGGGTGCGTTCTGACTCTGCAGTCCAGCTACAAGAATCCTATGGCAAACTCAGTCAGAAACCTTGCAAAAGTCCAAATAAACAACATTCCCTGATCCCTAATCTGCAGAACCAGTCATCTCATTGTTGAAGGCAATCTGCCCAGGCTGGCAATACTTAACTTAGTAAAGCCATTTGGCCACTTCCCGTCACCTTCTTTCCCTTCATGTGCTTTAATGGCTTCCAGAAGGATATGCTCCAAAACCTTCTAGTGTAGCTCTCTCTCCAAAACTCTGCCAGTAGGCATGAAGGCCTGGGATACCCTGCCAGGGAAGCCTGGGACAATGAAAATATTGAGCCTTAGTCACTAAGTCACCCAGCCCACCCAACAGTGAGTCCTGTGCTCAAGCAATATCTGCATAATGCTCCTGGGTAGTTCATGACAGCTTTCACCTTCCATGCACTTCGTTTTCTGTGCTTGAGCTCAGACAAGAGTTCCTTGCACAACTATGTTGGTCTCCTGCCACACTTACTTGATTTCCTTCAGATCAGACTGAACCTTTCCTGTGCTGCAGGGATGTTGTCTTTGACTATTTACCAGCTGTCCTGGACATCTTTGCCATCCAGACCTCACCTACCCATGAACACGTCCAATTTGCTAGAGTTCAAGGTTCTACGGTCCTCTTCCTCACTTTCAGCCCTGCCAAGTCATGATTCTTCATTGAAAGCTGCCATCAACCATCCCATCATAGCTCTTCCTTATGAATAGAAGATTCAGAAATAGAAGATTTATCACATCCTCTTCTTGGCCTGTGCGGCATAGAAAAAAAAAAAAAAAGTCTCCTATGCACACCAGAGAACTGGATTGGTTACAAAACATTATACTGTCTTACTAGAAAATATTGGCATGCTTAAAGCCAGGGGCCTCCAACTATTATGTGCATCCTCCTATTAATCCACAGGTTTGTGACCCTGACACTTATCAGATAACTCACAAGAACCCCCTTGAGCTTTTCCACAATTCTTTCCACAATTCCACCAGTTCTCCATCCTATATTTATGCCACTGATTGTTCTGCAGTGTAGAGGCTTATATTTGTCACTGCTGAATTATATTCTATTTTTCCCAAACTAGTGAGGCCTCAAACAGCTCATCCTTCTTGATCATCATCTGCTTCTGCCCACAAGTTCGTGCTTTAACTAACATGACCTTATTTCCATTTTATGTGAGCTCTTTGTTTTTCAGGTCATTGAAAATGTCACAATTTCACTAAGTCAGCCTCTTACCGCACTTCCTTCCTCTACTGCTCTCTCACAGAAGATTGTGTGACTGGTCTCCATCATCCTGGCCAGTCACCAAAGAAAAATCCTACTTTTTTTTTTCCAGGCACTTTTTCCACTCACTCTCTTCCAAGGTGCAATGTGGTTAGCATCATCCTAGCCTTGCCCACAGGCACCATCCGTAGAGCTAGGAAGCAGAAGCTGGACAAGGAAGCTTCCTATGACCATTAGACCTATTTCCTTTCTGTCCTTCCACCTCCAACCAGAGCACCTAGATAGAGTGGCTGTTTTTCAGTTGTGTGGCCACAGCCTGATTCTCCAGTTCACAACCTCTCCCAATAATTTTTCTTTCTGTGGCAAAAGGCAGGCCCTGGCATGCATTCAGTCCGAGTGTGTCTGAGCAAGACATTTCTTCCAGAGCTCTCAGAAACTCATGTGTAGGTTCTGTCTGCTTCTTTTCTGCTCCTGTTCTAACATATCAAGTCCCTACCTCAAGCTTCCCAAAGTCACAGGACCTCTATGTCAACTGCATTTGGGCCCTGATCATGCTGGCTACCTGCAATACCAGAAGAAGGAAAATCAGTTGCAGGAGAGGAGAGAAAAGAGCTTCCCACAACTGTAAGATTTACTTCTGTCCTCTCTGTCCTCCCATCTAGGGAAAGGGACTGCAACAGATTCAAGCTGGGGATGTTCTGTGCAATATTCCCTCCCCAGTGCCCTTGTGTTAGCCCTTTAAGGTGATACCACTGTTCCTATGTTTTTAATTTATTGTGTAATGTATAGCTTGAAACGGGTTCATTCTTCCAATGGGCCCCATGAGAAACCAGAACAGCACATCAAGCCATGGGCACAGGAATAGCCGACAGATGAGAGTCATAAGGAGACAAATGTCATATGGAGAGATGACCACAGAAGGGCTCTGAGACCATGGTTTCCTGACAGGGAAGACCTAAAGAGCCATGGCATCAGTGGCGAGACACTACCCCCTTCTGCTGTCTGGCTGAAATATATTTTGTGATGGGACGTGCAGAAGGGATTCAGAGACTTTGCCCGCTTGTGCACAGGCGCAAAAGCTGTGATTCCTGGACGCAGGTTCTGGTGCTTTATGGATCCAGAAGTAGCCAAGTGGGAGAATTCACCTCCAAGAAATACTTGCCCCAGGCAGCATGTTCTGTCTGGTGCTGTTCTAGCAAAGGAGGAACACTGCTCCCTCACGGCATATGGATTTTATAGTGCGGACGCCTGAGAATTCAACCCTGGGGAACAAGCCAGGGACACTAGTCTTCCACAGCACACTCTGTTCTACAGGGGAAGGGACGCGCTTCTGTAGCCAGCATTAGTAGATGCCATAGCCTGCATACAATGACACTTCCTTGGTGTTTCAGATTCAGGCTGAATAAAGCTCTGAGTACTCTGATTTTACTTTATAGTTGACCCCACTTAGAACAGAAGGTTGGGCTAGAGACCAGTCTCTAGTTGGGCTCTAGAAGGCTGGACTTGAGGTCACTTTCAACCTGAATTATCCTATGATTCTTTGATATAATGATAAGGGATTCTGAGGTTATAGCAATGTAAGTCAACCCTGTGGGTTAATATTGAATTGCCAGAGCAAAATCTTAGGGAGTCTGGACCTTCATGTCCAGATTAAAATAATGGGATTTCATCCTGCTTGAATGTCTATAATAAGTAAATAAGTAAATAAATAAACAGAATATTAGCTGCTTTTGTGCATGGGTATTGCTGAAGAAACACTGATACTCTTTCAGCACACACAAACATGTGCACACACGCACATACAGACACAATTTGTATATTTTTCACAGAAGTAATGCTAGAGAAATTCCTTCCTTGTAGAACTGCTTGCGCGGTTTTGGAGCTACTCTGCCCTCACGTGGTGCGTGGACATCTCTGCAAGCAATGAACCTCACCATTGTAACCTTATGACTACTACATATCACATCCTTATGACATATCACTATATCACGTTTACAGTATTTGTAGAAGAGCCTGTCCTAGATAAGCACTGGGGAACTGCTGGCAATTCTGAAAGTACCCGGTAGATCAAATTCATCCAACACTTAAATCATTCCCCAGAGACACATGCCACTTGGAAGATAAGCGTATAATGCCAATGGACGCTTTCTTTAAATGCTTCTCAGATTAAACTTGTGAGACATTTCTGACAATACTCCTGAAGACACTCTCTCACTCTGAAACCATTTCCAGACCCCTTGAACTATGAACCCAGCATACCAGAAATCACAGAGAAAGGCAATTTTGAAAATATATGGATTTAAGGCCCCACCATAAGCAATTTATCAAAAGTCTCAGTGGCTCCATCAAAGGGACTTTCAGAAAATGCCTATAGGGCGCTACTGCTGAAATAATTGTGAGAAGTCCTCAAGGCAATGGTGAAGCTGCCCTAGAGATCAACCACATGGATTTACTCTGTGCATCTTCATAATTCTAAAATTGTCCCAGATACCACCACATAGAAGCCATTTCGGAAGTGATCTATAATGTAGAAGTATAGCCATAAACACCCCATTGACATGACCATAAAAAAAGCAACCAAAAAATCCCACATGTAAAGAAACCAACATTCAAAATCTTCTGTGTGATTTTCACAGCATTCTTTTAGGGGCCTTTGAAGGGATTTATTCAACAATCCCTCCATTTTTTACAGTCCTATTTACAATAGTTCCTTTGTGGGGATTAGGGCTTATTCTCCATAGCTCCTTGGCAGTAATTTTGGCCTCTTCAGTGAGTTTTCACAATGGTTTCATGATGAAGGTGGAGGATTTTTACAATGGGTATTTCATAGATCCTTTGAGACAGTTTCCATAATGGTTATGTGATGGTGATTTGCTGGAAGATCAGAGGCTTGATTTAAACTGTCCAAACAATGTTGGGTTTGAGAATATTTTCACTGTTAAACTTATACTCACTGGATCATAGCCACAGTTTTAACCCATAAAGAGCAAAGAGAAGACAGTTGTAATCACATGATTTCCACCACTGACTACCATTCTGGGAGAAGGGCTCATATTGCAGACAGAGTGAGATAACATCATCTTGCAGTGCATCAGGAATGGAATAGCATTTGCTATGGATCTTTCCATGCTTACACACTGCAACAATCCCCAGCCGGTGACACACCATCTGTAGCACTCTTTTAGTGAACCAGGCCAATGCAGATTCCCTGACAACTATCAATTACCCACAGAAAATAAAATGTCAGCAAAGGAACGCGTGGGGGTAGCTCTAGCATAGAGCGAGCCATGATGGGATAAGTGTAATTCCCTATGGGCATTAAAAAGTCCAGACCATGAAAATCATGTCAGTCTTGACAAAGACCCTGACTAGAGGAGGTCTCTTCCCTTTGACTCCAGAGGCTAAAACACATACACTTATTAAGGTCTATGTCTGAGGCTCTTCTTTACCTGATCTAGGGCTAAGGTAAGCACCGTACACTTGTGAAATACCACCAGAAGCGCATTGGAAGTCTCCCTTCCACAAGTCTCACACAGCTCTCATGAAAAAGCACGCTGCCCCAGAAGGACGAGTTGCATTCCTGATGCTGACCTTCCTGAGGCCTTATTAGTTTGCTTATTTATACTTACTTTGCCCTTAGGCATACCCAGCCTGGCCCATATCCAGGGAAGTGACCTTTTACTGTTGCCCTGGGAATTCGGCTGGATGACTCCCAGCGCTCTTCACGGATGCACAAGCCTCTTCCAGACATGAGACGCGGGAACAGAACTGCTTCCCTGCAACACAGAGAGGCGGCGTCGTATTGGGGCCTGTAGAAATACAGAGGGCAAAAAGAGAAGAGGATATGATACTCTGTGATATTTGGGAAGAGATACAGGCAAACATAGGCCACAGCAATCACAGTCTCATCCCTGCTGCTCGATGGGGTGCAGCCTCGTTCCCTTTCCCACCACTCTGCTCACAATGGGCATGAGTTTCTCCCCTGGGGATCTGGTTGACTTGATCCAGAGTAAAACAGGGATGTAAATCAACATGTAAGAAGTGGAGGATCAAAGAGTCTGGGCTCTTCCATGAGTACAGCCACACTAAACGTGCCCATCCCAAACTGGTAAACCACTGCTCCAGAAGAATCTGGCATAGCCTGCTTCTGCTCCAGGCTTCAAGGAGAGCTCAAGCACCCAAATGTTGGCCTGTTTTACCAGGTATGACAGTTACTGTGATGCAAAAAAAAATCACCTTTTCCTTCAAACCTTGCCTTGCTTTCAACAGTTTATCAGGCAACTGAAAAAGAAAAAAAAAAAAAGAAAAGAAGAAGAAGAAAATATAAACTCAGGGCTTGTGACTAGAGCTGAAATTCAATAACTGTCTTTTTTTCTCCTAGAAATTGCAGCACAGGAATTGAAAACAGACTTGCATGTGCTCAGATGCGCATCCCTGTGCAATGCCTGGCTGAAATCACTAGGCACGTTGCGTGCTGCAGCTTTGCCAGTGTCTTAGAGGAGGAACCCAAGTCCAGTGGTCGCTTATCTCAGATGTGACCCCCGGGACTCTGTCCAATGTTTCCTCCTCAGCCTTCCCCACAACATTTTTCCACCCACAGCAACAAAACCATTCTGGGTGCTGAATAAGCAGGAAAAACCCATGCAGCGTGAGGACGAAAGATATGAGAGTCCAGAAAAAGTCAGAAATAGAAAATAGCCAGATTAATGTTTGAATTACATCCATTTAAACATTACATTACATTCTGGTGCACTTTAAGCCTTCAAATTATAGATCCCTGAGAAGTATTTCAAATGAGAGTCAAAAACAAGCTTGCGATATTTTTGCCTGCGCTAGGCCAAAGCTCTGGTAGATCTACAAGACCTGGGCACCTCCATTTTGTAGGTATAGCCCTTCTTTTCTGGCACTATAGGCCAATGCTGGGGATTCATGACAAGACCAAGACCTCTTGAGATGTGTGTGGACAGACACAGTTTTCCAGCTTAATCCCATAGCAAGGGACAGCTGTGAAACCCACAGGCAGGGGCAGGAGGAGGTGGCTTTGGCCGCCATGATCCTCACACCTGGAGGGAGGTCGATGGGCCACGGATTTGGGCTCTGAACTGTTTGTTTTCTAGAGAAATTGCTCTCAATTGTGTCTTTAAGGAGCAGGTTTGGGGGGGGGAGAGAAGCTGGAGCGGCACTTGGAGGTGCTGCCACGTGACACGCTCCGTCATGTTGAATCTGGGCTAAATTAGACCCATTTCACAGCAGCCATTTTACAGTTCGGGGGGGTGCTCCCTAGGCAACGGGAGGGAGGCCCCGTTGCCCGGCAACCGGGAGGCACCCAAGGGGCGGAGGTGGCGCGGCGGCCGTGACGCCATCAGGGCGCGCCGGGCAGGGAGCGGGAGGGGGGGAGGCGCGGTGCGCGGAGCCGGGAGCGCACCCCGCGGC
>VZSV01000212.1:767781-793900 GCA_013398735.1 Nothocercus julius | reverse complement strand
GCGCCCGGCCGTGACATGTGGCCGTGCTGGCTGTGCCCGCAGGTGCCGGGCGCCATGGCCCCCCCCAAGGACATCATGACCAACTCGCACGCCAAGTCCATCCTGAACGCCATGAACGCGCTGCGCAAGAGCAACACGCTGTGCGACGTGACGCTGCGCGTGGAGCACAAGGACTTCCCGGCGCACCGCATCGTGCTGGCCGCCTGCAGCGACTACTTCTGCGCCATGTTCACCAGCGAGGTCGGTGCGCCCAGCGGCAGGCAGCGCCCCAGGCCGCGGCAGGAGGGCTCGCGCGCGCTGCCGTTCGGCACTGCGTCGCGGTGCCGGGGCGCCTGTTGGTGATACCCCGTCGCGGTGTTGGGCAGCTCCATTGCAGTGGCAGGACACCCCCTCGCAGCGATGGGGCACCCCGGCAGGGTGCTGGGGTTGCCTGGTCATGGCATTAAGTGGTCTGGTTGTGGCACCAGCTTCTTCCGTCATGGTGCTTGCTTCCCCTGGTCGTGGTGCCAGGTTGCTCTGTCAGGTGCTGGGTTGCCTGGTCATGGCAATAGGTGGCCCAATCGTGCCGCTGGGTCACCTGGTTGTGGTGTCAGGTTGCTCCATTGCGTCACCGGCTTGCCTGGTGACGGCACTGAATGGCCCTGTCGCGGTGTTGGGTGACCCCATCACGGCGCTGGTTCACCCGGTTGTGGTACCAGGTCGCTCTGTTGTAGCACTGGGTTGCCAGGTGGTGGCATTAGATGGCCCTGCTGATATTGACTTGCTGCATCATGGTGCTGGGTCTCTCTGTTGTGGTGGCAGGTCGCGTCGTTGTGGCGTTGGCTTGCTCCAGCGTGGTGCTGTGTTGCCTTGTTGTGGCGCTGGGGTGTTGGTTTGCCTGATCATGGCATTAGTTGGCACTGGGTTGCTTAGTTGGGGCTTTAGGTAGCCTGGATGGTACTGGATGGTGGCAGGTCACTCCGTCATCAGAACAGGTCCCTTCGCTGTGGCTCTGGTCACTCCATCCCAGCACTAGGTTGCCCCTGCATGACACTGAGGCGCCCTGGCATGGCACTGGGCCACTCCATTGTGGCATTAGGTGGCCCAGTTGTGGCACTGGGTTGCTCCATTGTGTGCTGGGTCTCTCTGCCTAGTTGTGCTGCCAGTAGTGTCACAGTGAGAGTAAAAGGCTGCATTTGGGACCGTGGTGCTGCGTCGACGTGTGCCAGACAACCAACCCAGGCACCAGAGAGCTGCCGCTCTGACCTGACAAACCAGCAGCCTCCAGTGCCCCCACTGATTTTTCCAGCCATCTGTCTCATCCAAGGTGCCAGCACGAGACTGTGTGAACAGAGCTGTGCACCTAATGCAGGTGATGAATTAAGGCAGCAGTGTTAAAGCTGAAATGGATGATTCTTAACTGATGTTATGGTCTGGGTTTTGCCCTGGCTGAGCAGCTGGCACGTGGGTGGTCGGGCTGGTTTCCTGGCCAAGTGAAGCGATGTCAAGGACGGGTGGTTGGGGGTGACACTGCAAGCCACGAGTGCTGCGCTCTGCAGATGCCACTGGGGAGAATCTGTGCTCTCACACTGCATGTTATATTCACTTACATTAACTTCATGCTATTTTGCCAAAGAACTGAAAGGTAATATTTAAGCTAAAGCTGGGACTTGTTAAATAGGCGATGCGAACCTGGCCTTGTCTCTTATAGGTTTGACTCAATCTTTGCAATGTCTTCTTACATAAGCTGCTTTTCTCGTCATAGCAACTTCCTTGTTGGCAGGGAGAATAACAACTAAGCAGCCCAAAGTTCCGAAAACCTGCCTGACAACCCGGTAGTCCTCTTGAGACAGAATCGTTTTCTTCTTTGTCTTGGCCTGTAATGATCCAGGTCTCTAGATCTGCACTTGAGATGTGTGTATTTTGGGGGTGAACAGGTGTCTTCATTTCTCTAGATGCAAAGCAAGCAAAAACAGGGGATCCAACCACATACCCGCGTTTCTTTTTTCTTTTTTTTTTATCCATGTCCTTATGAATTTTGCAAATTTAACAGGTTGTAGCACCTTCTCTGCATATGTTCTTTTTTTTTTTTTTTCTTTAATAAAAAACACAAGCAAATTCAGCCTCTGAAGCCTGCAAGTCTTTTTTTAGGTAATGGCTGCAAGGTACCCAGCAGCTGAACAGACTCTTTCTGTTTGACCCTGTGTTCCTGTCAGTTTCTTTGACTTCCTTGGCTTTTTGTCTGCTGGCATCAGGTCGCTTTACATCCTACAGAATAGTCTTTGTGGCTGCTAACAAAACCTAAGGATAACAGCAGTTGATGTACTTTGGATCTGCACTAAGACCGTCCCTTCTTGCTCCTTTATACTCTCATTTTGATCACTGTAGTGACCTAATTTCCTAGATGGATCCTTTTTCTAGGAAAATAAGGGCGTCCGGTGACAATGGTCATGATTGCTTCACAGCACTTTCAAATAGCTGCTGCTTGAAGAGCTTTGCTTTTTTGCTTAGTTTGTATTTCTTCCAATGTTACTTTTTCATATGGAAACTCCAAAATAACAAACCTGCCAAGTGACACGCACAGTTCCCATGTGCGTGCAGAGAAAGGCCCTTTCTGAGAAACAACAGCTTGGTAAGCCTCAAAGTGCACCTACTTCCTATACGTGGTAATGACAAGTATTTTGGTGAGTGTAATGGGAGAGCATTTGATTGCCATCCAAGTTCTTGTGGGTCTGGAGTGTTTCAGCTTTGCCTATAACTTGAATGACCTCAAAATGCTCCACTGCATAGTGCGCCAGCGGTCTCTACAAGGGTTCTTTCGCAATTCATCAGTCATCTCGTACAAATTTGGGGGCTACAGCGGATGTCTTTTGTGGCAACTTGTGTTTTTTGTCAGACTTGAGCTACACAAGGCCATATTCAGAACTGATCCCTGGGTCATGCCCTGTGTCCCATGGATGTCATTCATGCTTTTGCGCAGTCAGAGTAGCACTGAGACTGTCATCTGAGGTTATCACCATAGAAAGCTGCATTCCTAATCCACACGCTTCTCTTTTCTTTCCTTTGCTCACTTCTAAAAGTAACTATTCAAGTCAGAAGACCTCAATCTTACTTCATACTGACTTATTTTCATTTTCTGATTTTGAGAAGAGGAGAATCCAGGTCTCACCTGTTGAACCCTTGGCTCTTGACGTTTCTCTGTCTCTGCTCCAAAGAGCAGTTTCAGCAAATGCTCATTTGTTTTGTTTGTGTGTGTTTGGTTTTTTGTTTTGCATCCTAGTTTTGCAGTGGAGTTTCTGCCTTTGTTTGGACTCAGGATGAGTTGAGAATTGATCATTGGCTCTGCTTCAGAAAGAAGTTAGTTTATCTTCTCTTAGAGAGTATCTTGTAGAAATATTTTTTCATTAGAACAAATCAAAATTATCTTCTTATACTGAAAATAAAGGACTTGTCTTTCTTTTCCTGTTCTTATTTGATCATCCCACTGTACTGTGAATGTCTTCCAGAATGCATTGAGCCACGTGATTAATGCTATCATGCCAGCATTTCTTTTTCCCCATCCTGTAAGAAGAAATTGGATGGGGATTTACAGCAGTCTTTTGTGTATCTGCATTGGTGAAAGGCAAGAATAAGGGGACTGGGATAGTGGTAAGATGTATGCTTCCAAATCTTAGGATCTTCCTTGGGTTCAGCCTGTCTCCCACACAGGGTGAGTTACTTGATTTATGTCTGGATTTATTACAGGAATGTGCTTTCCTGGACATGCATTTGGTTTCTGGATCTATACTGATGCACACATTTTATGACACATTAGAAATGTGCTTGAGTTGGGGCATATCAATCCCTTATTGCTGTGCTTAATGCTGGTTGGCAGAACTCAAGTATGAAACACTAAAAGGGAAAAAATAGCCTGAAATTGTTCTAATGGCAGAAGTGCAGGGAGGTGTCTCATACCACCAAATGTGTACTAAAGAAAAAAAGAAAAGCTTCTCATACAGTTTTGTTGTTGTTTTTTTGTTTTGTTTTGAGAATATTAGTCCTATGCCTGTAATTTTGCATTGATTCTAAGTGCAGACTGATTGGAGACTGCACAGAGCAGTACATGACTCACTGTGTGCAGTTCTCTGGTAGCACATATGCAGTCTCAGCTGGTGGTCTAAATGGGATGTTCAGAATCAAGTTGTCTCTGTACTGAGATTCTTCTTTGCAGCTCTGCTACAAAGACTCCAAGTTATTCAGTATCATGTGTGTTGTATGAAGGTTCTTTAAATGTTTTCTTGCATCCAAGTAACATTGGCATGTGGGTAAGCTGTAAGACAAATAACAAGTGAGTAAATCACTACAGAATTGTGTCACATACAAGGAGAGGCAAGGCTGACCATCTCCGTGTGGGTGTTATCTGTGTGGTTAGTGTTTTGGTCAGCAATATATAGCGAGTTTGTGTACAGCTGATCATTGAATATTAGTTTTGGGAGCAGGTCCTTTTTTACCAGCTCTAAGCAGAGCCCTGAAGAACAGGGCTTCCACCTCAATCCAATTTATTACCGATAGCTTTGGCACCATCCTAGTCTCTGGTCAAGCGCTGTCTGTAACCTCTTAGCCAATTTATTGCAAGTGCTCTGGGAGGTCTGCATCTTCATTTGCCCATTGCAATCATATGAATCTTATGCAATTGATTCAGAACTCTAGTGACACCCAGGTCTTTCATTTGTTGCACAAAACAGCTTATCAGATACTTTTTTTTTCTCCTGGCTTTTTTTTTTTTCTTTTTTTTTCTTTTTACCTCCTAGCCCAAGTTTTGAGCATGTTTTAGCACGTCATACAGCAGGTCAGGCAAGGTAACTTGTTGCACCTTTCTGGTTTTGGGATGCCATGAAGTTTATTTCTTGTGTCAATAAAACTGATCAGCCACTTTCCTCAAACAGCTTTGGATGTCACCACAAACTCCTGTGTTTACTGTAAAGTGCATAACAGAAGTGGTTCAGTCTCAATGGATATTTCTTCATTTCTGTTGCTGTGTCATCCAGCGTCTCTGTAGGAATCCCACCAATAGCTCTTATCTTCTCTACTTCTATATCATATCCTCTTTCCCCAGCTGTGGTAGCTCCTAAGCCAAGTGATCATGCCCTGATCGCGCTTTATCTTCAGTGAGTCCCTGCTCCACCTGTCTGTAAACAGCTGTAATCTCACTCTTAGCAGGAGAAGTCAAGGGCTTTCATCTGATTCACACTCGCACTGCCACTGACCGCGTCCTCGTCACTCACGGGGAAGAAAGAGCTGGGTTTTGCAGCGTGTTTCATAGAGAGATTCCTCTCAGCTCAGGTCCGTTCACACTGACAAGAGTTGTGTGCGGGACGTGATTAGTGTTCCCATGTGCTGGCCAACAGCTCATGAGTCACCAGGTGTTGTGTGAGCAGCTTTGCAAGGGCTGTGCAAAGTGCTAAGAACTGATGCTCTCTGAAATACAGTCTCAGTTCTCTACCTCCCGAGGTGCAAGTTGGGGGAATCTGCTGAACTTTTTGTTCCCAAAGGTAGCCTGAGACAGTAGCATTCCTTAGGAAAAAAGACGTTCCAAAATGATGTACCTTATAAGTGATAAATGACAACATACCACTCCTGCTGGAAAGTGGACAAAGTCAGGATTGTTTAAGTACTGTCACTGTATATACTGTCACTACTGTATATACTGTCACTTTCTGCTGTTCGAGTTAAACTTGCATTTAACCTATAATTCTGAAGTTCCTGGCCTATACTTGGTCATTCTTTTTATGGACTTTCATCATAAGGTTGCATAATGGACCAGGAATTGAACAATTAAGGGTGATTTTTTAAATTTGATTTGGTTTTAGCATAGAGTGGTCAATGTAGGGACTCTGTAAGCTGCAGTAAACCACATATATTGAGCCCTGGGAATAACCCTACTGACGTGTCCCGTCTAGTAAAGCGTGGAATAGTTGTATGAGAGAGAGTTTAGATGTCATCTGCAAATGGTGCACATGATTTCTGCTATCTCAAATCTCAGCTTGTTCCTTTTACAATGCAGTTTGACTGTCTTCCCTAATAACAAAAAACTGTTTTACTCTCTCTGTACATGAATTTTGTGAAGAAATTCACTCCCTTTATTCTTTCAGTGAACACAAGAATAAAAACACAAAATCACTGTTGAAGCTTCTCTGACAGTTTTAAGGAGCTGTTGAGTGTTGTTGGCTTTTTGATGAGATTTCTGAAAAGTAAACCTTTGTTTTCCTTCTAATTTACAGCTTTCAGAGAAAGATAAGCCCTATGTAGATATCCAGGGACTGACAGCTTCTACCATGGAAATCCTGCTAGACTTTGTGTATACAGAAACTGTGCATGTAACAGTAGAAAACGTCCAAGAATTGCTTCCAGCAGCATGTCTCCTTCAGCTGAAAGGTAACTGTCAAGTATCACCACAATTTGCACAATTGCTGCTGTTTAGAGATTTGGGTTGCCTGACCTTCGGTAAAGATGATGTGAGAGGCATGATATTTATAAGTGCTACGTTAATTCCAGGCCCTTGTGCCTTGAAACTATATAGTTTACATCAAACTCCTTGGGTTATCTTGTGAGTTCTGGTTTCAGTTGTAAAGGAAAAAAAAAAGATAATAAAACAGGTTGTTGTTCCGTGCTTTGGACTACTGTTTTTCTGAGTATTATCAGGAGGAACTGTGGGTTGTTTGGCACATAAATATCATGACCAAATTGACTTCTGATAATAAGCAAGTTCTTGAAATTACTTGACCTTGCCATCATAGTCTGTCTGGATCATAGCAGCCTGAATGATGTTGTTGCACGTCATACCTGTGAAGCCATTGATCATTCTTGGGCAGGGGTTTGGGACTAGATGATCATCAAAGGCCTTCTCCAAACTCACCCGTTCTGTGACTCTGTATAGCTATCAGAGTCTGCAAATCCCAGGCAACTATCAAAAAGGAAGAAACGATTTTGACTTATAATCCATGAAGCTGAGTAAGGCTCCTATTTGAATCATTTCCCAGTACTAGATTATTGCATTTAAATAAAATACCCAAGTGCCCACACATATGGTCTACTGCTTTGCATTTTCAAATCTCTCTGAGGAAAGGTTTGCCCAGGTGTTTCTCTGATATTTTTTGAGCTTGCTATTTGAGTTTCTTTTCACTATTGCTTAGAACATCCTTTGTAAAGCCCTTTCAAGGTAGTGGTTTGATTCCAAGAATGCAGTGCTCATTCACCCCTCCAATTATCCATAGGTGTGAAACAAGCTTGCTGTGAGTTCCTGGAAAGCCAGCTGGATCCATCAAATTGTTTGGGCATTCGGGATTTTGCTGAGACACACAACTGCGTTGATCTAATGCAAGCTGCAGAAGTCTTCAGCCAGAAACATTTTCCAGAGGTTGTTCAGCATGAAGAGTTTATTTTGTTAAATCAAGAAGAGGTTGAAAAGCTCATCAAGTGTGATGAAATTCAGGTAAAACCTGGAATGTCCTGCTATTGTGCAAAGCACTTAAAAGCCAGTTAGAAATTAGGGGCAATTAGTCCATTGTGCTAGCATGGACTTCTTGCACAGTCCGTGAATTTGATATTAATTTTTCACATACTTCCTCCTAAGTTTTCAGCCAGATATGTCATATGAGACTGAACAGTTTCCGAGTATCACATGCAAGGCATCCCTGCAAATAGGACCGTCACAATCAATAACCTCTGCGGAACTCCTGTTCTCTTGGCTCCTTCTTTCCTTGGAGGAGGTTTCAGAGGTTATGGAGACAGGTTGTATCAATGCCTAGATTGGGAATACTCCCAAGATTTTAACTTCTTGTTACATGCTTGTACTTAACGTGTACTTAACTTGTACATGTTATTGAGCAGCTCTAGGAATTCAGGTGTTTGGGATGCCAAGCACACAGCTGTCTGCTGCTTTCATACCCTGCAGAATGTCTGATGGTGCGAGGGAGTCTGATTCTTTACAGAGTTACAGCAAGTATCTTGAGGGAGGGGGTAAAGAGGATGAAACCAGAGTATTTTCAGTGGTGCTCAGCCATAAGACAAGAAGCAAGGGCACAGACTGAAACACAGGAACAGGTTACCCAGAGAGGTTGTGAAGTCTTTTTCTTTAGAGATACTCAAAATCTGTCTGCATGGGTCTCTGGGCAACATGCTTTAGGTGACCCTCCTTGAGCAGAGGGGTTGGACTTAATGATCTCCTGATGTCCCTTCCAACCTAAACCATTCTGTGATGTCCAGATGATATTGCATATGATTTTAGATACAGATTTTGTTTCCTCAGGGATGGTTTCTGGAGGATTTAATACTCAGCTGGCACCTTTCAGATAGTTTTTTCCACATTTTCTATGACAACATATTTTCTTGATAACTGAAATAAGTTAAATATTTGTTGGTAATGGCAGGAGGCTTTGTTTGTTTTCTTGAGATGGACTTCTGGAAGGGTTGATGTTTGTTTCATCTCTAAGGGAAGCAACTGCAGAAATGATTATTCAGCATTTACAGTAACATGACATCTGAAAAGCAAAGCAAAGTAAGGGATACCTCTGGTAGAAATTCCTGAAAAGCCATATAGCAGTAGGTAGAGAAGAACAACTGGTGTGTTCTAGTCTGCCTTGAATGTAGCTTTCAGCAGAGCTGGCATCCTCTTGTTAACATATCACTTGAGAAGTAACATGCAAGAAGGTGGTAAAAGGCCCTGGTACAGGCTAAGGTCAGCAGTGGAGAAAAGTGTTTGGTTTGATTGTGTTTGGTGTTTGACAAGCAGCAGTTTTAATAATGTGAAGGTTTGAGCTTGTGTGGGTAGTGGTGAGTATTGACTTAACACTTCTGGAGAGTCAAGAGAAAGCAATGAGGAACTTGAGAATGACCCCAACCAAACTAATGAGACGAACCACATATGAGAAGTGGAGTTCACTCTGGATTGAAAGGACTGATTTTGAGCATTTCACACACACTGTAATAACTGAATACTGTAATATACACACACAGTGAATACAGAATTCACTGTAATACCTAAAGAAGAGAAATGTCGCACATCTAGTTGTTGCAGCCCCCCAGAGAGTGTTTGTATTACAGGATACTGAGGAAGTACCCTCTGGAAAATCTCCTGGCTGCTCAGAAAGTATGAAGGCAGTTGTCACTGGTGTGCTATGTTCAGTATTACTCGTCATCTATCAAGAAGCAGAAATGATGTAAATAACAGCAAAACTCTTGCACGTATCAGAGTACAGTCAGTTTAGGAAGTAATAAAACCACTTGTGATTACTGCATTTATGGAGGAGAAGGGGAAAATTGGAAGCAGTGAAGAGCTGTGAATGCTGTTCTTTTGTGAGCTCTAATTGTCCTTTCCTTGTAATTCAAATATAAAGAGGCCAGTTGGAATTACAGTGTAACAAATACAAATTGATGGAATGGAAGAATTGCCTTACATAATTAACCTCTGTGGATTCTGGATTGAGAACATTGTGCAACCAACAGCTTCAAGCTGAAGTTCATGGTGTAGCAGCCATGTACTAGTAGGAGGACTCAGTCTTCCTGTTACAGTATCTCCTTTAGTCTTCACATTAAATGCTAGCTAACAGGCCTCATTGTAATAAATTGATGTGTGATTTGCTTTCATGTTGAATGATCTAAAGACCTTAAAAAAAAAAAAAGGCATAAATAACATGTAACAGGTCTTTTTATAATTCGTTCTTTTTCAGTATTCATAGTTGGATTTGCATGGCTGTGCTCAGTGTGCACTGGAGCTGCTGCATTTGTAAAGCTGTCCAAGGCATCTGAGATTCTCTGAAAGTATCAGCTTTAGGTCTTTTATTACATATAATATCTGGGAGTGGTGTAGGCACTTGCACACACTGGTCCTAAGTAGACAGAGAAGTAAACTGGTGTCAGGGCAGTTGTATTCAAACCTTGAGGTTCTTCACAGCCAAAATCCAGTAGTTTGTGTTTTCTAAAATACAAGTTCAAGTAAAAGACATCACTTGTAGGCAGTATGTCCAAGGTTTTAAAAGCTCATTGCATGAGTTAGGGGCTGCAGGAGGTTAAGTGGGTCCCAGCTCCTTGAAAAGGCAACAGGTCTCTGATCAGCTTTGAGATGTTTTTTTCCTCTGTGCAGTGAGATAGATCCTGCTCCACTGGGAGCTGAAGGGAGCTGCCCTAGGAGATGCTGCCTTTTTGTGAGCTCCCTCCCAACATGTTGTGGCTCTCAACTTCTCGCTTTGCTGTGTCCTGTGAAGCTCACTTTTCAGGCACTTGTACTGTCACTTACTGATCTCAGCTGCAAGGGAAAAAAAATATATATATAGTGTTAGGAAAAAGAAAACGCAGAAATTTCATAGCTCATGTAAATGTAGATTCGAATTATCACCATCTTTTGCTAGCTGTTAAGTAGTGTCCACAGCCTGAAAGTTGTCTGCTTCACGGCCCATTGCTGAAATATCCTGTAGTCCGAACTGTATGTGCCTGCTCTTTCCAGGTGGATTCTGAAGAGCCTGTTTTTGAGGCTGTTATAAACTGGGTGAAGCACTCCAAGAAAGAACGGGAAGCGTCGCTGCCAGAGCTGCTGCAGTATGTGCGCATGCCACTGCTCACCCCGCGCTACATCACCGATGTCATCGACACCGAGGTATCCACAGCCTGCGGCCCTGGGCACAAAGCAGCGAGAGGCTAGTGTCTGTGGTGATGGTTGTATCCCCTGGTTTGGCCCCTGCTGTCCTAACAGGTTTTAACAGAACCTGTTAAAAGTTGTTCTTCTACTGATGGTTTTTCTGCCTTTTTGATGCTGAAACCATGACGTTTTCCCCATTCAGCTGGGAGAGCCCAGCTCAATGATTCCCAACCGTGGAATCATTCAACTGTCTCCTGACCAGTATCACCTTTTTATTGTCATCTCTTGGGTTTCTAAGAAATGCTCTCTGTCTTCCATTCATAAACAGCAGCAGTTCTCCTTTAGGCAGAAAGAGGCTACTGGCGTGGCATCCCTAGCAAGGACACGGCTGCAGAGGGCTGCAGCAGAAGTTGTTGCAGGTGCAGATGGACGTACCTTGAATGAAACAAGCAGCAGCACCTCAGCTCCAGAGCCAACAGACAACTCAGAGTTATATCTAATTTTTCTTCATGTGGCTGGAGTATTGCAGAGGCAAAGAAACATGTGGATAATGAAAAGAGATTATTAGGCTTTTGCAATAAAGCTTAATTCCAACAAGAAGTGAGGTTGCCCTAGAACTAGACTTGACACAAGGACACAGATCAGTTCAAGCCAGCATTCTCATTTCACAATGGTGAGAGTTGATCAATAATTACTAGCCTTTGTCACCTAGCAGGTGCCAAATGTTGAATGGCAGTCTTCACATCCAGAAATTCCTGGTTTAGCAAAAATAATTTTTAATGTGGTAAAGCTACTCTTAAATAAGGACAGCTAATGCACAGGTAGCTGTGCCAGGGCTAAAATGTATTGAGTTAGGTTGTTATAGTCCAGCTTAAACTGAAATTTAAGCCAATGCAAAAGTGTCTGGTACAAAAATAAGTAGTTCACGTACGTGCCCGGTATAGAGATCAAACTCTTAGACCCAGCAAAGCTGCTTAGTATCTGTTCTCCTCCTTGTTTCTTCTTCAATGGCAAGGTGCCTGTTGGAGAGTTGATTCTGTATGACTGGTCCGGCCAGAGTGTTTTCAAATACAGTTTCACTGCCAGTTCTCAGACATACTTCTACTGGCTCAAATGTTGATTTTCCTTAGTTTTGTAATATATTGTTTTTCATTAGAACACCTGCAGTGCCAGACATCACATGATAAATCAGCTGTTTCATAATTTGCAACATCTTTTCAGCTGCGTTCCAGTCTTAAATTGTGTTTGCCTTTATTTATGTGCAATATTTACACCCTGAGACTGCTGGCGACAGACAGCACACAGATCAGTTTAATGCTGTCTGAACTGACTGGAGCTGAGTTGAGGGCATTTCTTATCAGGGTTTTTTAAATACGTCATATGTACCCATGACTTATGTGTTGTTTTTTTTTTTTTCCCCAGCCTTTTATTCGATGCAGTCTGCAGTGCAGAGACCTTGTAGACGAAGCTAAGAAATTTCATCTTCGGCCTGAGCTGCGGAGTCAGATGCAGGGACCCAGGACAAGAGCCCGTCTAGGTGAGCAGCAAAGGACAGGATACAAAAAGTCTGGGGCATTGACAGGTGTGGTATTATACACAAAATTGTAATTGTGTGCACAATTACAATACAATTGTAACTGAAGTGCTGCACAGCAGTGACGTGTCAGCGCACAGTCCCAGTGGTACAGAGAAGGCATGGGAGCAAAGCACAGGTACGTAACCATTTTCCTTCTAAGCTGTCTGTGCCTCCAGAGTAGTCTGTCTCAGCATGCAGCTCTCCCAGAAGTGCAGAAGGAGTTTCTTCCTGCCTAAAAAGACATCAATGTCAGAAATCAGAATTGCTCGGAGGTGAGGCAGCAATGTTAGGTTTAAGATGAGTTTTTGACAAGGAATCTAAGAAGGGAAGGCACAAAGGGAGAAATGGAGAGGTGCCTCTCTCCTTGCAGAAGTACATTGCTCTTTTCCTAGTCCTGCTGAAGAACAGAAATGAAAAGTTTTTTGCTATTTCAGTAGCTCCTACTAAGTTGGATTGTTGGGAAACCGCTTGGCCTAGGTTTGGAAGCACATGGAGTAAGTGAAACAGCAGGAATGACCAGCAGCGGAACACAAAGTATTTCAGTGGCCCTCCCTCACCTGACACTCCTTCCCATATCTTCAGACAGTCTCTGTCATGACTTTATCCTGGGCACTGCCACAGTGCTAGCGCTAACACTTCTTCCTACAAGCAGGTCTTTCAAGATGTTCTCCTATGCTGGTTCTTGTGTTTTAGAAAGGGACTTCGAAAACCCCTCCAAGCCCTTTTCCTATTATTAATATTGTTTTAGGAGACATAAAACAATTTAAACACTAAAGGTAGAGGACAAATTAGGTTTGTCATAGAGACGTTGATTAGATTTTTTTGCCCTGACGGGAATGTTATTATGATGTAGTTTAACCTCCAGCATGACAACTAGTGCAGCTCAACCTTTTAGAAGGAGAGATTTCATTATGTTCTTGATTAAAACACTTCTGCTGATGAAAGACACATCACATAACTATTTTATTGCTTAATGGTTCACACAAGTAAAACTTGTACACCCTATTTTTAGTCTAAATTTCAGTTTGATCTTAGGGATTCAGCCCTATGTTTTTTCATTGGTTCAATATCCATGTGCTATCAGGATTGCTCTTATCATGTGTTACTTATAAACTGAGATCAACTCACCTATTAATGTTCTCTTGGACAAAATGAAGTGGTTATGTTTTTAGATGCCCTGTTGAACAGCAGGCTTTCCAAATCACAAATCGTTGGATCTCTCTTCTGCATCTTTCTCAACGGAATTTTTTTATATTATTTTACTTCATTTGAGACGGCAAGTTTTTGCTTTGTGGCAGACCAAGTCTTGTTAAATCTTTCTTATTTGGTGTGCAGTCCTTCGGCAATGAAAATGTGGACAGTTCTAAACATTAGTAAAGTTTGCTTTTATAGAAAATGTCCAAGGAATCCTGGGGATCCTTGTCTGTTTTTAGAACTATGATAGAAACTTACCTTTGAGACAATCATTAATCAGATATTAATCAAGGAGCTAAAACTTTCCAGATTATAGGTCTGATTTAACTGTCAGGGAGAAAATAAGAAAAGCATCTCAAAGAAAAGAAAGAAGTAAGAAAGCAGCTTTGAAATAAAATGCTTCAGTCTTAAACAATTCCTGAAAAAATATTTTATGAATTCTTCAACGGCTTCTATGGCACAGACACACAAACATGAGAGAAGATTTGTTTCTTAATGTTTTTAGTATATTATTCAAACAATGACATTCAAAGGAGAAGATAAAAATATGAGAGACTTTATTACCTTTCTTTTTTTTCTTATATGAAAAGGTGAGGGGTTTTTTGTTTATTTACTTTCTAATGATTCTGGGAAATATCTTTCCCTCAGCTCTCCATTTTGCCTTCAGTATTAGTGTTTATGACTTCTTGTCTTTGTTGGAACATTGTGGCATTGTCCATTTTTATCATGATGGGAACGTAGGGTAGTGGTCTCCCTGACTGTAACATAAGAAAGTCAGGGCTTGAGATGACATTCGATCCCCAGTGAAATGATGAATAAAGAAAAGCACCGTCTGGTCTGGATGCCAGTTATAAATGAGGAGAGAAGACCCTGCTTTGGGAAAGGGATGCGGAGGAGCAGCCATCCTCCTTCAGCTGTAGGGTGTGGTAAGTTTGAAAGTTTGAAAAGATTTTATGGAGAAGAAGACTAAAGGCAGCATAAACCAGTCAACTTTAGTGCCTGATTTAGCCAACTGGCTTTCTAAGAGACCCTCTAACATTACAAGAGACTGACTCTTCCAGCAGACGATTCTGAACAAGTGAATTAGCTGTGTTCCTGCACGTCCCTGGAAGAGTCTTTCTCACACACTCTCTTCCTCTCTATGGATGATACGGAGCCCAGATGACTGACGCCTGGGTTAGATGCCAATACTGAAAGCAGCGATTAAGAGCAATGATTTAGAGGTAGCCTCACACACCAAGGAAGACTCAGTTTTCTCAGATGATTCCCCTGAGGTCCCCCTTTGGTTGTAAAGAAGCTGACTTGACTTTGTTCTCCCTCTTTGCTCTAGGAGCGAATGAAGTCCTGCTTGTGATCGGAGGTTTTGGCAGCCAACAGTCACCTATTGATGTTGTGGAGAAATATGACCCGAAGACTCAGGAGTGGAGTTTCTTGCCAGTAAGGGACTATTTTTGACCACCATTGGGCTGTACAGGCATGGTGCAATCAAACACTGATTGACTGATGCTAAGAAGGCATCAGCTATATAACATCTCTCTCCAGGCATGATCTTTTGTTATCTACTTAGAACTTTGGACCTACATTTATTAGGGTTGCTGAGGTTTACAAAGTGAATGCTGAAATTTGTTCGTGTTTGAAGACTTACTAATTGAGCCCTGTTGTTGTTACGGTTTTAGTTAGAGGAGTGTGCAGAGAGCCAGAGCCTACTGAGACCCACATTTTCTTTGATGTCACATTCATCTTAAGAGATGTGTTAAGCTCTGAATTTTAGTGATGATGATTGAGATGTCAGCAGGAGTAGTGCAGTCAGTCCTGCTTTGGGGCAGGCTGTGTGACCTCTCTGGTTTCATTACTTCTGGGCATAACAGGAGGTAGTAGGGAAGAGAGAGAAGTGAAAGTTCCTGTGTTGAGGACTATCTGTACTCAGATTTAAAATCGCCTATATTTTAGGCGTGAAAAGGAAGAGAACTGCCCCTTCTTTATTACCAGTAATCTCATAAAAAAGGTATTCTCTGCTTTCCCCAAATCCTGTTCTTTTTTGGAGGAAGCTTCAGAAATTTCCATCAGGTCTTCCAAATCTTTACGTTTTTCCATTGATGGTATATGCAGGATGTCAATGGGAGGAACGCAAACCTCCAAGATGCATCAAAAATTCATTCACGACATAAGACAAGTGACATTTAATGCAAACTATGGTAGTGCAAGGAGACCTGGGCTTGAGAAAAGAGACAGGCCAGGCCAGACTGTAGACAAAGGAAGGCAGACGAAGCTAAGCATTTGATCCAAGGTCATATCCTATAAACCCATAATACCATTTGCCTCTGTAGCAATGGACCATTTTCCAGCAGAGCAGCAAAAATGATGGAATAAGTGACTGTTTTCAGTGCATCAATGTTATTTCTTCTTCTTGACACTTTTATTCATTTTGTTGTCTTAGAGCATCACCCGTAAGAGGCGCTATGTTGCCACAGTGTCCTTGCACGATCGCATCTATGTGATTGGGGGTTACGATGGCCGCTCTCGCCTCAGCTCTGTGGAGTGCTTGGACTACACATCGGATGAGGATGGTATCTGGTACTCTGTGGCTCCGATGAATGTGCGGCGAGGCCTGGCTGGAGCCACTACCCTTGGAGGTACGTCCTGGTCACTACAATGACAAGGAAGTACAGGTTGTTGACGTCATGAAGTGCTCAAGGCCAGGATCCATGGAGTATGGTGGCTCTGAGGAAAGCGTTGAGTCTGCAGTTCTTGACTTTCCTCATTTGCGTGTAGAAATGGAAAACTTCCTGCCCATCGTTCCTGACATGGGCTCTGTCTCCACTTCATTCTTAGAGCATGTGTCCGTGACATGAGGGAAGGGAGCCCTATGAAGGATTATGGAGTGGAAAGCTCTTGGGGTGGTGACTGTGCAGTGTGTTACTGAGTACAGGCTGCCAAGTGCTGTTGGATTCATCCAGAGCTGGAGAGAGAGGGAAACTAGCATGTGCAGAGGATTCCCAGGACAAACTTGGAAACAGGAAACTGCTTTACATAGCAAAGCTGAAGATTTTATCTTGCTTACCCTGACAAAACAAAGGCCAAGAGGGAATGGCAAGAAAAGGAAATGTGCACATGAAGAATATGCAGGATAAGAACAGAATAAAAACAAATAGGTATTAACAGGCAATGATAAAAGGGTGTGGAAATGAAAGGAAGGTTGATAGCCATTAGCACAATAGTTACTCTAATCCTGTACTCTTAACTAGAGTAATTCCATAATATATAGCGTAATTCTATATTAATGAATATATTAGAGTATCTTCTTAATAAGTGATACTATTTAAATATTATTCATGAAATGTTAGATCATTAAAGTATCTGTTTTAATGAAAGTTCTGTAAAAATGCAATTGCTTTGAAGATGATACTTGACAGATTTGGGGATTAGATCTCCAGGATAAGGAACTGGTCTTGATCCAGGCATGGCCTTTGGATCATCTCTTGTTTTGCTACCAGTGTGTTTAATATGTGGTAAGCATCACCAAAAAGCAGATTGTAGGGCCAGATGGGTTTTATGTTTGTTTAGTTTGTTGGGTCTGTGACAGGCTCATGCAGCAAGCTTGGGTGTGGAAGCTGAGTTTGCTTTTACCTCTGAATGTGCCAATATCTGTAGTTTCTCTTGTGTTTCACAATCCCTGTTGTGGGTTTGCTGCAACCGCAAGGGCCACGTTGCTCTGCAGCATGTGTGTACATTTGGTGACTGCCTCGCTGAGGCTAACCCTGTGCCATGTTGCAGACATGATCTATGTTTCGGGTGGGTTTGATGGAAGCCGACGTCACACCAGTATGGAGCGATACGACCCGAACATTGACCAGTGGAGTATGCTGGGGGACATGCAGACTGCACGGGAAGGAGCAGGGCTTGTCGTAGCTAATGGAGTTATCTACTGCCTTGGTAGGTACCCTCAGGACCTCTAGGCATCCTGCAATTTCATGATTTCTACAAGAATTTAGGGAGCACAAGTTGTATCATTTCCAGGCTAGAAGATGCTGTTGCAAACTTCACCACACTACATGTTGCACAGCTCTATCTGGAAACATCAGTCATCATCGCAATGGCTTGGCCTAGAGCTGCTGTGTAACTGCACTAAATGCTGTTAGAAGCAAATTGGGATCAGTCAACTTGCATTTGAGGGACCGTTGAAGTGAGGAGGATGAGGAGGGCCAGCTCAGGTTGCAGGGGCTGGGCAGTGACAGAAACACCCTAGGAATGCAGCAGATAGCTGTAGGACAGGGGTGCATCTGTTCTGTTCATTTTCAGTCTGTGCCAGCTGTGAATGCAGTGAGTGCTAGACGACAAACCACCCTAAAGCCTTTAGTAAGCTTGTTCTGTAGATACTCCTCCCAGGCCCCAGAAAAGACAGGCATGGCACTGTTTTCCACTCACTTTGGTTGCAGTCCTATTCCTGGGGAGTCTCAGATATCAGCCACTTGTTTGTGGGTTTCACTCATTTTCCCCAAATTTACCTACCCCCTGCAGTCCCTCCAGGCATGTGCTAGCATACAGCCCCTTTGGTGAAGCAGCACAAGGCAATTTCTTGGTATCCTCTTGAAACAGCTCTCTGCCTTTTGTGCTTTCATCTTTCAAGACATCCCAGCTTGTGCTCTGTGCAGCCTCCTAGTGTCAGCTGGAGGAGTGGACTGGAGCCAAGCAACCCAAACCCTGAGAT
Source organism: Nothocercus julius (assembly GCA_013398735.1). NCBI lineage: Eukaryota > Metazoa > Chordata > Aves > Tinamiformes > Tinamidae > Nothocercus > Nothocercus julius. Next base: position 775,831 of record VZSV01000212.1, on the reverse strand, counting down.
GGTACTTGGCCTGGAAGTTGTAGGAGGTACCAGGTGCTCAGAGGGAGCTAGCTCAGGGTCTGGCATTGTGAGTTCTAGAGATCCGGGTCTGTTGTGGGTTGTGCTAATCGCAGGGCTACGCTGCGTTGAGGAGGAGCCCAGCATCTTACTGCTTTCTACATAGGAAAGGTTTTCCAGAATTTAGACCCACAGTTTGCTCCTGTGTTTTGTCTCAGGTGGCTACGATGGGCTGAACATACTGAATTCTGTAGAGAGGTACGACCCCCACACTGGACACTGGACAAATGTCACTCCGATGGCCACCAAGCGCTCAGGTAAGAGCCCTCTGTGCCTGGAGGTCAGAACGTGCTGCACTGTGCCGAGTGAGCAGTCACTGCTGGCTCCTCCTGCTACCCTAGAGGATGCTGATGGCTACACCGAGAGGTTGGTGCCTCGCAGCTCATGGCTTTGAGAAGGGGCGTTGCAGGATATGCTGACTTAACTCTGCAAGAGCAGGATCTGCACTCATGGAAAGAGCAACGGAGGGCTTGCAAGGGGGGAAAGGAAGTTGTGTGACTTTCGTGGCTAGGAACAGTACATGGCTTGGAGAAAAGCTAGCGAGGGACGAGCTACTGACCACAGTGATTAGTTTAAGATTAGTTAAGTTTAGTTAAGTTAACTTTAGTTATCTTAAGATTAGTTTAAGAGGCTGCATTAAGTCAGTGCTGCTCAGCTGCACAGGACGCACAAGGTGTAAGGTTGGTGCTCAGCCAGACCCTCCTTCTCCTGTGCTCCCTCCTGAATCAGTGCTGGGGCAGCCCTAAAGCAGAGAGCAGCACTGATACACGAGGGTTGCTTTGCAGTACTATTAAGCTAATGACTTGAAACATGCAATCAACCATTAATTATTCACCAGCTTTGTCTTTGCTGCTCAGTTTAACTGTTGTGTCTAGGAGAAAATAAAAAAGGTAGTTTAAATCCTGATTTTTGGAGTAAGCTTCTGTCTTGGCTGTTTTTTTTTTTTCTCTGAAGAGTTTCTGTAGGGCTGGCGTAGCTGCTGGGCTCCCAGTGTGCTCACTGACCAGTGACCTCCAAGTGCCAACCGTCTGCCTTCGCAGTGACCCTCAGGCCACCTGCCCTTCATGGTAGCACTGCAGCGTGAAGCTCTTCTCACATCATGGAAAAGGGCAGGGTGCTGCGTGCTACACAGAAGCTCTGCTGTCCTTACAAACACTCTTTCAAAACCTGTTTTAAGTTGCTTTCTCTATATTTCTTTCATTAAATGCCCTTCACAATTAGTCAAGGCAGCATTGCTTCAGTTTGTTCCCTCTGGAAGTGTTCTTGTTGAGGGACCAAAAGCTAGTTACTCAATTTAAACTGTTTTCTAGGCTAGAAACAGTTAAGGTTTCTTGTGCCTGCAGTGAATTGCAAGGCTTTAAATATTTTCTCCTGTGGCAGAGCCATTCCTGTCAAGTGTGGGTTGGAAAGTATTTTCCATATGCCAGGAATGGATTTGATTTAGAAGCTGGTCACTTCCCACACCCAGGAAGACTCCACATAGAAACACATGATAAATCTGTGGGTTTTCCTACATTAAAAGCAATGAACAAGACCTGTCCATGGGTCCTTAGAAAGTTTAAGGATGCAGATGCCTGTTCCAAAGGGGTCTGTTGGTTGCCTCAGAAAAGATGGTTTCTGGCAAGACCAAAAGTGACAAGTACAAGGGCAGAGCCTTTGTGAAAAGGATTTCCCGTTTTTTTGTCAGCTTCCCAGAAGACTTGGAGGCCTCTTGGTAGCAGAGCCTCAGCCCAAAACGCAGACTCCCTCAGTGTCAGAAGGAAGTAGGAACAGGCTCTTGATCCTGACACTAGCTCAGCCAGGTTCCTTGCTCCATGCTGTGAGCTTGAGCGCTCAGATCTGAGTGGAGATTTCACCCAGGAATAGCTGTCTGCTCTGTCTTGACCTCATTTTTTGGCCCAACTTTTTATGCTACCTCTCCGTGGTACTAACACCAATTACACTTATAACACCCATCGTAGCATCAGTGTCAGTCCATCCAGACCTTGGGCCCTGTAGGACTTACTTTGCCCTGAGGTTTTGACGTTCTTTCTAAAGCTGCCTTCATGTAGGTCTTGGAGTTCCAAGGAGAGCGAGCACTAAAAGTAATCTTGCCTTTATTCGTAGAAATTGTTTTCTGCTTGTGTCTCCTCACCTCTTAGAACAGATTCCAGAGATGGGCCACCCTACAGAAACCTTGGCCATATTACATTGCTAGCCCTGGCTTACCTGATCATACCTTGTTCTGTCTCCTATTTCAGCTGATGTCTTCCTATTTATCAGTGAAGCATCAGAGACCCCATCAGCGCAATCTGACCATTCCTAGCTGCTTTAGTATTCTCAGCAAGGAGGATAGACAGGGAAAGTAGGGTTGAAAATAATGGAACAGAAAATCTCTTATACTTGCTTCTAGAAGATACAGTTCGGTCCCCAGAGCTGAACAGCAGCTGGTTTGTTTCCTCAGGGATGTTCATATCAGTGTTGCGGTTACACGTTGATGATAACACCCTGACAGGGATTACCCTGCTCTTGAGATACAGCTTAAAACAGCAGAGGCTGTTGGCAACAGAATCCGAAATCGCTAAGTGCCTTGTTATCTTTCTGCAGTCTTGGCACTGAAGGGAGATGCCGCTTAGCAACAGCAGCTGGCTGAGGCTGATTTTTCTGAAGTTATCAATAAACCCGAAGTTGAGTCAACTGTGTTATTTATTGCCCTTACTAAGGAGATGAGAACAGCTGTTCAGACAGATGCTTCAGCCCCTCATGCCTCTGGGTGCAGTGAAGGTGCCAGACACCAGTTTTCCTTTCCCTGCCTTGCTTAGAGGCAGTCTCAGAGTAATCCTTCCTCCAGCTTCACGTGCATCAGCGACCTTCCGCTCCCTACAGCCAGGAGCTGGGTGATGCCAGGGAGCCAGAAACACCAGAGAAAGCCAGCTCCCCAGCAGAGCCCCAGGTGGCCTGAGCTAGGCTTGCTCTGTTGTGTTCAGGTGCTGCTCTGTCTTTCAGCCAAGGTGAACATCACATGTTGTGACTTACACCCTACCTGCAGAATTAGTTAGTCCCCCCCTTCTTTGGAGATTGAACAGCATGTGGTGGAGATATGAGTTATTCTTTATCATGTTGGAATCAAGAACAACAGCAGAGGATCCTACTTTGGGACAGCTCTTTTGTGGGAGATTTATGTGTAAGAAAACATCCTCTGTGTTCTGGGAAAGAAGCAGGAACTTGTTCAGCCTCGTGACAGTGAGCCCTGGGCATGGTGATGCCAACGCCACTCATGGCTGTAATTGTTCCTTCCTGCCTTTCTAGGTGCTGGAGTAGCTCTGCTGAATGACCATATTTATGTGGTCGGTGGGTTTGATGGGACTGCACATCTCTCCTCCGTGGAAGCCTATAATATTCGCACTGATTCCTGGACGACTGTAACAAGCATGACAACCCCACGCTGCTACGTGGGGGCCACCGTGCTGCGAGGTCGGCTCTATGCCATTGCTGGGTAAGAGGCTGGGCAGGGAGGTGCTCGCTGCGTATCAGGGGGCTGGAAGAAATGCTGCTGAGATCAGGAGATCCCACTGCTCTGTTCTGGGCGGCCTCTCCTCTCATTTAGCTGTCAGGCTTTGTAATTGAGGACAGCCTATGGAGTCACTGTGCCCAACCTAAATAAGGAGCATGATGCACTGGCCCAGGGCCAACACAAGCAGGAGGGTGGCCACAAACAGCAAAAGGGAGCCTGTTGTGGAGCCTATTGTAGTGGTTTTATTACAGGCTGCTACTGCTGTCTCTAACTGTGCAGCCTCTAGGAAGGGCTGTGAACACCCCAGCCTCTTCCTTCAGCAGCATCAGTCGTGTGTAATTTTCCATCCTTGCAGATACGACGGCAACTCACTGCTGAGCAGCATCGAGTGCTACGATCCCATTATTGACAACTGGGAAGTAGTGACCTCCCTGGGGATGCAGCGCTGCGACGCTGGAGTTTGCGTCCTTCGGGAGAAGTGATCTGGAGGGTGCTTGCAAAGAGGAACACCCTAAAGAATCCCTGCTGGAGGAGGAGTCCCAAGCGATTTGCAGTGACTGTCCTTGAAGTTGTGGATGCTGTGAAAGTAGGCATCAGTATAGCAGCTTTCTGTGCTGCCTTAACCAGAGCACGTGCATAAATGTGTTATCTCGGCAGTCATTTGAAATCAGGGGCTCTGAGAGAAGCTGTAAAGGAGTGAGGTAGATCAGGAGAATCTGCGTTCTCTGGTCTTCCTGTGGCTAACTGTATCATCGTAGCAGAGAAGCCCCTAGCCCTGGCATGGCCAGACTGGTGACCGCTTCCAGGGCTGTGTACAGCACATAAAGCACCTGGCTGCTCTTGTGGGAGGCTGTAGGGCCACGTGGGTCCTCCAGTTGCTCTCAGCCATGTGGATGTGTGAGGGTGGAATCCAGCTGCTCTTACGCTCCAGCTTCAAATCATCTTGTACATACTGAATGTTTTAAACATGCTCCTCAAGGGCACATCAGTGTAGAGCCGAATGGAGCGAGCTTGTGAAAAGGGAGTCCTGCACTGTAGCTGTGTCCACAAGTTCCTCACGGGTCTGCACATGAAAGGAGTCGCAGATTAATGCTGTCAACTACTGAGACCCAAAATCCTGAGGTGGTGGGGGAGGAAAGATGCCCTGGCATGGAAGAAGGTGTGCAGCATTTTACTGGGGTCAAGAGGCCCAGCAAGGTTTAACACATTTTTCCTTGAAAAGCTTGACTGACCCATCTGGAAAGCACTGCATCTTCAGGCATAGGAGCCGTGCTGTGACTCAGCAGTGCCTTTGCTCCCACTGCTGCGGGGAGGGCACCTTGCAGAGGCTGAGGCCCTGAATGTAGCAACGCGTCTGCTACTCACCCTACAGCTTGTTAGTGAGTGCCTGGAGTTCTTCCCGGGACACATGTCGCTCTGGTTCACTCACATCAGCCTTGCAGTCCCAATCATTGTGTTGATTTTCCTTTTATCCAGGATTTTTTCTGCTGCTGGGGCCTTTCCGAAGTGACATCCAGAAGTCTTTTTTGCCCCTTTCTTCTCAGCTTTTTATTTCCCTGCCTCTTAGCTGCACATCCTGGTATACAAGCTGTCCTTTGCATTCCTCACTGACTCCACGTGTGCGCATCATTGCTGCCTGCCTCAGCGCTCTCTCCTCAGCCCGCCTGCTGCCCTGCTGCGTTTCGGAGAGCACGGACTCTGTCCCGTCGCTAGCTGGGCCCCTTGGCACCCGTGCTCCGGGTCATGCTGCTCTCTGAGCATTCTGATGGCTCCTTTGCTTGGGGGACAGGGGAGCAGGGACGTGGTAGCATGACGTATGCACTTTCAGCCAACGCTCTGAACTTCTGCGTTTGTTCCTATCACACACAAGTGTTCTGTGGTTTCATTTCCTATGTGTATTTTTTAATGAAAATATAAAGAATAAAGTATCTCCTGAGCCAGTGCAAGTCAAGCTTCTCTTCTCTGCCCACCCACGCATTTGTTTAACCACTTTGCGTTGAGGTCATGCGTCTATTGACAGCACAAAATTCCTGTTAGACCAGGCAGCTGCCTTCAGCTCTCCTTGCCCTACAGCTTTCCAGTGTCACAGAATGGTACTAAAGGACAAGTGCTCCAATGCGCTGTGGTCCATTGTGAAAGATCTGTCAGGCCTAGGAGAACTTGCTACCTGGGGATGGCTTTCCTGCACTGTCTACTTGGAAACAGTGTGGCAACAGTGCCGAGGAAAGGAGTTTGTGTTAGAACAGCTAGTTTGCAGTTGCAAAAAGCAACAAGTCTTTTTGTCTACCATGATAATATGGAGTAAGTAGAACACAGTATTAATTTGTATGCCAATGGTGTGGTTCAGAATGCTCTCGTGGTTTCACCTCTCCAAAACCTGCTCTTGAGTTCAACAAAATTTGCAGAACGCCAGACCCTGGCAACTTCTGATAAGTCTGAACTCACTGCCAACTTGTGGGTGCCCTAACAAATCCACACCAGTTTTTCTGGATTTTAAATAGATTTTTGTGTTTTCCTGGCTCACCTCCAGCTAGAACTGTGCGAGGAACCAAAAAGCCCTGTTTCGGGCAGAGTGCAATACACCTGCAAACACTCCCTAATTTCATACTTACCCAGGACACCTCTGCTGCTGCCAGGAAAAGAGGCAGGCGGTAGAGTTTCCAGGTAAATGTGTGACTCTGGCAGTCACCTGAAGGACATGTCCCTCCCTGGACCAGTCCTTCTCTTGCAGAGGCCTCAAATGTCCTCCCTTGAGCTGCAGAAGCGGCTAATGCCAAACAAATGTGCTCCGTGTGTGGCTCTGCTGACGCTCAGCAGAGTGAACCACCAGCACCTAAACTGGGTCATAGCAGGACATGACCCTATCCACAGTGGCCAGCACTCCCACATTGCTGTCTTTGGGGGACGAGCTGTATCAAAGGGTTGTACGTGAGGAAGAGCTGTCATTTCCTTCTAGATAATGAACTATATAAGCCTTAAAAAACAACTGCAACTGGAACAATCCGCTCAGCTCAGCTCTGGCTGACAGCAGTGATGGATCGCAGGCCAGAAGGCAGCAGTGTTGGCCACTAAGCAGTTTTATGTGATGTGGGTCTTGCCAAGAAAAACAATCTCAGACTAATTTCACTGACAAAATGCACCAAAGTAAGACTCACTGTAACACCTTTAGCTTTTAACTTGAAAATTAAATGAACTTTACATAAATAGGGATATGAGGGTTTATTTCCTTCTCTCCCCAGTCAGAACAGGATCTTTCTCCTTGCTGATTACGTTATCTAAATTAGTAGGTGTGTCCTTAATACAATTAAGTCAAAGCACTGCAAACATGTTACTTTGTATCATGCTTCTTGCTTGCTACAATTAGACCATAGGGCCCATGCCCTTTGCTTCATGACCTTCCTCTTCTGCTGGGACCTCCTGTACTCAGCAGCCTGTGGGCAGGAGAAACAGTTCCTTCTGCTGGTGGCTAGAAAGGAGAACAGGGCTCGTTAGGAGGCGCTGAAGGACTGGAGGGGAATGAATGAGACTGTCCAGGGCTGTGACTGTTCTAGTACCTTCTGAGGCTGCATGGTCTGTGCTGGTGTCAGGATGCAGGGCATTGGCCACGCTGGAGAAGAGGCTGGGCTCAGCCTGGCAGGACTGCCAAGAGCGCATTCACTTTGAGACATTTTTGTAAAGGTGGAATTTGTTGTTATGCAAAAAAAAAAAGCATGTAAGGAGAAAAATCATGGAATTGTAGAGTAATTGAGGCTGGGAGGGGAAACCTAGTGATTTCTAATCTATCCCTCTGCTCAAAGAAGATCCAGTTCAGATCAAGTCATTTAGGACCTTTTTGAGTGAGTTTCAAGCATCTGCAAGGATGGAGATCCCACAACATCACTGAGTCCCTGGTTCCTCATGAGAAAAACATTTTCCTTATAATGAGGATTTCCTACATTCCAGTTTGTGTCTTTTGTTCCATCCCTATCCCTGTGCATTGCCAAAAAAAGACCCTGTCCTCTCTGCACCTTTCTTCCTTCAAGGCGGCTTAAGAAGGCCCATGGTAAATCTAGCCAGCACTCCATCTCCACCACGGAAAGTAAGAGATGCCATTTAGGCAGAACACTTGAACAAAGACACTGTTAGTGGCCCATTCCCCCTCCACACAGCATCCATGTTAGTGAGGACATTCCTACCCGGCTCCTTCAGCATCTATTTACAGCCCTCAGGTCCATGAAGTTGCCTATATCTTTTTGACCCCGTGGATACTGCCTGCTTCCACCATCACCATGCAATTGCAGCAAACTCACTCCCAGCCATGTAATCTGCTTTATGCTAATCTCCCTCTAGATTCATTAAATACTCCCTGTTTGAAGTACTGTAGGATTTGGTGAAGTTTGGTGAAAAATAGTTCTGACTCCATCTTATCACCACATTTATGTTTCTGTAATCTCTTCAAGCTGATTCTGCCCAGCCCAGAAAATGCCAAAAGAGGAGCTGAGGTTGCTCTCCACTACTTTT
>VZSV01000212.1:756900-767111 GCA_013398735.1 Nothocercus julius | reverse complement strand
TGAGATGGGGTGTAGTACCTAGGGGAAGGCGGGGGGCCAGGAGGGTGTCATGTGGTGTGTAGTACCCCGGGGTGGCGGTCAGGTGGGGTGTCGTGCCCGGGAGGAGAGGGGTGGGGGATGTCAGGTGGGGTGTAGCGCTGTGGGGGTTGTCAGGTGGGGTGTAGCACCCCAGGGGGTGTCAGGTGGGGTGTAGCTCCTCTCAGGGAGAGGGCAGGGTGTAGCACCCCTTGCAGAGCAGTGCGGTGGGGTGTAGTACCCCTCTGGGGATGGGGCTGCCAGGGGGTTGTGCCAAGTGGGTGGAGTGTCATAGCCATGGCGGGGGGGCCGGACGGGGCATAGCCCCCCCACCGGGGCGGGCAGGGTGTCGCATCCCCGGGGCAGGCTGTGATATACTCATCGCCCCAGCTCCTCCTGCCCGCCATGCGGAAGAAAGCGGCATCAGCAGCAACGGCCGGCGGCAGCGACGGGGACGTGGTGCGGGAGCACTGGCTGGTGCGCGACATGTTCTCCTTCGAGAACGTGGGCTTCACCCGCGACGTGGGCAACATCAAGTTCCTGGTGTGCGCCGACTGCGAGGCGGGGCCCATTGGTTGGCACTGCCTCGACGACAAGGAGAGCTTCTACGTGGCGCTGGAGCGCGTGGCCCATGAGTGACAGCTCCGCCGCCGGGCAGGGGACGAGGCGCGGGGCCCCGCCTGGCAGAGCGTGCGAGGCCGATCTGCGGCCGCCCACCCTGCGGCCGAGCTGACTGAGCGCAGGCTCTGCTGAAGGGCTGCGGCCTCGTCACCGCACAGCTTCCCTGCCCACGGCCTCTGGCTGACCTGGGCTGAGGCCTGTCTGATTGACTGCAGACTGGCTCACCTGTGGCCTGGAGGACCTACAGTCCAACTAGCTGCGCCACGGCCCGGCTCTCACTGACCAGCAGACTGGCAGAGCGGCACCGAGAAACGTGGCGTGAGCACAACCGCCTCCCTTCCTTGAGCCCAAGCGGGGAGGGTGTCCCTGGTGGGACATGAGCTGCTGTGCCAGCACAGATTGCTCATTGTGGAAATCTTGCCAAACAGCTGGACCTGACACTTGCCGGCAGAAGTGGTCGCAAGCCACTGTGGCTGCTCTGCGGGCCCGCTTCCCTGGGCACTGTGGGCAGTTGCATGGCTGCCAGGTGGGCACAGTGGTAAAAGCTGCTTCTATTTGTCAAGCATGCTCAGATGGCTCTCAGTCTGACCCCTGTGCAAATGCGGATGGTGGCACCAGGGCAAGAGGATTACAAGGACAGGACTGCTGCTTTGAACTGTAGTGGCAACTTAAATTGCCTCAACTACTGCCAAAGCAGTTACAGTGTTTCAAGCTGTATCTTGAATAGATTCTCAAAGTAGATGTTCCCTGCCCATAACCCTACCATCAGGTACTGTAAAACCTCATCCTAGTTCACAACTGTAACCTATAAAAATATATGGCACCTAAAATGTGTGTAAAGCATTTTAACTAACATCATATGGAGTTTTATTAACAGAGGTTTTGGAAATAAGGTACAGAAGGAGCCTGCAGATATAGGTTGATGAACTGGCAAGTAAAGACTGATGTTATAATATCAGCACTACAGCTTTTCAGAGAAACTATAGCCACGTGCAAGATCAGAGTATGGCCAGGAACCATGAGTGAGCAGGTTGCATCCTGAGAAAGATTGGAATCGTTTGGACAAGCAACCAAAGGAGTGCTCAGTCCTGAAGAACATCAAAAAATAGTTGAGTATGTATTAAATAGAGAATTCAGGAAGCAATTTATTTTCTGTAAACGTTGCTTGTAAAAGCAATATTGGGATATTGCATCCAGTTCTGGCCTCCAGCTTTTACAAGATGGGCAGCAAACTGACTGGAAGTGGAAAGCAAGCTGCAGTTTCCATTCCCAGTTTGCAACCTCTTGAATATAGGTGTTCTATACTGATAGTCATCGCTCGCATCTACAGAGGGCCCAAGTCAGATGCCTGACTACAGTCAATTTATCAGTGCAATGTGCTCATAAAACACAATTGTAATTGCACTGGGATAAATCAGTTGTATTTGTGCACCACCAAAATTAAGATCTGTTAAAGTTTAACAGTGCTCCTGCTGCTTAATGCCTGTGGGAGAGATTTCTACCTCACTCCTCTACTGAAACAGCACTCCTGGCATAGTGGGAGACTATAAGTCAAGCACAGCCTCAGGCAGATGAGCCATAAAGGCATCCTGGGCTGAAGATAGGAGATGAGGGAGAAACGAGTCCTTCCTTTTTTGGTACTTGAACACCTGCACATTTAAAGTTCAGGGACTCCTCCTTAATAGGAAAACATAAAGGCTTTACATGTGTAGCTTTGTGCTGAGTGCCTGAGCAACCAAGGCTGGTCTGGGGCTGCTCTATCCCAAACCTCTCCTGAGAGCAGCCAGGATGGGAGGCAGTGAGAGCGTAACCTTGTCATGATCAACACTTGCCTGGATGGAGCATGAGGTTGGTCCTACCTCCTTGCTTAATTGTGTATTTGACATGAAAACTGCTTGTTTCCTAAACCCTAAAGAGGCCCTAAAACCTCTTAACTGAAGAGGTTCATCAAGTCTACCTGGAAGGGCAAGGAGAGCTTTGTTTGGGTTCTGCACAGGCGCAAAGAAATAGCAGTATCAAGTCACTTTAATTTTGCAGTTTCCCTTCAGTTGTGTGTCTGATTGTGATGTGCTTTGACCTGTGATGTCTGTGATACCTAGTTTATAATCCACGTTATTAATCTATAAGAAGTATGACACAGTAGGCTGCTCTTTGAGTACCGTGTTACGCAGATCAGACTCGTGGATATCAGCGTGATGAATAGTGCATAAATGATCCCTCTCAAAGAATTGAAGAAGTGGAATCCCAGTTTTGGGAAATCATCTCTGGGTGACACTGGGATGAGCCTGATGTGCTGGTGGTGTGGTAACTTTGCCACCACCTGGAAAGACAACAAAAAATAGATAATATGACATCTACAAAAAGAAAGCAATAACTAATGAAGAGGGAACCTCTTTCTTTCCAGACAGTCCAAACTCTTTGGTGAATTTTGTTTATTTGAAAAATATGGAGTTTTGTTTTGTTCCATTTTTTTTAATAACCAGAAGCAAGATCTTTGGAAGCTAAGGGGGTTTAGCTCAGTATTGGGATTTAGGGCCCTGACCGACTTGCACAGACAGATTAAATTTGCACAGCCGAAGCACTTATTACCATCAAGTATTTGTCCTGTCCCTGTGGTGGACACCTCTGGTCTGCTGCTCTCATGAATTGCTCTGAGCTGTTGTGGTTCCACAGGTGGGTTTGACTTCTCTACCACGAGGCTGGAGCAGGAGTGGCAACAGTAGCTGTTACTTGTGGCCAATTCTAGTTGCTCAGTGTGCTTAACTTACAACCGTTTTCCTGCCTGCCAGACTTAACAGTATCCCAAGTGAAATCTCCAGTTCTCTCTAGAGCACATAAACAATGTGAGTACTGAAAAATGGGTTCTAGGAAGCTGCTGTGCTGAGTGAGAAACTGCCAGAGACGGATGCCAGAAATATCGGAGGGGAACAGTCACAATAGTGTCTTTTCACCGGGTAATCTAGAAATCAGAGTGCACTGCTTAGGTAAAAATTCTTACCAGGAGGTTCTGGACTGAGTTCTTCACAACACCTCTGTCAAATAGACCCGCTTGCTCGGAGGCTTCTTTTGGAGTTGGAAGATCTCAGGTCAAAACGCTTCTTCAGATCAGCAGACTAGCGATTCAAATCCACTTCAGTGGGGCAGTGCTTAGAGGTTGTTAGGAACCGAAACTCCTCCTGCCTGTTTAGTGTGAGAGATGGGATATGCTGAATGTCAGTATCCTCTAGGAGACCCTTTCTGTGTTTCCTGCTGACTCTTAAATATCAAGTAGGATCACATAGGAGGATTTCTGGAGACTGTGGAGATGCTAGGAAGAAAGGCTTGCCAGGAATTCACTGGTGGAAAACTCTACAGCGTGTGATCTTGGGATCGTTCAGCCTCGGGTAGTATAGTGGCTTCCTGCAGCATGAAGAGGCTCTGAAATAATCCTTGAAGTCCAAGTAGCAAACAGGGACATGGTGCCAGTGAAAACACAGCCATTCACACCTCCGCTCACTCTGTTGAAGAAAAGCTGAAGTGAGAATGAAAAGTAGAAACAAAAGTACTGAGGAAAGGGGGGAAAGTGGCATCACTTTGTGGAATTCAAGCCTAGGCAGTTACGTGTGGCGTTAACTGAGCTTTTGAGGATGAAGTCTACCGTTAGCAAGCTTGGTCCTGGAGGGGACAAAAGGGGAAGCTCTGCTGCATTTATGCCACAGACAGTTACGCTGAGGTTCAGGAGCATCTAAAGGGTTAAATAGTTTTCATGTTAATAAGAACAAAGAAAAGAAAAGGCTACTTTTTATCTTCCATGTTTCAAAACATTTCCTGTTGCCTGCAGGAGATTCTAGGGATAACGGTAGACTGCCAAACTCCAGGTAGGGGAAGCACATATACAAGACCTATCAGTGCTCATCTCGCAGCCCATCTTTCCATATATCAAGAACAAGAACAGGCAGAAACCTTTATTCTGCCTGCAGGTTGCTTTTGAAATAGTTTGAGAAGAGATTCTGCTCTTTCAACAGCTGCATGGACTTGACTTTTAAGTCCCACCCTGTGCTAAGTTGTTGCCAAGAGAGGTAACCCTGACTAAGAAACTTCCCTCCGTGCAGCTGATCCCACCAGTGAGGTGGGCAAGGACCCTGCAGAGCAGCAAGGGAAGTAGGGAAGTGGTGCTTGGGACAGAGACTGGAATTCAAAGGTGCAAATCAGCAGGTAGTTCTTGGTGTCTGGGCCTGATCGCTCCCACAACTGTGTCTGTGATTGCTCATCTCTTAAAAAATGTCACCTTTGGCAGAGCTGGTAAGACAATATGGATGCTGAAGTAATAACTGGCTTAAAAAGGTGCATGAGGGTAAGAAGAGAGCAGAAAGTAGAGGAGGGACCAGGAGATGAAGCCAGGGTGGCAGAGTTGTGTAGATGAGGAGCTAAACAACTTGTAATGAGATCCGTTTTTGGAACCACATAAAAAATTAGGGAAAAATACATCCTGGAAAGAAAAGACCAGGCACATGAATAACATCTGGAGGGCTCTCCAAAGTGGGCATGCAGGGCCTTCATTGCAGGGCCATGCAGTAAGGATGCCTCTCGCTTGCTGTTCTTGTGGCCCTGTAACTACTGCTCTTGCCTGTGGTCTTCCAGCTGCAGTGGAAGAAAAAGAATGTCTGCTGACTGCAATCTAACTGAAAGTGTTGCCGTATAGCCCTCTTAGCCCTGTGCCCTACAGCAGCCATAGTTCAAGTGCACTAATAACACTGTATTTTTTTAGTTACAAGTTCATGGTGCTGAGCAGACAAGTCCTGTCTTCTCAAGAGGCAGTCCCTTCTTGTGCATTCATTTCACACTGGCTTTGATGAGGATTTTGCTGTTAGCCTCACTAACGCATTTTGGATCTCTGCTCTCCAGCTGGTCACCACGTAGGCAGACAGGAGGGTTTAAGGTAGGACTTCTACCTCTGCAGCTCAGTGCATCTGTGGACCCTGCTGCCACCATACATCAAACTGAGGACCTTGACAGAGTTGAGCAGATGAGTTTGGATTAATTAAGCCAGGCTATTGTTGCTAGGAGAGGAGTTTTTGGCATCGCCCCTCTCCTACACACCTCACCTTGCGTATTTCTTTAGACCACCGGAGATACAAGAGCAAAACTATTAGGCTGTGTGAATAGATACCATTGTAGCAGCACAGAAGCAGTAATGCATGGATGTCTGGGATGAAGGGAGGTACATGTAATGTATTATTAATATTGTCTATATGTCATTTTACGTGCCTGACATTACAGTCCCTGTCAGGAACAAGAAAAGTATGAGGAACTGAAACAATAAGCAAAAGGAAATAACTTCAGGATCCTTAAATGAATAGTGCAAGAAAACGCTTCTCTGCTTCCCACAAAGTCAGGTTAAGAAAGCCCAAAACTTAGAATCAAAGGAACGCTTAACCACCAAGTATTTTGCCTTAAACCACTAAGTCTTTTTTACATTTTACAGCTGCTGGGGGACATGGAAAGGAACCACGGCAGATGGGTGTTACTTGCCATTAAAGCACAAAGAGAATAGAAAAGGGTTTTGATAAAAGACGGATAGTTTGTTATGCACCTCAGCATAAATAGTATTTTTGTGACATCTTGGAGAGCAGCTTCCTTACAAGTACAGATAGGCACTGGTGTCACTGGGATGAGGAGAGCGAGATGGCAGCTACGGTGCAGACTGAGAGGGGCTGCACCCTGCAGAGGAGCCAAGGCTGCTGCTCCCAGTGGGCTTTGGAGAAAGTGCCCTGGGGGTCTGAAAATGCATCTTGCTCCAAGGCTAGACCACAGAGTAAAAATCAAGCACTCTACTCCCTAAATGCAATCTTGAGGAAGGGAGAAGAACCTCCTGCATTGCAGAGATAACCCTCTGTCTCCTGTCTGAGGAAAGCAGGAGGCCCTTTGGGAAAACTGTTTTGTGCATCTTTTCAGACAGTCCATCAAGAATGGAATCAAAACAAGCCAGAGGCTGCTCCAACTCACCTTTTCACCTCTGAATCTCAGAGAGATCTGCACAGATGGTAACAGCTCATGACAAGGAAAATATCCTGTGATCGTCACATGGTAACTTCTTGGGGGCAATGTTTAAAATATGAAGTGTTCAGATATGACTTTGCATGGAGAAATACACAGTCACCCATCCTTCTTGGCACAATTATATCGCACATGTAGGCAGAGGGATGGAGGGATACACATCTGAAGGGAGGCTATAATCTCATAAATGTAGTCGGGCCTGAAACTGGGGCACATTCCAGCCAACATAGCTGCAGTTCAGCCACCAGAGGAGGCTAAAGCAATAGGAGCTGTGTTTTCCAGCAGGCTGCTTTCCTGGGGGGTGTTAGTCTGGAAGGACAGGTCAGAACCACAGGCAAAGCCTGTCCTTGAAAAGGCTTTCAGAGCAATTTGCAGAGTCGATAGGACTCATATGTCCCTGGGGCGGGAAGCTGTGCTAGGAGAGATCCCTGCACGTCCATGTTTATCCAAGCTCCTACTCCCTGGGGAAGCAGCAGGGAGTGTGAATATTCAGTTGTGTTTCTGCTCTGCCTTTCATGTTCCCTATTCTCACTTTGAATTCCCCTGGAGGAAAGCAGACAGTTGCTGGCCTTAATCGCTGTGCGTGCAGAGGCAGGACGCTCTTGTCTTCATGTTGTCGAGTCACCCGCCCTAACTGTTGTTCAAACCCAGCTGGAAGAAATGCCCTCAGAGCAAGTGAAAAGAAGAAAGGCCGTGTCAGTACAGGTATCCTCTCCTTCCAGAGCAGCTGGCACTATACGCCGTCTGGAATATTTTTAACTGCATGCTTTCTCTGTGGCAAAAATCCAGGCCACAGCGATTGCAGAATCTCAGGTCAATTTGGGATCTCTGACAATCGGGCATGAGGACATGGATCCAACTTCCTACCTCTTCTTTCCTGGGAAGGGGGCAGTTTGTGACTCCTGCTCTCTAATACAGACAGAAGGACTCAGTTCTGTCCATAAAACTGCAGCAGGCCACCAGAAAGGTGCTTGGAGAAAGGAGCATCTTCAGATTCTGCTGGAAAGAACCTCCTTTAATAAGGAATAACCAGGAATGAGAGATGCAGCTGGATTCCTTAGAAGCAGGGAAAAGATGAAGAATGAAAGACAAGATTTTGGGGAAAGCAGTGTAAAGGCTAAATCTTACACGGAAGCAAATTGCAAGCAGCACAAAGCAGCTTCTCCTTCCAGAGACCCCTTTTCCTATTTGGCATCTCACATCCCCTGCCTTCCAGGCCCGATTCCTGCTGCTACTGCTGCAGCTAAACTGATTTACAGTGGCCATTGACACAGCTGGCAGTGAGGAGAGGCTGTTTCCAGGTGCAGCTGCAGCATGAGGCCAAGGCAGCACTGACCCGTGGGCACCGGCTGCAAGGCAGGCCCTGCTTTGCACCAACAACGCAACCCTCCTTGCAGAAACAGCTGCTTGTTGTGCCACAACACCCTGTAGCTGCTCGTTGTGCCACCTGGAGCTCTGCAGCCACGTCAGCGTGTCCAGTGCCTTTCACTCTAGACCGCTGATGGAGAAGTTCATGTTGATGTCTCTGTCCTGACACTCCTCCGCAATTTGTGGCTGCCACCATGAGTTCACTGGGGATCTCACACCTGTGACACAGGCCACAAACTTTGTTTTCTTACGGGCAATAATGGTCAAGATGCTGAGAGTTCCCTTTAAAACTGCCCTGGAAGAAGGCAGAAGACTATTCAGGTCTATGGTACTTTATCCTATCCTATCCTATCCTATCCTATCCTATCCTATCCTATCCTATCCCCTCCTATCCTTCCCTGACTAAGCCATGAAGTCTCTGGACTGTGATGGGAGCTGTTTGCCAGGCTGTGTAACTGCAGTGTCATCTGACTAGTTTCTTGGTCAAAAGGACCATGTAGCAGAGAATCAGTCAGTACAGAAGAGAAGTTCAAACAACAGAAATACAAGTTGGCAGATAATGAAGCACTACTGCTTGACCAGGAAAAGAGGGTTGACTTCACTGTGAGAGAGGTCAGGCCTCATGGGGGATTTCATCTTCCTGCAGATAGCAGGACAAGACAAGGTATATTTTCAGTATCATAACCACAAGTTAATGGTGAAGAACAAACCATAAGTTAATGGTGAAGAACAAACCAAAAACAGAGAGGATAGAATCAGTTTATTCACAGTAAAAAAAAAAAAAAAAAAAAAAAAAGAATTTTGCCAAGTCATTTAACCAGGACAAGCAATACAGTTACCAAGGTCTACAAGGTCTAATATAAATGGAGATGGAGGGGTACCAAAAACGAAGCACAGCAGCACCCAGTATAAGGAGGATACTGTGATTAGATGACTGCTCCAGAAGGTCCTGTAATTATAAAATCAAAGAAGAAACAACCCAACTTAGCAGAAGAGCTGGTTCAACCTCTGTACTTGCCTGCTGGAGGTTTGTAACCGCAGATCAACAGGAAAGAAGCAGGTCAGGACTAGTCTGTGAATGTTGGGGCTGAAGGAGCTTCTAAAACAAGAAGGGAACAGCAACTATGCCGGGACTTGCAGAAGAGAACAGGAAGTAGGGCATGTAGCAAAGTCCATGCTTGAAGGAACAGAATCAAAATACCAAGAAGAGCAAGTAGCACAGGATTTAAAAATAGGAAATTCCCTTGTAGTAAAGTTCATTAGAAACAAGAACTTATTTAAGGACTATCTACAAGAAGCAGTGTTAATAGTATATTAAGATTTCCAAGTCAAATGATGGAGGTTGGTTTTAAACTCACCCATGAAATGTTTATCTCCTGAGTACATATTTTCTACTACAGTTCTGCTGCTATCCCATAGGAAATCTCTTAAAGAGAAAGCAGAGCCCAGCCTTGTGTGTTCCAACCTGGCAGCTCCTGCACATCCTTCCACTTCTTTTTGACACACCCTGCAGGAGGCAAGACTGGGTATAAACAGTGTAGGATCATATAATTAAAGAAATAGCTATTGCATATGGTCAGTGTTTGGGAGAGGAATGATTCTTTCCCTCTTACAACTCTTCTCTCTGTGCGTTCTGCACTTAACACTTTGGTATCTAAGGATCTCCAGCCTAGTTGGAAGGGGGAACACATAGGACAGAAACAAATTCAGCCCTGTCTGGTTTGAGTTTGCAGCTCTAAATGAAAGATATTTCTCGGCCTCCAGCAGACATTGGAAAAACTCTGATGGAGAATCCATGTCCACTCATGAAGGTTTGGCCCGAGATTGCTGGAATCTGCTTTTCCATCTGTTGCACCTTCTCCCCAGCCTCTTCTTCGATTTGCTGTGGGCAGAACCCGAGACGAAATGTTCAGGTATGTGTCACAGGATAAACATCTCGCACTGCAGTCAGGCCCTGCGACACGAACTCGTTTGTCACAAGGCTTGGAGCATCCCAGGTGGCTGCTGCACCTACCCTCGCACAACCAGTTCCTTGGCAGGGCCCTACCTGCCAAGGCTGCTCGATGTTTGCCTTCCCTTGCAGGCAGCAGTTGTTACTAAACTTGCCCAGGAAAAGGTAATGGCCTTTGCACAAGCATTCTGCAACAATGTGACACTTATTTACCAGGAAG
>VZSV01000212.1:730180-752026 GCA_013398735.1 Nothocercus julius | reverse complement strand
AAGTCTTTTCAAATATATATCCTGCCCTCAAATGCTTCACTCAGCAGGGAGAGAAGCAATTTCCTGATCAGGATACCCGTGCTTCCGCCAAAGGATGGTGCATCGTCCCTTACACATACACAGGCTTTACCTATGGACGCTCTGGCAGCCACTTTTCACATCGAAGGCTTGGCAAGGCCAAGGCTTTTGTTTAATGCAAGCACTGGGGCAGCACTACAGGCTTTTTACTCTTCCTAAACATCCAGCTTGAAGAAGGGCACAGTCAAACATCCTAGTTTCAGTAGGACCCACATGGCCGTGTAGGGCCGGTTGAGGACGGATTTAAGGCCCCGTCGGGCAAGGCTTCCCCAGCTGCCCCGCGTCAGAAAGGCCCCGGGCCTGCGCGGCGCCGCCACAAGCCCCAGTGGGCGCCTGAAGAGAGAAAAGGGGCGCCGGCCTCCGTTGGCGGGAAGTTTAAGCCCCGCCCCCGCCCCGCCCTTTGTTTACGAATAAGCCAATAGGCAGCGAAGAAGGTTGAAATTCATATCGGCGGCCCAATGGCGCGAGGTCCAGCGCATTCCACGAGGCCGCTGCCGTCGCCGATTGGGAGAGCGGGAGACCTCCGCGGGCAGGCACCCAATAGCGCCGTGAGGGGGCGTGGCGTCCGGGCAAGGCGCAGCCAATGAGCAAGGCGCGAGGAGCGAG
The DNA here is from genome assembly GCA_013398735.1 of Nothocercus julius. Lineage (NCBI taxonomy): Eukaryota > Metazoa > Chordata > Aves > Tinamiformes > Tinamidae > Nothocercus > Nothocercus julius. The sequence continues at coordinate 751,342 of VZSV01000212.1, read as the reverse complement.
CCGCCCGGAGGCCGTCTATATAAGGCGTGCCGGGGGGAAGAGCGGCCGCTTTCCTGGTGCCGTCCAGACTCGTTGCGCGTCTGCTGCTGCTGCCAGAGTTCCCGCCGGCCGAGCCATGGTGAGGGCGGGCGTCGCTCCGCGCGCTGAGGCGGCGCCGGGGCGGGTGGCGGCCGGCGCACTCCCGGCCGCTTGTTCCCGGCGGAGGTGGCGGGTGGCCAGCGCCGCGTCCCGCGCCGGCAGCAACGAGCCGCGGCCTCGTCCCAAAATGGTGGCGGCCGCCGCCGAGAATATGGCGGCCCGTGGCTCTGCCTGCCGCGCTGCGGACCTGCCCGCCCGGCGCTGCCGCCGCTTCGGAGCTTGGGAGAGACCTAGGAGCGGGACGGGTCCCGGTGCCGCTTCCCGCCCCGGGAGGGGATGAGCGGTCGGTGTCGCTAGCGAGGAGAACGGGGTGGCACGTGGGGGGCGCGGGGGGCGCTGGCGTTGAGGGCGCTCCGGGACCCGCTCCATCCCCTCGCGGTACCTCCAGTGCATCGTTGCTGTGCAGGGGGTTGGGGTAGCGGGAAAAAGGGCATTTCCGAAGGGCTTTCTTAGGCTGAGGAGGTGATAAAGCCGGGGAAGGAATGACCTTGTACGCGAGAACTCGCAGCCTTGGAGCGATACGAGGGCTGTAACATCATAAACATGATGAGAGGTCAGCGCCCGCAGGACAGAAATGTGGGAGTGTCGAGAGGATCCTTTTGAGATGTCTCCGGGATGCACACAAGGTGCTAGGGATGTCAGAAGCTCCTATAGAATTAAAATGTTTCTGTGCAATTACCTAATGCAGTGAACACAAGGCGTGAGGGTTTTGGAGGGAAATGTGCTTGCCTTGTTTTTAATCTTTCATGAGAAGCTGTTTATGGCCACGCTTTTAAATTAAGCTAGGTCAAAGTGTGACTGCAATTCCCAAATACTGCATCTGATGCAGCTTCTCACCTCATCTGTCACCAGGCTCACTGCAAGGGGTGAGGGTCATCCCAGGGAAACCCCAGTCCTGCAGTGCTGTTCATCTGCCAGGGACTTGGCCTAAGCCACTGCTGTCCTTCTCATGGAAGGAAAGAGCTTGGCTTTTCCTAGCAGTACTTTGAAGCACAGAATTAGCTTGTGAGGAGTGGGGAAGGACCACTTTAGCATTTTGATTACTTTAGGGTTCCTTTGGTCCTGACTTGCAGCTGGAGCTCTCAGCAGTTCTGGGTGTAATGTCTGTTTGACCCTTTCCTACTGGGAACCCTCCACTTGCAAATGCTGAAAGGTGCAGACCTGTAATGAGTGGGATAGTTGTTTGGTGATTGGCTCTAGGACTTGGAGTTTATGATTTGAGGGCTCAGATTTTCTGTTCTTCACTATTTCAGGTACTTTTCCAAGCTTAGCTTACAGTGAAATAGTTTTACAGAACAAAATGGGGCCTATTAAATATTAGAATGTTTAATTTTGCTTCTCTAAATAATTGCTACTTAAAGGTACTTTGTAGAATTGCAGGCGAGCAGTTGGAAGAGAGCAATAGGTCAGGTTGTCTATAGCTTTGTCTAGCCAAGTCTTGGCAAACCTCCAGGGATGGAGATCTCTTTCCACCTCTCTGGTGAGCTGTTCCAGGGCTGCCCCAAAGTGCTGGGTAGCTTTTGCTTATGTTTGTCCTGAACATCTGGGGCCTATATTTGTGACTGTCTTCCTCTTATCTGACCCCTCTTGATTCATTCAAGCTAGCTTCTGTTGTAACCCTTGTTTTTTCAGCAGAGCTGTTTCACTGTTAATGGCTTCTAGTTTGTACTGATGTGTGGAGCTATTTTATCTTAAGCGCAGATCTTTGCACATTGTCAAGCTGGATGTTTAACACAGCATCTGTAGGACCTGGGCTCTTTCATCTGTTGTGTTGAGCAAATGGCGCTTACCTTTCTCCCCCCTTCTCTTTGGAGCATGAATGCTCGCCATTACTTTGGGTAGTTTTGGGAGGAGGCAGTGGCTCATTTGACAGTCAAGTCACGTTTTTTGACAAACTCTGCCTCTACCTGGTTGGGGCAGTGTTGGTCCTCATGTACTTCCTTCTTGTGCTCTTTCTCTGATGAGGAGCTTTACAAATAGAAACTCATGTTGCTTCAGGGCAACTCCAGACTGAATTAGTGAGGTTTATATCAGTGCCTCTTTTCCCTAGAAAAAGAAGAGCCTGATCCATTGCCATGGACTAGCTTCCCTGGAGCAGTATAGACTTACTGGGCTCTCTTGTGTAGTTTTTCTTGGATGCTTTTGCTACAGTATCTACTCTGGCTATTCTGTACCCTTCCAGTAACCAGCCAAGCCCAGTCCTTTTGGTCTGGAGTAGCACTAATGGCCTTGGAGAGGGGTAGGTGGTAGCAGTTTTGAGGGAGGGAAGACAGTGGTGAGACTGGTTTCAGGAAGGATATGGAAGAATGTTGCTGTTCTGGAAACTCTTAGTATTTGAAAACATTACTGAGGTGGACGGTGAGCTGTGAAACATCTGGTCTCAGCTCTGCAGTACTGTGCTTGAGAACAGGTAGTGTTTTGAATTTCTTGCGCATATTTTATGTGCCCCTGCTTGCCTGTGTTGGCTATTGATTGGACTAGGCAAATTACAGGGGGCAAATTAATCATAATATCCAAATGTTGGAGTCTGAACATAGTTGAGTTTGTGGCTGTTATTCAAAACCATTATATGCTTATTCTAGTGTTCAGCTGTCACCCAGGATGAGAAGTAAATTAGATGTAACATTCTGCAGATAGATCTGGAGTTAGAAGTGGTTAGTAGAGCTGTGTATTGGCTTTTTATATTCAAATCACTGGGCTGAAATATAAAGAAACTAGGGTTGTGCTCCAGCCATCAGAGGAGACTCAGGGAGCCATAAACTGGTATGAATTGATTCTCCTGCTGACAGGAACTATTTTCTATGCAGCTTAGTTGGCTGTCTAGTGAGGTAGAGTTTTCTTTGGTGTTAAGGCATTTAGTACTTGCATACAGCAATGCATTTGTTTCATATTTGTGAAGTGCTACTAAGGATTTGGCTAGGCCAAGACTCATGGAGAATGCCAAAATTCCCTAAAATAATCAAAGTAGGTTTTCTGGCTTTGCATATGTTAAGAACAAAATGGCCCTGGTGTTGCAAAAGGTGTTGCTCCCTCTGGTGGTTCCTGGGGTTGAGATGCTAGGGATGTTTTCTGGCCTCAGGTACAGTCAGTGCTTGTTATAACCACTTGGTTTTAGAAGTCTACTGAAGGTTTAGGAGGGCTGGTCCACACTCTTCTTGTCTGGAAGAAGATATGAACAACAAGTAGAAACGAGCTTGTAAGGACCATGTCCAAAATGGTGGAGGTAGATGAGGGCTGAAAAGTTTGTACTGTCAGTTTTGTGCCAAATCCCAAGACACTTGCTTGGCACTGTTGGGACTTTGAGTTTTGCTGAACAATTTCTAAACAAGAAAGCTTCTATTTCTACTCACTGATCCATTTTCACTCCTGCGCAGCGTGAGTGCATCTCAGTCCATGTTGGCCAGGCCGGTGTGCAGATCGGCAATGCCTGTTGGGAGCTCTACTGCCTGGAGCATGGCATCCAGCCCAACGGGACCATGCCCAGTGACAAGACCATCGGTGGTGGTGATGACTCCTTCAACACCTTCTTCAGTGAGACTGGTGCAGGAAAACATGTCCCTCGTGCTGTGTTTGTGGACCTTGAACCAGCAGTAATAGGTAAATACAACGATCCCAGTGAAGGACTGTAGAATGTAACATAAGATTTGTTTTAACTTGACTGTCTTGCTAGTGACACAGCAAATGCTTTGCCTTATGTTCATTGAGATTTTGGCAAAGTGTGCACTGTAGAGCTGGAAAGAAATTAAACATCATCTTTTCTCAACCTATAGTATTAAATGCTTCTCAATTAGCCAATGTTTGCTGTTCAAGGAGCTAATGTTAAAATTTTGAAACAGTATGAGGCATAAAATGTGTAGCAATCAATGGGGACTTTTTTAAAAAGAGGTTTTTTAAAATTTACTTAATGTAGATTTGTCTTTGTTCATAGGAATGATTACTCTGCTTTCCCCAAAATGTTTTCTACTCTATAGTAGAATAGCACATGTAGAAATGAATCTTCAGTTGCTATCCTAAATTTAGGGACCCCTAAAACTTTACAGGCTTGGTCTGTTTTAAATTATGACTACTTTTTTCCTTAGTATCATATTCATGTTTTGAAGAGCACAAATTCTTGCATTTCAGCTTCCTGTTGCCTGAAAAACAATCAGCTCTTATCCCAGCCCTGGCAATGCTGCCTTTTATAGTGTTGAGCCACTTCTGTCCCTGGCTAATCCAGGACAGCAGGAATGTGCCCAGCCTGATGGGAGCCTTCCATTTCACAAAGACCTATTCTATTTGTCATCAGTCTGGCCTTTACATGCATGCAGACTGGTGACAGCAGAGTCATTCTGTTGGAGTCAGGTTCAGGTGTGAAGTGGTGATTCTGCTGTCAGGTTCTGCATTGCATGTGCTGCTAGAGTTGCTGTATTTTTCTGTAATGCAAGAAGAAAGTTGTGAAGGTGAGATCAGTGACTACACTTAGGCTGTCCCTATATATATAAACTGGGTCTCTTGATACTTCTCATTTTGATGCTCCAAACTATTTTGTGTGCATACTATTTACAGTAGGAAATTTCTGCAGGAGAGAACTGTTGGGCAGGCAAACATTTAAATAGCCAAAATGCCCCCTGACCTTGTTCTTCATGTAGTTTGATATGGTTTGTATAGTTTCCATGAGCCCCATGGCTGTTGCTTCTGCTGCTGCTGGCCAGGTGGTGGCTCTAAGCAACCAGAAGAGGCTGAGAAATGAGGCAAAGGAGAGAGCAGGTGGCAAAACTCTCCCCTTGCCTCTAGGGTGATATTGATGAGCTGTGGGACAAATGGGAAAAGGGGTGTTCCAGTGTTTGCTGATAGGCAAAAGAGCTGTCTTATGAAATGCCTGGTAATGCTACAGAAGATGAGCTCTCTGTTACAAAGGTTGCATTATTTGCCTGTTCTGAGCACTAGCCTTTTTTCTTTATTCCCTCACTGCTTATTTGAATTATTGGTTTAACTTTCTGGGCTGCTATGATTCTTGCCATATGTGTGCAGCATGGCTTGCACTGTGTTATGAAAAGCCTTGTGCATGCATAAGGGATCTTTGAAGCTTCCAGATATATGCTGCCCTTAGCAAGAGCAGCAGGTCTGCTCCGTGTGTGTGTGCTAGCTGTGTAGGATGTGCAAAATACCATCCAACTTCCCACCAAGAAATAGGACAGTTGCATGTCTGAATATTGAACTGTTTTTTAAATCTACCCTAATTAGACTTAACAGAAAGGATGGCATTTCCAGAGAAAAATGGGTTCAGGTGCAGATTGTTAGCCTCTTCCACCACACTTTCATAATGCAAAACTTGAAGGACAACTCTGAAAGATTGTTTCTTCCTCAGAACTGTTTTGACTTGTGTTGCTCTCTCCTGCTGTTGTAGCTGCATACTTTTCCCTTTTACCCGTAGGTCTTCTCCTTTAGATCTTAGAGTTTTAATGCAAAGCATCTTAGAAACATCTGTATTTTCAGTTATGCTGACTTCTCCAAATTGTATTCTGGTGCAGTCTTTGAAATATTTCAGAGTATTGGATTACAGACTGCAGTGGTAGCTGGTCGGCCCAAATTGGATCAAATAATATCTGTACTTTTAAACTTCTTGTTCTGATTATCTTTAGGTCTTGCTGACTCACTTTCAGATTAAAAGCAATGTATGCAAAGAAGTGACTTCATCTGTAGTTGAAGCTGTTTGCTTTCTACCTAGCTTCAATTAAAGTACGTAGTGCTGCATTACCTTATAGCTCAAGAATGGCTTGTGCTAAAGAAGGTTTGGTGCTGAGTTCTCTTTGTCCCTTTGATAGAGAAATTTTTATGTAAATATGTATTTCTGATAGCTAGACCATAACATCAACAAAGATTTTTTGAAATCTCTGAGGAGACTAGGGGACTATGTGCATTCACCTGTCATATTTATAGTACAGCCATTTCTGTTCATTTTTTCCTATAGTTGTGTTTGAACTAGTGGCTACTTCTAAAGGAGTATCTCCCAATTCCTCTTGAACACTTTCTAGTCCTGATAGTACAAATAAGAAGTAGAGAAAGGGAGTGATTAAGTGACAAAGGGAGTGACTGCTGCAGAAGTAGAGGCAAAAACCTGGAGGGATTGGAAGATAAGTGGAAACTTTTTTTATCTATAAAATGGAAACTATGGAAAAGGGATTCTGCTGATACACTTTTAAATCACTTAAACCTGCATAGGCTAGGACATAGTTTTTAAGCAGTAACTTGATTTTCTCAGGTATTCAGCATTTAGCTGTACTGAGTATTATATATATAATATATGATATAATTAAAGAAACCAAGCTACTTTATATTTTGAGACATGGTTTTGGATACCTTATTCTGGACCTCCTCAGAAGTTTGAAAAATCTTCTATGTGAGAATTACCTTACTATAAAAATTATCTTGTCTCTGCAGATGAAGTTAGGAATGGGACATACAGGCAACTCTTTCATCCTGAACAACTGATATCTGGTAAAGAAGATGCTGCAAATAACTATGCTCGAGGTCATTACACAGTTGGAAAAGAGATCATTGATTTGGTCCTGGAGCGTATCAGGAAACTGGTAAGACTTTTCTGCTGTGAAGGTTGTCAAACAACTATAGCCTGTTTTACAGGATTTGGGTGTTAGTTTTTCAAATACAGGTGTGTAATTTGAGCTCTATTTGCTCAATGCTAGGAGAAGCTGTGGACTTACTGTGCATCAGTCCTTACTCTTAGTCAGCTGAGAGCACTTGGGTTGCTCCTGTGAGATATGGTTTTTCAAATGGCCTAAAATGCTCATGAGATGCTGAAATTTTTAGCTTCATGTTCAACTTGGTAAAGCTAGGACTGGATCTGGGAACATAATTGTTCTGGTTTGCATAGTTCCTTCTGGAAAAGGTCTGATCTTTTGTTGGGGCTCTTGAAAGGAAGTTTAAATAGGAGCATTTGATTTTGTGGTTTGGACTTTGCATTTCCTTTTACTATAGTTATAAACTTGGGTTTTATTTTATGGTAACAATGGTAGAAAAGAGGAATAAATTCCAGAGAGTTGTGATGTTTTGGGTTCCACAGTTCTTTGAACATCTGACAAATTTATGAACGTCTAACTTAGGTTAGAGTTCCTTTATAGGGCAGCAGTGCTGGACTGAGTACTTGTTCTGCAATGTGTTCTCATTGTAGAAGAGAAATCTGGGCCTTACTTCTGGTGCTTTAATATGAAATACTAAATGAGTCATTGAAATGTGCCTTTTGCAGGTGAAAACTTGTTTTATACTCAACGTCTACCTTTAGAGACAGTGCCTTGGCAAAGTGCTTTACAGATAAGTCTCTGGTAGTCTGTGTTCTGAACTGGGAAATGCTGTCCTGTTTTTTAAAAGCTGGCTGTTGTACTCCCTGTCTGTTGGGAATCAAGCCAAGCATCAAGTGGCATTTCTGTCTGGGGAGAATGCAGTTGAGGTTCTTCAGCTGAGAAGAGCCAGAATGGCAGCATAATGTTTTTGACAGTTTATTTCCCTGAGCTTAGTAACACTAGATGAATCAAATTCAGTGTTATTTTCCTGAAGTTTGGTCAGTCTGATATGTCAGTTTAGACTTGATTCCTTCATAAGTTTTGAGATGGGCTTGTTCTGAGATTCTGAATGTCTAGACACAACTGCCTCTAACACATGTATTTCTATTTTGTTTTTTTTTAGTCTGATCAATGCACTGGCTTGCAAGGTTTCCTGATATTCCACAGTTTTGGGGGAGGCACTGGCTCAGGTTTTACCTCGCTTCTGATGGAGCGCCTGTCAGTTGACTATGGAAAAAAATCAAAATTGGAATTTGCCATCTACCCTGCACCACAGGTCTCAACAGCTGTTGTTGAACCCTACAACTCCATCCTGACCACCCACACCACTCTGGAGCATTCCGACTGTGCCTTTATGGTTGACAATGAGGCCATCTATGACATTTGCCGTAGGAATCTGGACATTGAGCGCCCAACCTACACCAATCTTAATCGCCTCATTGGTCAAATAGTCTCATCCATTACTGCTTCCCTCAGATTTGATGGTGCCTTAAATGTGGATCTTACTGAATTTCAAACCAACTTGGTGCCTTACCCTCGTATCCATTTCCCGTTGGTAACGTACTCCCCAATTATTTCAGCAGAGAAAGCCTATCACGAGCAACTCTCTGTGTCTGAGATCACCAATGCTTGCTTTGAGCCATCCAACCAGATGGTGAAGTGTGACCCTCGCCATGGCAAGTACATGGCCTGTTGTATGCTGTACCGTGGAGATGTTGTCCCCAAGGATGTCAATGCTGCTATTGCTGCCATCAAAACCAAGCGCACAATCCAGTTTGTGGACTGGTGCCCTACTGGTTTTAAGGTAAGTCTCAGTTCCATCCCTAAGTCTTAAATATATCTATGCTGTTTTTGAGCTTATCAAGTATATTTTAGCATTAAGATATTCTCTCTGTATTTTGAGATGGAGGCTTATGTTTTTGTGCAGAGCTCTTTCTCAGAAGTGAAACACTGTTTAGCTCTTGTCTGAAATATTTGGTTAATCCTTGTCAAATTCCACAGAAACCCACCAACTTTCCTGCTTTTCATGTAGGTTGGCATCAATTACCAGCCCCCTACAGTGGTTCCTGGTGGTGATCTGGCCAAAGTCCAGCGTGCGGTGTGCATGCTGAGCAACACTACAGCCATTGCTGAGGCATGGGCTCGCCTGGACCACAAATTTGACCTGATGTATGCAAAACGTGCCTTCGTTCACTGGTATGTTGGAGAAGGGATGGAGGAGGGAGAGTTCTCAGAGGCTCGTGAAGACTTGGCTGCACTTGAGAAGGATTATGAAGAAGTGGGCACAGACTCAATGGATGGAGAAGATGAAGGTGAAGAATACTAAATGCAAAAGTGAATCACAGGTCTTTGCTGTTTTACTGCCTTTTCAGCAACAGTGTAAATCATGTCAAAAGATTGGAATAAATTTCTTTAATCAAGGCAATTGCTAGTGTCCAAATGCTATGTATATTCTTTAACTATCTACAGGTAGTCAAGTTAGGCATAATGCTAGAAGTTTCTTCTGAGAAAGACTGCTAAAGAAAAGCATGTTATTGTTGGAATAGTTCTTAAGAAATTGCTACTCTTAAGAGCAAATAGTAGGCCTTTGACCCCAGAACCTATGATAAAAGCTTTACCACAGCTGTTTTAGTTGAAATATTAGAAATCATAGCTTAATGCAACACCCGCTATAATAGTGTTTTTTTTTCCAGAGCTCTAAACCCAGTGTCACCTAAGAGGCAAAAGGAACTGGCCTTCTTACCTTCAAGAAAGGATGAAACACCTCTAAAGCCAAAGGCTACTTAAGTTGGTCTTTTTCTGTACTTAGGCTTAGCATGGGCTAGTAGTTCAGGAATGCAGTAAGCTAAAGGGGGGAGAGATGCCAGAAAGGCTGTGCTGTTGAACCCAGCATAAGGAACCTGCCACTTCCCTTGATGGGGCTCTGCCCCTGGTGCCCTGGCCTTGCCCTCCCACAGGATCAAGGCCTGCCAGCTTTTTGTGGAACCAGCCTTTGGCCTGAGGCTTCTTCTGGAGCAAAACCTTTAAGTTAAACACTGTCTTTCCCTGAAACTGATTCTTGCAGAGCAGCAATTTGTCCATCCAAGGTGCAAATTGAAACCTTCCTTTTTCTTCCTACCTTACATGTAAGCTGACCTAACATGACTCTGGGTTAATTAGGTTATCTTCAGGTGTGGACAGACTGTCTCAAATCATGTTCAACATGGTCTGAGTGGGGCCTAGGGGCACAGGGCTCACTGATTTACAAAACAAACATTGCTATTTATAATTTGCTCTTAGAGATAGATGATTCCAAGGAAACTCCCATGGATCCAGCAGAAGTAGAATGGCCAGAGGAGGAGGGAGAATGCTTGAGTACTTTGAATGTAATTATATGATTCCAAATTCAGATTATAAGAGACTAGACTTTGAGCCAGAGAATCTTCCAGTCCTTTTATAAAGCTTATTTATAATCTTTCTGATTCAATAGTTGAATGTAATTCAGGCCCAGCTTTGAAGCTTGCTGGTTAATTAAGATGAACATACCTGCTTAGCAGGATATTATGAAAAATGTCTCAACTTCCTTTATGGAGAAATCTACATTAAGCAGGTAATGCTGCAGTATTTGGCTTCAGGTCATAAAATGGGATTCCTTATCCTGAACCTCAGTTCTACCTGTGGTTTGAGTGCACATGTTCATGTGGGGCATTGGTTTTGTGATACCACATCTGTTCTGACTGAGGGTCTAACAAAATAGTCTGGTCTGATAGAACTGGTTGTGAAAAGTCAAACTCTTGTGTTAATGTTGCTCATGTTCCTGCAGTCATAGGGTCAGTTCACTGCAGATTTGAAATTTATCTGACCATTGTTATATAAAAGTAGGGAACAATCCTCAGGCTTTATAACCTAGATCAGCTGCTCATTGTCTTGTCAGCTGTGGTCTTGTGCAGAAAATAACAGATGTTGCAGAGAAAGTAAAGCAATTGTCTCTATTGACAGCCTGGCTAGAGCAGTGTAGGCTGTAAGAATGTGCTCAGCTGTGATGGTATTGCACCCTCTAAGGTAAATACTTCATTATCAGCATGTTGCATCTCATGCCTCCTATTCAGCTTAGCTGAGCATGGTGGAGGCAAATGAGAAACTCACTGAAACTTCGGCTTGTTTTTCAGAGTAGATACTGCCCAAGTATAAAGTGTTTCAAATCATGTTGAATAACTTAGGCTTACTAGATGTTTAAGCAAATGTGCTAGCTAAACCAAGAACTGTCACATTCATTGCAAGTCAGATGGACTTCATTTCCCTGCATGGATTCAGATTTCTGAAGAAATGGCAGTGACTATTTGAAAAGTATATAAAGGTGTCATGCAGGTATCCAGGTCTTGTGTGTGAAGTCTTACAATGCCATAGTGCCATATAGTTGGAGGTGCCAGCACTGTAACTTCATTTAAACCTTGTGCAGCAAGGTGCAGTGTAACAGAGGGCTTTGGTGGAGCCTTTCAGTGATGACTCTTGTACCTGGAACTTGCCTCATGCTTTGAGGTCTGTGTGCAGTTTCCTGCTGATATGGTCTGTATTCTGTGTGTTACTCTTATTTAGGGCACTGCTGCTTATGTGATGGGCATTTGCTTGTGGTGTGTTAATGTTTTATGTGGGCATGTACAATGATCAGTTTGGGCAGGAAATGGCACTTCTGTTACAAGGACTGTGCATATTGAATGCTGAGCTCCGAAAAATGTGTCCTCATCAGGGCAAGGAGTGTCATTCAAAGCAGGTGTTGGGATGTGTTTCGTGTTGTGTGTTTAATTTTTAAAGGTAACATGGAATGCTACTGTGAGAAGATGGTAAACTCAAACACACTTCTTGGTAGGAAGAGTAAAAGACTTTGAGATGCTGTTATCTCTTATCACTGGACTGATGCTGAAAGTAAACTGCATTCACAGGCTGCATCAAAGCCAAACTTTCTTAATATGAAGAAACTCATTGCAGTAGCTAGTGAGCAGTTAATGCTGTCAGTGTGGGCATATACTCAGTAGGCCAAGATAAGGCTGTTTTTCTCAGCCATGAAGCCAAGATAATTACAGCAGGAAAATCCTGCTAAAACTGATATTGCTTCAACCAGCTGCTGAAATCCTTAAGCATAATTATTAATTACAGGCTGTATGATTGAACTAACAGAGGGGGTGGTTCGTCCTGGTTTCCTGAAGTGTAGAGGGGTTTCTCTGCTGAATTATACTAAGCATAGGGCCAAGTACCTGAAAATTCCATTAGTTAATGGAAGCTGAGATTTCCAGCTTCCAAGAAAATAGTTTCCTTGCACTATGTAATAAAAATCCTTAATTCTAAACTACAATCATATTTTAATTAGTAAGAAAAGTCTGTGTACTTCTGCTTTGAGAATGGTCATGCCTATTTGCAGTGGCACAAATTCAGGCATTATCTAGAGGCACCTAAATATATCTTCACCTGGACAGTGACGCAGCTTTCTTCCAGAAGTGAAGTTGGCAATTGATAGTTATCACCTGATACGCAATAACTGCTCTGATCCACTCTGTGGAGGTGGAGAGAGGAAGTGAGCTGGTGGAGCGTTGCTGTGAACCTCGCTGTGAATTGCCCATCTTATCTGTAAAGATCTGTTCTCAGATCCTTCTGGTGCCCTTCCAGGGGAAAGCTGTGCAACAGAGCCTGCTGATTTCCACCCACCTGGTGCTCTGAGTAAGCAATATGAATATCTTCTAATGCCTCTAATTATTGTAGTAAGCATGCCACAGTAATTGGTATGACAATCCTCTGTGGAGGTCCATTTTAGCTTTATGAGCAGTACAAACACACAGGCTGTCACCACCTTTCTATACAGCAAATATTTCCTAAAATCAAGTTCCAAAGGTGCTGGAAAGCATCAATTTGTTATGTTTTGTTTTAGGAGAGCATAGCTCTTTGAAATAAGTGAGGTTTTAAGTAAGTGTGAATGTGTAAAGAAAAGGTAGGGCAACTCCATTATTTCAGGGAAAAAGTAGAGGTAAGATAGCAAATCATACTGCTTTTTGGCAGTGTTACAAGAAAATGAAAAGTGGTACTTGGAATAAATGATAATATGACTTAGTATTAAAAACTGGCTTTGTCCTCAGCCCTTCTGTGCAATTTAATAGTGGAGAGTGATAGTTGGAGAATGGTGTGTGGGTTCATTACTTTGCTAATTTTGCTGATCTTTGTGAAGTCATGTTTATTAGCTGCTTTCAGAAGTGGAGTGTTGTTTTTTTTGTATTTGTGAGTTTAGACAATACAGACTGAGCTTATAAAAGCTCAAACAACTCCAGAACTATTTCGTGTCATACTGCAGAACTTTAGCAGAAGTGCCATAGGTATTTTCTGTGTGTTTTGGCAAGGTGATAATGATTAATCCCTTCCCTGTACCTCAACCTGAGCTATGGGAAATACTCTTGGACCATACAGAGACTTTTCATCTAAGAGTTGGGCAAGGTACTTAAAGGTTTGGAGTCACAGCTGGCTATTAAAAGAAAAGGAATGAGAACATGATGAAGTGGAAGAAATTAGTGCTCCTGAAGGTATTGTCAGTGCTGGCTGACAAGAGATCAGGAAACTAAATAGCAGAAAAGGAGAAAAGTCAGAAGCCTTCTATGGAGTTTTGTAGTAAGCTGAGTTAAAACATGCTCTTAATCTTTTGGATGCTGTGTGCCTGTCCAATGGCTTTCTGAAGACCCTGCTTTACACAGACAACTTCCCTCAACGTAAAACATCTGTTCTCACACAAAGATTTCTCTTACAAAGAGATTTTTAGTTATTGTGATACTGTTTCTTCAGTACAGATTTGTAAAATGTATGGTCATTTTTGGGAAGAAAAAAAATGACCATAAAAAAACATAGTGTTTTGAGCTTTTTGTCTAATCTGTCTATCCAGATAGATTCCTCAGTGCTGAGTGGATTTGTATTTTAGGTAAGCAGCCACAGCACCTCCGTAGTTTCTCTGAAGCACTATTTTGGTTTCTCTGGTCAGTGGTAAGCAACTGGAGTGCTTGGGCAAAGACAGCTGAATTCTTCAAATGTATGGTAGAAAACATCGTAAGTATTAAAGGTGTGAGGGATCTAGAAAACATTGCAGAAATATTAGGGGAAGACTGTTCTAAGATTTGACATAGTTGCATGGAAGTGTGAATGGAAACAATAGTCTTAAGTGTATTTTTCTTCTCAGAAAGAGGAAATACATCATTTCTTTAAAGTGTACTGAAGTAATCTAGCCTTACTAAGTAAGCTCAGTTCTATTTTAAGGTCTACCACAGGCTTCCTATGTGATACTGGTGAGTGTTTGTGCTAGCATCAATTTTGTCCCAGTATGTGCAACAGTTCCAGTAGCATGTGGTGTTATCTTGGCTGTATAATTAAGGTGGTTTTACAAAGAAAGTAGATTTTTTTGTATGGGTGAATGAGCACTAGAGTGGATGGGAAGGAGCAGCTTTAGGGACTAAGTGAAAAAATATGACGGTTTAAGGTTTTCTTTATGGTTTTCAAACAGTGGAAGGAAAGTCTTGATCCACAGACAGTAGTAATTGAACACTTTGTAGGAGCAAGGCTGGAGATCAGGTGATCATGGAAAACTGGAATATTTTTTGCAGCATAACTTCAGATTTGAGGAATTTTTGTGTAGATGTTAGTTTTAGATGAATTGTCCTCAAAAAGGGCCTGTTGAAAGTCTAAGGTGTTGAGTCTGGAAATAAGCATTTAACTCTTAGAAACCTAAGTTGGGACAAATGAATCCTTGTATGTCCTTTCTCAATATTTTTACAGTGCTGTTTCAATCTGTTATCTCTGTGAATTTCTTTATATCAACTCTTTGCAAGGTCGTTGGCTGTCAATCTGCTTGCTGAAATACCTTTTTCAGAGACCACTGTGTGAGGAACTTGTAATGCTTCACATTGGGAACGAATCCAAGCAACAATCTGGATAAAGGCTGCCGAAATCTTAAATGGGTCCACATTACGTTTTCTTTTGTCAGAACTGTACGGCTAAAGCTGCCAGATGCATTTCATAGTCTTACATCATTACTAGTTGCAAAAGCTGCTTTTCAGTCGGTTATATTGAGACCAGCACTTTGTGGCTTTTCAGTTATTTCAGAATCCAGTTTGTCAAACCTGCCTTGGGTAAACGCTGCTGGCCTGCATCATTTCAGATATGCTAATGTGCTAGTTTTAGCCTGCCTTCTTTTCAGCAGTTTTGGTGATCATGTACAGTTCTGCCTGCAGCTTTGACAGCTAGTGCAGAACTGCTTTCAGCCGTGACATTTGAATGTCCATGGTGGCTGTTGAGATGGTCTAAACCACTCTTAACTCCTGGCTATCGCTGTCCCATCTTCCCCACCTTGCATCCCTTCTTGCACTGAGTTTTCTGCTAAACCAGTAAGAAAAAAAGCCTTCTCTCATGAGCTACAATGGTTTGGCAATAGCTGAGTGTTGGAGCTAGGCCAGGGAAGCAGCCCCTGCTTCCTGCAGACAGGTCAGCTTCGGCTGCTCTTGAACCACACACTCAGCTGCTGACTTGGCCAAAGCTGTTCCTGCCTGTTCTTCAACTTACGCTTGTGTTTATGGAAGGCAGAAGCATGTGCAGTTGTCTGTGGAAGTGTCCCAGTCACGTCTTTGGGTATATCATAAAGATTTTCTGCCGTTGTCCACAAATGGTTTTGAAAAACAGTGTAATGTCTTGCAGCAGACACATAAGGTGGCCAGAAATGGAGGGGTTCCTTTTCCAAGACTTCTCTTGTAATTCGGGCAATAGTTACTGGCACTTCTGTGTGAAATACTCTGCTGTTTCTTGTTTTATCTTTTTTTGCTGTGTTAGTGTTGATCTTCCTCTGCCTCTGTTTTCAAATTCTGTCTGCTGCTTTGCTTGTTCACTACTGTTGCAGATATCAACAGCGTGTTTAGGTTCCAGCTTTGTCTACTGCAGCATATGTGCACTGGCTTCATTATCTCCAGTGCCAACGAGTGTTTAATGTCTAGTAAACGTGTCTGCATGTAGTTAGATGTGCTTGATGAGGCTGAGAGGGTCAGCTTGACTGCATATTGGCTTAGACTTTTTACTTTTCATCTGTATATTAAGTACTTTCCTATGTGGTTATAATGGAACACTTAAGGTATTTAAGATTTGATATGACTTTTTTTTGCTAACTGTAGGTGCCTTCTGATCAGTAACAATCCTTGCCATTGTACTTGGACAGCTTGTTTTCTTATGTGGTCTTGCATTCCTTGCAAAAGATGCTTTAAATTCAGCTGGAGACCTTTAAATGTTTTGCTTCTTTTTTAGTCCGCTTTGTGCAGTTCCAAAGATGAACACACGTCTGGCTTTTCAGGGAGCTCCAGTTGCAGGAGCCATTTGAGAATCCCTCAGAACACTGATTTCTGTCTATTTTAGGAGTCTATTGATTCTAAAACTACCAAATTCTTTCCATTGCTGGGTTATTTAATTGTATCCTTTTTCCTTTGAGTTACTCTTTTCCCCAGCTGGTTTTAAACCTATGCACCATCCACCATATTCTTCACCATTTTATTTTTTGAGATTCAGGTTGTTTCCTACCACCTTTACTTTGCCAACATTGTCTTCTGGATTCAGTCGGAAACAGAGTCTTATCTTCTGTAATTCATACAAGTTCTGCAATGTACCTGAGCAATCATTTTCATGTTTGTATCCCCTCCATGACCAGTTTTTCATGGGCTTTTGGGGCATGGTGGCTGTTCAAAACTCAACCTTTTTGTTTTATTCCTGTTCTTCTGCCTTGTCTCTCCGGCCTTGGGCTATAATTTTAGGTGTCCCATGAGGGCTTAGATGATTTTGCCCATTTTGAAACCCAGATTGTGGCTTGCTGGAGGCTTTGAGGATTTGAGTAGTAACTATTATTTGAACTAGGTTAGCCAGGCACGTGGTAACTAAATCCCCAGCTGTTGCACAAGGTCTTGAAGTCTTCTTATTGCCCCTTTCATATGGTCCTTGATGTGTGAGGCTAAAAGATGAATCCTGGAGCATCTCTTTGCCTCATTTGGAAGGAGGCGGGTGTGCTCATCCATAGCAGCGAAAAGCTCAACAAGGGGAAAAAATGTTAATTAAACATTTGCAAGATGAGCTTCACTTCTTGCTGGGCCTGTGCAGTGTCACTGAACTATGGTAGAGAGGGCAGTGGTTTTATCTGTGGCCACACGAGGTGTCTGCCCTTTGGTAGCAGCCTTGGTGAGACTGGCAGAGTGCGGGGTCCCTGAGTGCCTGTTACTGCTGCTCCTGCTCACCCTGTGCAGAAACTGCAGGTGTTTGAGGTCAGATACTTTGGAGATTAACAGCTGTGATGGTACTTTCCATGTCACTGGATGTGTAGCAAAGGGATGACAGCTGGGGAAACTGCATCTTAATTTCTAAAGTATATAGAGGGGAAATTTCTAAAGTATCTTAAGGGAGAAAAAATAAAAGGCTTTACACTGCAACAGGCCACATTCCTCAGCCTTGAGCTGCCCCTTTCAGTGGGGGCAGGGCTTCATAGGTGGGGTTTATTTCTCTAAGCACAGATGTCTAGAGTTGAATTAGTCACCCAAAGCTCCTTTTACAGTCAATGCAGAGAAATAAAGGGGGTTTAGAGTGGAAATAACTCTGACCTATTTTTAGGCACTTGCTTTAAGATAAAAGTGAGCTGGGCCAAGCCTCTCTGACTACTGTAATATTCAGAAGTCCCACCCTTTTTGCATGTCCTGCCTGGACGCAGGACGTGTCTGGGCTGCCATTTGCTATTAGCACCCTGCAGGGCCAGGAGCTGCGACCCAAACCTGCTGAGTGTGAGTCAGCAGCTCTGCGGGATGAGCTCTGCCTTCCCACAACCTCCCAAAGGTGGTGGCTTCCTTATCCTTGCTCCTGTGATAGCCTGGCCCAGGGTTTGGAGCAAGACCTTGCTCAGCCTTTAATAGCAGCTAATGATAGGGTAGGGGACTTTAGCTGATTGATTTAAAAAAAAAAAAAAGCTGAAGGCAATTGCCCAAGTGCAAAGCACTTTCCCTGTTTGAACAGAGGCAGGCTCGTTTTCCACGTGCTTACCAGCTGTTTTTACCTGCCTGTTGACACAGTCCCCACTAGGAGCTGTGTGCAGCTGTGGGACTTCCGTCCTTGGTGAGCCAGGCTCAGCTCTAGCCCGCAAACAAGGCTCAGATTTCCTGCCTACCCCCTCAGCGTGGCCCCTCTGCAGGGTTTCCTGTAGCTGACATGTTGAGCCGGCAGTCTGAGGAGGTAAGAGTGAGCGGTGGTGGTGGTGAAGCCTTCCCCGCAACACAGAAAGCATCACACCGATACGAAGTAGGAATGGGGCATGAGCCAGAGCTGTGCAGGGAGCTCAGCTTTGGCAAGAAAGACAAGAAGCAGCAGAATCTCTGTTTATTGAAACCTTTTCAAATGTGCCAGCAAAGGACTGTATCTAATTTTCCATCTAGGAATGCTTCCATTGAGACTTAGACGCTGAATTGGCCAAGATGCAATGGGAGATAGCCCGGGTCCCTCATCAATGACCACAAGATGGAAGCTGTATTTGCAAAATGTCCATAACCTGGTATTGAGAAGCTCCCTGTATTTCTGTCCAGGATCCCTGGACAGCAGCATCTAGATGCTAGTAGTCCCTTCTCTCACCAAGGACTGATGTGCATCCCCATCTCTGGCTGCAGTGGGCGCTTTCTGCAATGCTAGGCCCTCTTCTCATCTTGATGATGAAATCCAGATGGCTTTGCAGGTTCTTGCAGGCTGTTGGTTTGTTTGCCCAGGAAAACTGGTTTGGTGTCTCATAGATTCTGCTTACTAAATCTGTTCCCAGGAACCTATTTTCTTAAAGAGCTGAGAGGCTCAGCATATTTCCCTCCCTGCCCTATATTGTTTTCATCTAAACACATAGTATTTTAATTAGGCCAAACTCTCTGCTGATGAAATAAGTGCTTTGGCTCTGACAGAGTTTCACTTATGACACAAATGTGACTATGAACTCCATATGTGGTATTGAGCCTATATGGACAACATGGTCTAAAATTGCGAGCTGCAGTTCCAGGGGCAGGGTCTACCCCAACTTCTGAGCAGCTCTGGAGTAAATGTTGATGTTAGCATTTCTCCTGAGACTGGCTAGTCACTGACCCTCTGGGCTCTTTGAAAGTCTCTTGGCTTTTTCATTGTCCAAAATGCAGGCAGCTCCTTGCTTGGATGTCCAGGGTTTGGGCTTTCCTAAAGCTCATCTAAGTTTGCAGTGGTCCTTGTCGCAGGCAAGCACAACCAGAGCTCAGTGGATGTCAGAAGAGCTGGTTGTAATTAGAGCCTTAGCTGAACTGCACAAACCAAATGGACTCCCAGCTGCTGGGATCCTCCTGAGTGTGAAGCCCAGGGCCTTGCCAGCTCTTCCCCTTCAAGGCTGCCCATTCTTCCGATGTTGAAATGGTTTATGAAGAAAGCTGTGCTGAGGCAGAATGGGAAGGGAGACTCGGCATTAGAGAAGGGTGAGGAATAGTTTTGGATAGATCTTCAGTGCAGAGCTTGGAGCACTAGGCACAGAAGGGCCCCTGGGTGAGATGGGGAGCGAGGATGGAGGAATTATGTGAGGAAGCCCCTGTCCCAGTACTCACAGAAAGCAGTACTTGGAGCTTCCTATCACTTAGCCCTGATGCTCCTCACCTTGGGCCAACTTGATCCCTTGATATCTCCTCCAAGTCTTTGCCAAACACCAGCTGCCAGCTCTCTTGGGTGTAATTCTGTAACTGCAGCAAATAGGAATTTCTGCTTACTGGGAATATATAGAGGAGGCTCAAAGAAAGCCCATCTAATGGGGTTTTAATTAATGAAATTGTCAACTGAACCATAAAGGAGGTATGTCTGCATTCTCATTCTAATTGAGTAAAATCTGCTTTGCTTTCTGCAATTTGTGCTTCTGCAGTTCTTGGGAAATTCAGCCACAGAATCAAGCCATTGGTTTCCAAGCCAAAAATGTCCCATTAATCCCCAGAATACAACTAATGCTAAGCAGATGTCTCAGCACAAGTAGGATGCCAGAGAAGGCAGCATGAAAAAGTGAATGTTTGAGCTGATGCATTTGTGTTAGCAGATAGCAAGGTGGAAAGCCAGGTATGATGCCCGAAGGGGGATGCACAGACCCTCCATGGCTTAGTGTTTACCTTCAGAATGCGTCCTCACGCCATGCAGACCTGAATCACCTCATCCTTTCTTCAAGGAGCTTGCTTTGCATCCTGGAGGTCAACTTCTGCTACAAAGATCTTAAGATGAGTGGAGGTGGGGGCTGTGTTATCAAGTACTTTTTCTCTTCCATCATAATTTTCAAGGCAAGACACCAGTGTTGCCTTAACATTTTTTCCATCAGAGTCTCTCAGGAGGCCTTAGCACCTGAATGTGTCAGCAGA
Organism: Nothocercus julius; assembly: GCA_013398735.1. Lineage (NCBI taxonomy): Eukaryota > Metazoa > Chordata > Aves > Tinamiformes > Tinamidae > Nothocercus > Nothocercus julius. The sequence goes on along the minus strand of VZSV01000212.1, from coordinate 731,244 downwards.
AATGATCCTGTTAAACGTGGTCCTTCCAGCTCTGAAGCCCCAGGGGTGTCATTACTTTCTTTAGACTTTTTTCACTGCACATCAGAAGCCACTGATGTTTAAGCATCCTCGAAACTCCTGGGGAACTTTCAGACGCAAATCACAGAATTAACCATTGCTCAGAATGTTCTCTGGTCTGTGCTAGACATGCTTGAGTTCTGGATGTGATGCAGAGCATCTGTTTGAAGAGGATTAAAGAGTTTTCTTTCTAGATTGTTAGTTTTTTTTTTTTTTTTTTTTTTTTTACTGGAGGTTCCCTAGGTGTAAAGTGCAGGTATAAAAAAGGTATGGTATATATTCAATGTGCATAGTCAGAGATTTCTGGCTATCTTGCTTTGCCCAAGGAAGCAGATTTATTGATTTCTGAACACCTTATCTAGATAAATTTCAGCAAAGGAGATGTTAGGAACCTCTTCTCAGAGCTCATGAAAAATCCAAGAGGCTTCAAACAACAAAAAGCTCTCAAAGGCCCTGATGACCTCAGCTTGGTTGCCTCCCTAAAGCTGGGTGAGGGGAGTGACTCTTGATGAGCATTCATGCAAAAGCAGACTTTCAAAAAAAGCTCAGCTATTAATGCTGACATCAAATGCAAGATCACACAGAATGACTGAGGTTGCTCTATCTTCTTGAGATGATCAGTGATGCAGTATGCTAGTCAAACCTAACATCTGGGCCAGAAAACAGCTTCTCAGCCCTGGACATCTCAGGGATGCCTTAGTCTTAAAGGAGATTACATGTTTACTGATGCCTTCTGCAGCCCTTCTCAGAGGTGCAGCTGTATCTGCAGGAACCACAGAGCTGGGAGGTATCTAATAGGCCCTTTTGTTTCAGTTTTGTTAAACTCTGCATCACCCATTAGATTTCAGCCAGGAAGATGCCAGTGAATTGACAGAAGTTCAGGCTGTATTTGTAAACACCAGCAGCAGTGGAAACACTGACTGAAAAGACTTGTGCCCCTAAACCATCCATCTCCTTACATGTGAGAACCCACTCTCATGCATCCTTGACTTTTTCAACCAGTACAT
>VZSV01000212.1:708350-728635 GCA_013398735.1 Nothocercus julius | reverse complement strand
CCCCGGGGTGGGAGGAGGGTCGCGGCATCACCCGCGGGGCTGAAGAGGCCTCCCAGCAACAAAGAACTCTCTTGTGCGGGGCCGAGCGCGGCCGGGTGCCACCGACATGTTGTGCGCCGAGGGGGGCGGCGGCTCCGGGCCCGGAGCAGCGGGAGGAGGCGCCCGCGGCGGCGCCGCTCCGTGAGGAGCGTGCACAGGGAGCGCCGGACCGCGCTGCCCGAGCAGAGCCCGGGCGGAAGCGCTTGGGCCGGGGCCGTGCGGGGGGAGAGGCCGCGGCCGCCCCAGCACAAAGAGACGCGCGGGGCGGTGGGGGGAGGGGAGGCCGCAGCCCCCTCCCTCTCACCCCCCGCCCAGGCCGGGGCGGACTCTTTTCCCGAGCCTCGCTCCCCCTCCCACCGTTCCCCCCCGCCCCCCCGGCGGACGCGCACGTCCCGTTCGAGCGGCGCTCGGCGGCTCTGAGGATTGTTCGGCGCGGCGGTTGGCGGCGCAGCGGCTGCCGGCGCCCCCGCGGCCCGGGCCATGGCCGAGTTCCTGCCCCCGCCCGAGTGCCCCGTGTTCGAGCCGAGCTGGGAGGAGTTCGCCGACCCCTTCGCCTTCATCCACAAGATCCGGCCCATCGCCGAGCAGACGGGCATCTGCAAGGTGCGGCCGCCGCCGGTGAGTGCCCGCATGGCGCCGCCGGGGGAAGCGGCCTTTGTGTGGCGGCCCAGCAGCCGCGGCGCCCCGGCCGCTTCCGAGCCGCTTGGCTCGGTGCAGGTGCCGGGGGGGTGGGCAGCAGGCCGCCCCTCTTCTCCATCATCCGTATAAACTTTAAGTGGCCGCGGCGCCCTCTCCGTCACCGGCGCCTCCCGCAAAGTCGCTCCAGAGTTGGCCAAGTCGCCGGAGCGACTGCCGGGACCGTGCGAGGGGGAGAGGGGGCGGCTGCGGAGAGGCCGCCCCGGCCGCGCGTGGCATCCACCACCCACCAAAAAAGTTGCGGCTCGGCCGGAGTCCCCTCGCCCCCCCAGGCGCTGGGAGCCGCCGTGGGGGCGCGAGGCCGCGCAGAGCCCGGCGGAGGCAGCGCCTCGGGTGGTGCCTCCATGTTGCCATTGTGGCGGCTCAGGGGCCTCCCCGCCGCCCCGGCCCCACCGTGCGCCCGCGCCCAGGGAACTCTGCCCGCAAGTTGAGCAGCGCCCGGCTCCGCAGCCGCGAGTTCGGCCGGTGCCTCTGCGAGCCGCATCCCAGGCAGCCATGGCCACCATTTTAGAACGCGAGACACAGTGGGAAGAGGAACAAGCCTTCGTCTACATCGTCATCCTCCGGGCTGGGGTGGGGGGAAACACGCTCTAAACTGTGCGGGGACTCGCGGCTTCCTTTTGTTGGGTGGTTCCATTTGCCGAGGAATGGACCGGGATCTCGGGAGCAGAGTTTGTGTGGTCAGAATTGTTGGCCCTTTTGAAGAGGGTACAGCTGCCCTGGAGAGGAGTAAAGTAAAGATCCATTTAACAAAAGTGCGTGAATCATCTTTATTTTGAGGGACAAGGTGTTTCTCCAACTGCAGAGTGGTGCAAAGCTGGGGGGTGCAGCTGCCTCGAGGTAGTTTAACACGACAGCAACAACGGCCATGGAAGCCTCAAAGCTGATCCAGTGAGAAGTGAGGCTGGTAAAGCGCTTACAGAGAGCTAGGCTTTACAAGCGGTGTGTCGAGTTAAAAGAAACCGTGTTCGAAATCACGCACACCGTGGTTTGGCGTTTTGCTTGTTGTTGGGACTCTTACTGGTAACTGTCCCTCTCTTGCCGAATTGGAGCAGCTTGTCGTTTTGTCCTATCTGAGAGGAGAGAAATGGATTTGTAGCAGGTCAAATAATGCGACCCTCATAAAAAGGAAGATATTTCTGGTTTCTTTTGTTGTTGGGTTTTTTTTTTTTTTTTTTTGTGTGTGTGTGAGAGAAGAGTCACAATTTGCAATAGTATGAATGTGCACAGGAACACTTCTGATTTTTTATCTAGGTAGAATATACAGATAGCCCTTTTCATGTGGGTCAGCCAAATTCTGACTCACAGTGAAGGGGGTAAGCTGGTTTTCATTATACAGCAAGGATTGAACTTATGTGTGTATATATATATATATATTTTAGTGGAATAATCTTTTTGGATTGTATGTTTTTCTGCAGTGTTTCAGCAACTGTGAGCAGAACAGCATTTTTATGACTTTCTTTTGTGATTTAGTTTTAAAATCTCATCTCTGTTGTTTGGCTGCATGTACAGGAAAAAAAAGCAAAAGCCCTTAATAAATGCTTTTTTTTTTTTTTTTTTGGTCAGCTAACTATCTGTTAGAGAGTCGTAAATGAAGAGTTCCCCTAAAAAATACAGCACTTATTACAACTATGTTCTCAATGCACTCTCATCACTGCTTACTGACAAGCTAATATCTCTTGGTGTTTATGATCATAGGCTTCACTGAACGTATTTAGAGCTGAAAATAGTTGAAGCTGTTAAGGGCCGAACACCTTGTAGTTATATAGGGCATGTTTTTTCATGAGAGCTTAGCTACCGGGGCTCTTATCTATCCTAGATAATTGCTTGGATGACTTGTGCAATTGGTTGTTCACCAGCCTAGAGGGAGCCCTCACAAATCCACCATAAAAAGTCGTGAAGTTGATGTTGCTGGCCTTCCTCCTGAAAACAAGGAACACAGTGATTATTCAGGTATTGTTCTTTCCCATAGGATCAAAGAGTTTGTAGCACAGCAAACTACAAATTATACTCATCTTTTCACAAAATCATACAGGTTCCAAGTGAACACATTGGTCAGCAACGGCTGCTCTCTAGAAATCCTGGTCCGTGTAGCTGAAGCTTCTGCCTGCGCTGTTGCTCCAATTACCTGCTTGCCTTGGTCCACAGCAAGCAGGGACCATGGGCTGTCAGGATCCATGATGAGGAAGAAATTCTAAAGTTGATCACAGGCCATCTAGAATTTTTGCTTAAATTTTGCTGCTTAAGTTTCATCAAGTGAATTGATGCTTCTGTGTCTGAACTGCAACTACAGTTTCATGGGAGGTAGTTAGTCATGCCCAACTGTGGCTTTATAATTTTGTAATGAAGAAGTCTTTATTCCCAGTGAGCCATTCCTGAGGTTTTGGCACCAGGCACTCGTAAGGAGAGCTCTCCCTTTGAAAGGGAAAGGTCATTTCTTGGTATGGAAGAGTGGTATGATATGCCCATATCAGGTGGGCGCCAGATAAGCTTGGAAAAGCGAAGGTCTGTGGTGACCTGTCTGGTGATGAAGGTCTGGAGGATCGTGAACTGTTCGGTGAGGGAGATATCTTCAAGGCATCTGACGTACTGTGGATGTCCAGATGGAAGAGCTAGCGAATTCTAGATGCTAGCTTTACGCTTGCAGGATGAGAGAATATCCAGGAATACAACAGGAGGAGGTATAATTTCTACATAGTGTTGCTAAAATTTACTGAATTTTCATCTGAGTGCCCCAAAGCTTTCCTCTGCATTCCTGCTCAGTTCATTTCAGTCATCCTTGATGACTTAGCTTTGCTCTTGTTTTAATGATCCTTGGACACTGTACTCTCCATGTTAACTGTCATTAACTAGACTTTCTTTGAAGGGCAGAACAATAACCATATTCACTGGCTTTGGTTTATGTGACATGAAAAAGCAAAAAGTGAAGGCTTTTTGTCAACAGTCTTGAGCACAAAGTAGATAGTCCCAAAGGGAGCAAAGTGTTGGGAACAGAAGAGAAGCTTTACCAGCGGTCGCTGAAGTTAGTGGTTTGCTATGTGCTGCTGAACCAAAGTTGGGAAGTGATACAGAAAAATGGATGCCATACAGCTTGTTTGCAGTATGTCACAACATGCCATGTTTTAGATAGACTTTTATTAATGAGATACATCATTTATTGTGATCTCCTAGTTTAAATGGTAAGCTAGTACAGTGGATTATTGCAAAATTTCACATGTCAAGTGCTTACCTTACTTTCTGGAAGATTTTATGATAGCTCCATAAGTTTTTGGTCCAAGGGGCTTAGAGGAATGAAGTGAAGTATTGTTTGAGAACAACATCATTGTTGTTTGAAGTAGATGTATTAATGAAAGCAGATGTCCCAACAAATTTGTGGTATAGCTACAGTAATAAAAGGTAAAACGTAGAGCATGCTATATTACCTCTGCTACAACTTTTATTTGGAAATGGAGCTTTCCTTTCTGCTTGGAGATGCTTTGTTGCAATTGGAGAAATGACTAATAACAACTACTTCAGCCTTACTTGCCATATTCATCAGTTTCAAAATCCTTGGAAGCAATTAGACTAGAGAATATAGGGACAGTACATTTAAAATGTTGTAATTTTCCTGTAGCTAACCATTAAAGTGGTGAAAATTCAGACTAAATGCTGTCTCTTTAAAGAATGTGGATGTAGAGAAGTACAGTTAAGGCCTCCAAATAACCATAAGTCTGCCCTCATAAGACTAAGCAGTACAATAATGGAAGGTCTTCATCAGTGTAGCTGGAATCTGATGGATTTGACACTGAAGATCTCTAAATTATTCACTCAGTTTTTTCAGTAATTCTGGAATATTATGAAGCTTTCAGAGGACTGGAGGAAAATGAGCACATCTCCATTTAAATTCTTTCTATGTACAAGTGTTGTTAACTAGTTCTTACTCCAGGGTAGGTGAAAGACTAAGAGTACTGAATAGGAACTCACAATGTGATTGTGTGAAATATGATTATATGAAAACTGGTGTTATTGCATCAAAATAGCTGTTTTGTGTGAGCCTATATACTTGGTTAAGTTAGTTGCATTGTTGTGATTTGACATTTATAAGTTAATTGACAGTACCCTAATTACAGTAATTAGTATTGTACAAAATTGATACAGCACTGGAGGAATCACAAACTATTTCCCCGTTAATGAGAAACTTTAATGAAGGATATGTTTCTAGTGGTCTTTCAGAATTGCAGGCCAACAATATCTAATTTTCCTTAAAGGTCTAGAAGAACAAAAGAAATTATTTCATGTAGGTTGTGGGTTTATGGAGGGTTTTTCTTGTTATCAAGTGATACTCATTGCCTAATAAGCTACATTTTATGAAACAAGAAGCACTAACGTAGGGTTCAGTCATATATTTGTGAACAAAGGAACATAGGTCAAAATGTTTCTGCACGTAAAAAAAAAAACAAATTTTGAAGCATTTACCCGGAACTTAATCTTGTTACAAGCTCTAGAATTTTTAACAACTGAAGCTGCTATTCTGGGATGCTTTTTTTTTCAGGAACAAGGTTGACTTAAGCAGTGTCTGTTTCTTGCTGCTCATTCAACTACTTGGTTGCCTGGCCTAATGAGGAAACAGATTTGGAGTGAGAACCACTTCTGCTTCTCTCCTTCCTCCTTTATGCATTTGTGTGTTTATTTTTAATGAAGAAAATCTTCATTAAACAATGGACTAAAAGCAGTTACCTGTTGGAGCAGCTTTGTTAAGGCTTCTGGGGTTGCCCAATGCCGACACTGAAAACTATACCATAGTTAATACAAGAATTAATGTGAAGAAATCTTATAGCTTCTCCTAAACAGGAAATTGATCTTCATCATGGTGGTCCCTTTTGATATGGTAGTCTACAAAGGTCCAGTCCATTTATTTTATTGAAGAGAAAACAGTGAGATAACTTGATCCCAATATGTAAGTAAACTTCGCAAGGAAAAAATACCAGGTACTACTAAATTGTTCATCAGTCATGTAAGGGGAGGCTTGCAGTGCTGGTTCTTGCTATGCATAAACCAGACTCACTTGAATTAGATATAGGACCTGCATTTTTAACAGTGAGGGTGATCAACTCTTAGGAAAAAAAACTAAGGGTGGTAGTTATTATGCCTCTTTTTGACACTTTGAGATCAAAAATGTGTTTTTCTGGAAGGAATGTTTTAGTGCTGAGGTTCTAAAGCGTTGCCAGTTTACATGCTGTCAAGTTGTCATGAAGAAAAATAAATCATTTAGGCTCCCAAGGAAGCCCTTACTTAATGTTCAAGCCAGGGATCATGCTTTGCAATTAGCTAAGTTCAGAGTAGTTTATCTACCTGTTTTCCCTGCTATTTAATTATCATGGAGAGATGAAAAAGGAACATGATATTACCACTGGTGGCTTAGCCATCGTGTGTGGCATGGTTTATTTCCTGCATGGCAGAAACTAAAAAGTCATAGTGCTCTTGAAGAATCATGAGAATATCCTGTCCTTGAAGGAGTCCCAGTAAGGGATTTTAAACACTCCGTTTAGTTCATGGAAAAATTAAAATCAAACAATTGAGTCTGGAACTATTTATGTGGGGCAATAGTGATGGGAGGTTTGGACTTCTGTGGGCTAGTTGTTTTGTTGGACTTGACGCAAATAGTGTCAGCTAGAAGCTGAAAAGGACAGTTTGAGGCTAAAGGCACCCACTTTACCCCACAACAAAGCTACCGCTGCCAGTGAATGAAATTAGTTTCTGCCTGCATACCCATTAGGAGAGGCTTTCTTTCAAACCCAATTTATCTGAGAATTCCTAGCTATGTTACATAGGAGATCAGGTTAAGTGTTTCCAAAAGCTGTGGAGAACTTTGAGGATCATATAACCTGCTAGTCTTGTATATGTCTAGGTAGGTGCTTCTCATTGAAAGTAGGTGCTTTTCAAGCAAAAATGAATATGAACAGAGAACTTGAACTGAAAGTCATGTAAATAGTTTGGGTAGGAGCCTTTTGGTCTTGCAGAGATGGGAATGTGTAAAGAAAATCCCTGGACAGAGCTAGATTAGTAGCCATCTGAGGTTTCAGGTTGTATTTTGATTTATTAGCTGCTTGTTTAAATTGGTAGCATCGTCTAGCTCATCTACATGTACAGTTATTCTGAGATGGCTGTTGTGCTTTAATATCACATCCTTCCTTAATCTGTGTTAAATTGGGATTAAAATCCAGGTTTGGTAATCCAGACTGTGGCTCCAAAGAGACTATTTCTAGAAGTTTCTGGTGGAAGCCCTTTGAGGGCACTCATCTGTGCTCTCAGTGTGGCTCCCCAGTCAGACACGTGTGGAAATGGACATACAGGATTGGATGGGGTCCATCTACTGAGACTTCAGTAGACGACTGTACTTCTGGGGCCTGCGTGCAAACCTTGCTACCTGTTCTGTTGCGATGCCTAAACCCTACAGGCAGTTTTATCTTCTGTCCTTACAAGGGTCGCTGTTGGGTGCCAAGGGACAGCCTGCTTTGACACTCAAGAGTCTTTCACTTAACCTCAGCTTTCATTTCTCCTTATGTCTGTTGTTGGGACAAAAACACTTGGGGCTAGAGAGGTGATACCCATTGCAAGCTTGGCTATTTGGCAGCCAGTGTTTCTCAAATGGGAAGGATTTGTGCTTTAATTGTTTTCCTTTGCTGACCTGCATCATGCAGCCTGCATAGCGCAGCACCATTTTTACCTCAGATGGGAGATAATCCACCAAGCCTGTCTCACTGGAGAGTTGTGCATGTGAAGTGCGTTGCTGCACCCAAGGCCCTTTCTTAGCAAAGAAGAGTTGAATGGTTTTGCTAAAAAATCAGCTACACTCAAAATTACAAGCGTGGCTTGCGTCACCACGAAGTATGGCTTGCGTCACCACGAAGTAGGTGAGCTGATGATTGACATTATCAACTAATGTTAGCCTTTTAACGGGGTCAAAGAGGGATTAGCTCCTCTTCAAAAAGGGAAGATTTGTGGATGACACACTGACACCATTGGAATAAGTAGTGCCAGATCAGGTCTGTGTCACTTTGTGTAGATTCTGTGATGATTCAAGTCTCTTTTAAACACATTTTTAATACAGCCACAAAAACGAAAGACTGAAAGGGATCTCTGGAGTCACTGAGCCTGTTCCTTTCCTCTTGGTGACAAGAATCACATCGCACCTTTGCCAGGGAAGATCACGGATCTCGCAACAAAGGATGTAGGTCACACTCACAGGGTGGGCATCCTGGGAAGCCGGGCAGTGTTGTAGCTAACTGAATGAACGCGTGGTTCTATGGCGAGAAATGCCAAGAGATTCTTTGGGATCTTGCTACGAGGCATTGTCTAGCAAAATAATGGAAGTGCTTTTTTTTTTTTTTTTTTGGTGCAACATTGGAAAGATCACAACTGAAAGTCCACTCGCATGGCAGTAGGTTTCCAGAATCTGGGTGGAGGAGGAAGGTGGTGCTGAAGGAGACTGACTGTCCTTATGTTTTAATTAGTATTGCATTCAGATGAGGTGCTAGATTCACCAGCTGAAATTCTATGAAGTCTGATACTCCCTTTTTTGTATATCTGAAAGGATGAATACAGCAATATTTCACCTGACCATTTGCAGTTTATATCACTACTTGGACTGTTAATAAGAACACGATTCTTGCACAATGCCTTCTTCATTGTTGATTTGCTCATAAAGTTAGAAGTTGCAAAATTTAGTGTCGGTCACTTTTTTTTTTTTAATGCTTTTATATTCAGGTTTATTCTGTTGGGACTGTAACATTTGCAATGGGCTGTATTTGTGAAGGCAATGAAAATTTAAGAAATGCAGAAATGCATGCCAACATAGACAAATGGTAATACTTACTTTTATTTGCAGGCTTCTAATGATCAATTTTATCTGAATAATGGAAAGCAACAAATTAATTTCAGGTAAAGAATCTGTGCAATATAAAATCCCACTTTTCTAGGATTTCAGTTCCTTTTGATGCTTGTATTCCTAAGCTTTGTGCATTGTTGGGATTAAAAAAAAAAGACTCGATCTTTTTAATTTTTTTTTTTTTGTGTGTGTGTTAAAAGGAAGAGATCCAGACCAGTTGCTTTTGAGGGCCTTGCAAGTAAGCACTGGATGGAAATGGCTAGTTTTCTTTCTTTCTTTCTTTAGCTCTTTTGGAAAGGCAGCTTGTGGAGCTGATTTGCACACACAGCCGGAGAATCGGTTGTTTTGAAGGATTTGCTTTGCTGCAAAACACAGCACCCTCTTGCGGTGCTGCGGTATTTCCGAAGCACTTAAAGGCATGAAGGTCTTGCTTATTGTGGCTGGTTCTGCTTCAGATTGCATGCAAGTTGTTTGTTTGTTTGTTTTTTCTTTGTTTGCTTTTCAGGGAAGGGGGATTAAATAAACTAAGCTTCTATGGAAAGGCTGAAAACATCTGGTGGTGGTGTTTGTTTAGGAACTGAGGCACTTACTATATCGGTGTGTATCATGTCTCTACAAAAATTGTTGTGGTGACTTTCTTCTAACTAAGAGTTGTGCTCTTTTTTTAGGCTGATAAATATTTATTTCTCACTGCTGGGCTATCTTTTTGTTGGACTAAGAAACTTTCTCTTAACAGAGCAGAAGTCCTGTGTTGAATCACTCAGGCTTCTAACATTTCTCTTGATAAAACAACTGTGTTCAGGTGTGTGTGATATCCAGTATCATTAAACCTCGTTCTTTATCTGCAAGCAGAAGCTCGGCAGTGCAGCCTCACACAGGAGGCTCAGTATCATCAGTAGTGTCATTGCCTTATGTGCTTCTCTGAATTCCTGCCTCTTTATTCTCGTTCTGTGCTCTTTATCCTTGGTACAGGATCTACTTTCCAAGTTATGGTTGACCCACCTAGAACATTGGCTTGCTGCTTTGCTAAACAGCCAGTATGTTCCCTTCTCTTGCTTTGTGTGGTTGTTTGTTTATTTATTTATTTTAACAACACTCTTGGGCAGTTTAATTTTACTTCCTAAAACAATCTGTGGCTGTTGTGTGTGTCATAACGTCCTTTTGTTCTTTCTTACTGTTTTTGCCTGTTTTCTGTCTTTGTGCATGCTGTAAACCCCAGCATTTTGCCACATGACCTAACAGTTCAGCTTGAAAATCAGATTCATCTAAGTAGAGCACAGGTCTTGCCTTGAAAGTTTTCTAATTCGTGTTTCTCATCCTGTAGATTCATCAGATATCCCAGAATTGCAAAAAAGTACCAAACTTCTGGTGGTGTGGAGGGGAGGATGTCAGACTTCGAATTTCTCTGTATTCAGTGTTCTGGCAAACAAAACAGTCAATAAAAGTAGAGTTAACTTTTAGCTGTAAATGAAAGCATTGTGACATTACGTGCTGGTTTAGTCTTCTGTAACAAAATGATTGAGAAGCACATCCTGTTGCTTGACAATTGCCCATTCGCTTCAGCATTTGTCATTGTAACTCCTGCTGTCATCTTACTTCCATTTTGAGTTTGAATTTTAACCTGACCTTGCTAGGCCTTGATGTGCTGAAAACCTGGTAGGATCGGAAATTTCCCTTATAACAAATTGAGAGATCTGGATTAGTCACCATGTCTGGATCAAAAGCTTGTCTCACTTTTCTTTGCTCCTCAGGGTTTTCACAGTCTCCATCTCTTCTCTCTGATTTTGAAATCCCTGGTTCTGCCACAGACTTTGTTTCGTGTGACAAGGCAGGATCCTGTCACAACACAGAAGTGAGCCTGGATGTTTGTACATAATTGCCTTGCACATCTGTTATGGTTGGTTTTGACAGTAACCAGTTTTCATGTAGAGTTATTCTGCTAAAATAGCAAATATTCTGCTTGTGATGCTGATTTTGTTTCAATTTCATTGAGGAAAGGTTATTTTCTTTCCAGACAGAAAGTTGTCCTGTCTTCCTCTGCTATCAATGGCTCTCGTGCCTGTTATCTTCATTGGGTAATTAGTGATGAAATTATAGCTTTATATGAAATAAATTGCAGTCAAGTTTAAATCAAACGTAATTTGTTTTAGTGAAGTTCTGTATTTCCAAACCAACTGTATGTGCTAGGTGTCAGAAGTGTGAAAGATGAAACAGCTTTGTAGCCTTACTTACATGTAACACTACCATTGCAGGTATTTTGTGAAAGTAGTAGGGTGTTTATTTTTGCCTTTTTTTTTTTTTTTTTTTTTTTTTTTTCCGTTTTGGTCGTGTACCAGCTGTTCTGCTGTGTTTATGTACAAGGAATTAGGAAAATAAACTTTTTATTGTTTTTAATTTCTGAGACGATCAGTTATGAGACTCAGCTGCTGCATTTGGGTCCTTTATGAACATTTAAAGTCTCTGGTACCAGATGATTGCCTTCCCACTCAAAGCAGGCATTACAGCTTATAGCATAGCTTATGAAATTTCACTTTTTTTTTTTTTTTCCTCCCATGTTTCACATGGTAAGAATATCAGACTTGTTAAAATAAGTGACAGTTAATTGTCTTCGAGGCTGGGGCAAGTAGTGTGTGCCAGGCTCTTTGCTGAGCAGTACATGTAGAAAGCAGATGGACTGACTTGGTGTCTAATTGAAGGCTTACTCTCTGAGGTTCTTTTGTTCCCGAATGTTATTTGTCTCATGATTTCAGCACCTGTCTATTTCAAAGACACATTAGAAAGATTTAAGAGATGGACAATGACTTACAATGATACACTTTTTTTTTTTTCCACTTTCTAAGATTTTTCAAAATTGAGTATTTCAGGAACAAAAACAGAACTCACCAAAGTTGAAAGCATGGAGGGAGCAAGACCGGTGGCAGCACCAGATGCAGCCCTCGCCTATGGGGAGGTGCTGTGATCGTTGTCACACCATAAGGGATCACATGCTGAACATTTTGGTGCCAAGAAAGATTTGCAAGCCACAAAGACCGCTTCCATGCTCTTTTTATAACCCTCTTCTTATAACCCACTGCCTATTGCAGATTAGCTTTACTCCAATTTCAGGTTTATCCAGCTTTTGAGTGGAACACAGAGAAATTGTATTTTTTTTCCTGGTCTTCTGATGGAAGCTCTCCTCTCTTTCCAGGACTGGCAACCTCCATTTGCATGTGATGTTGATAAGCTTCACTTCACTCCAAGGATCCAGAGACTCAATGAACTAGAGGTAAACTATAAAGCTAAATGTGTCTTAAGAGGTTATCAAAAGATGAGTAATTTATTCTGTGTGTTTGTTTTTCTTCAGTCTTTTCACCATGAACTCCTGCTAACTTCAGTTGAGAGCACTTTGTACTGATAATCAGTCTGAAATTAGCTCTTTCAGAATATATTTTAAAAATAACAAGTGTAAAAGCTAAAATTAATGCTCATTAAAAGAATAAAATTCAGGCCTTTTCCGCACAGAATACTTCTAAGTTATTACATTCAAACTTTCAAGTGCCATCATTTATCTTTGTGGTTCGCTCATCTACAGCATCTTTTAAATGTAGAAGAGATGAAACACAAAGTGCTTTAAAGATAAAAAGCTGTTTGCAACAGCTACAGAATGTGGATTTGGTGGGTCTGAAATCTGCTGTTCACGAGCACTTCCATTCACTGCTTTCGTGAATTCAGACTGAAGGGAATAGTAAGAAGTCCTACTTAACTCATAACTGATAAGAAATGACAGGGACGCTTTGCCTGCCTGATATTTTACATGGGGAGAGGATACTGGCTTTTTAAAATCCTCATGTGACTATGTAAAGTGTCAAGGTAAGAGCTCCGACACTGGATTCAGATGTTAAGAAAGGGAGAGATTATTTGGGCACAGATGGGTTTAGAGCTCTTACTGGAGGAGTTTAAGAACAAGCTAGTCTGTTGTACAGACATAGCTTTTGCTTATGTTAAGAATAATGTGATGACATGGAAATGTCATAAGATTAAGTCAAAGCTACTACTCTTTAACACACTAGCAGTCCAATTAAAACTTAATCTCTTACTGTGTGAAGTACTGGACAAACATACTAGGCTTATCTTTTCCCTGCCTTGACCAGTTTATATCAACAAAAATGAAGCAAATGTGGATAAGAGTGAAAAGGGATAACAAAACTACTTGGTCATAAACTAGCTGAGTTCCTGGTGTTTAGGTAGTTTTTCACAGTAATAACCGATTATAAGCCAAAATGGAGTACAGAAACTTGCGGAAAAACAGGTGGTATCTGTATGGATTTTTTTTTTTTCTTTTCTCTTCTGCATCTGGGTTGACATGGGGAATAAAATGCAAAGCTATACTTGTAGAGAGGAAAAGCCAGGCAGACAACTGAGGCTGTAACATTATAAACACTAGGAAATAGGGGCTTAATCTGTGTTCAGTATGCAGTTCATTCTCCTTTTTTCAGGCTCAGACCCGTGTAAAACTGAATTTCCTGGACCAGATTGCAAAGTTTTGGGAACTTCAGGGGTGCACGCTGAAAATTCCACACGTGGAGAGGAAGATCTTGGATTTGTTTCAGCTTAACAGAGTAAGATTGTTGTTACAGGGCAAAAAAAAAAAAAGCTATTATGTTATCTGTGTTTCTGGGATAGCACCACAATTGTTTGAGGGAGATTTGGTGGTATATCTAAGCTAGACGAAATATTTTGGTTGACCTGACATAGCAAATGCAGCACAAAATACTAGGAAATGTAATATAGTGTGGATTCTATGTGAACTAGGAGATCAAATTACATTTTGAAATCCTTTTGCAAGTTGAACTTGGATACAAACTGGTTAAGAAAAAGCTCAGGCTGAATTTTAGAAAGCTTCTGCACAGTGAGGGCAATGATGAGTAATTTCCTTGGTTTGGGGAGCAAAATTTCTGAATTATTTTTTGGATGAAACTTAAACTTTGGATGAAATTGCATGAAAGCAAGGTGTGTGGTTCACTGTTTCCAATGATATGTTTTCTTTTACTTTATGCTTAGGGTAGATTTTATGTGATGGATTTTAAACCTATTTCATAGTATATTTTCCAATGAGAGGAACCATTTGTACTGTGCAGAAAAGTAGTCACTGGAATACAAATTAGAGGAGTGACAAACTGCAACCTCAGTTTCTCAGAAGTATACTGAATTACTGTTTGGTCATCTAGCAGTGATGCTGACTTGTTTCTAAAGTAATGCAAAAAACTTCATGCTTTATGAATAGATTATGTATTCAACTTGTAGATTTTGAATGATTTTCACATTTAAGAAAAACATACTGTGGTGGTTTCAAGTAGCAGGTGACCTCAGGAGGTGTCGTCTTTTAAGGTAGCAATTGTGTTCTTAAACTTTGATCACTTTAGTATTAAATACACAACCCTTATGTTTTCTCTTTTTAGCTAGTTGCAGAAGAAGGAGGATTTGATGTCGTTTGCAAAGAGAGAAAATGGACTAAGATCGCCACCAGAATGGGATTTGCTCCTGGCAAAGCAGTGGGTTCCCACATCCGTGCACATTACGAACGTATTCTCTACCCTTACAACTTATTCCAGTCTGGAGCTAGCCTACTGGTAAGTCTTCTAGCTAACTAAAAGCCTGCTAATTTAGCAGTCAGTGTATTTTTTTTTTTTCTTTTATTGGTGGAAAATTTCCAAAAAGTGTGTCTTATGTTTTACGGCATGCAAGTGACAGATGGTGGTGATAAAAGCATTTTACATATGCATAAGTAAACTTGTATTACACACAAAGTTTTGAGAACTTCCTTAATCTCATCTTTTGACGGTAACCTCTTACTGACTGGTTTGAACGCTACTTATCTGTATTTTCTTCTGCAGCATATAGAAGCCTCATGGTAACGAATATTCAGATTTCCTGTGATGTTTTCTTGAGTGCTCCTTTATGTAACGCAGAATATTACTAATATTCATAGAACATTGTCCATCCGTCTTTCTGATGGAATAAGTCTGCTCTAGGACTTTATCATTTGTACACAACATGGCTGATGGACTATATCAAACCTTGGTAATTTTGTAGCAGTTAGTCATCTTGCTTTTACTAAGCAAAGTCATTCATGCCTGAGAATACTTCATGGATGTTGTAATGTAGCTAACAGTATGGTTTCCAAATTCTCCAAAGCTTAAATCTTCATCCTTTCTGCTTAACATTTAGCCATTAAAACAAAATTCATGGTTGAATGAGGGTAGAAACATAATCTCTAATCAAGAATAGTCATCTACCTCGACTTCAGCAAGGCTTTTGATACCGTCCCTCATGGCATCCTTCTGGGCAAGCTCCGGAAGTGTGGGATAGATGAGTGGACAGTGAGGTGGATTAGGAATTGGCTGGATGGCAGGGCTCAGAAGGTGGTCATCAGTGGCGTGGAGTCTAGTTGGAGGCCTGCGGTTAGTGGTGTCCCCCAGGGGTCAGTCCTTGGCCCAGTCCTGTTTAATTTATTCATTAACGACCTGGATGAAGGGATGGAGTGCTCCCTCAGCAAGTTTGCTGATGCTACCAAACTGGGAGGAGTAGCTGACAGCCCAGAGGGCTGTGCTGCCATGCAAAGGGACCTGGACAGACTGGATAACTGGGCAGTGAGAAATCTTATGAAATTCAATAAAGACAAGTGCAAGGTCCTGCACATGGGGAAAAACAACCCCAGTCACCAGTACAGGCTGGGGACCGACCTGCTGGAGAGCAGCTCTGCAGAGAGGGACCTGGGCGTCGTGGTGGATGACAAGTTGCCCATGAGGCAGCAGTGCCCTCGTGGCCAAGAAGGCCAATGGGATCCTGGGGTGCATTAGGAGGAGCGTCTGCAGCAGGTCGAGGGAGGTGATCCTGCCCCTCTACTCAGCCCTGGTGAGGCCACACCTGGAGTCCTGTGTCCAGTTCTGGGCTCCCCAGTTCAAGAGGGATGTGGAGCTGCTGAAGAGAGTCCAGCACAGGGCTACGAGGATGATCAGGGGCCTGGAACATCAGCCCTGTGAGGAAAGGCTGAGAGAGTTGGGCCTGTTCAGCCTGGAGAAGAGAAGGCTGAGAGGAGACCTGAGCAGTGTCTATAAGTACCTCAAGGGAGGCAGTGAAGAGGGTGGGGTGGCCTCTTTCCAGTGGTGGCTGCTGATAGGGCTAGAGGAAACAGCCACAAACTGAAACACCAAAAGTTCCACAGGAACTTTAGGAAAAATTTCTTGACCGTGAGGGTGACAGAGCACTGGAACAGGCTGCCCAGAGAGGCTGTGGAGTCTCTTTCTCTGGAGATCTTCCCAACCCACTTGGACGCAGTCCTGAGCCACATGCTGTAGGTGACCCTGCATGTGCAGGGGGGTTGGACTAGATGATCTCTAGAGGACCCTTCCAACCTTAAGCATTCTATGAATCTATGATTTTTTTTTTTTTTTTCTTTTTTGAGCAGCAGTCATTTATTTGGAAAGCTGTGATGGGTTGAAGTTGTCAACAGCCATTTTTATGGATTTTAAACACTCCTACCATGCTGTCCCTTTAAAAAGTGAAGAGTTGACTCTTTTTTTTTTTTTTTTTTAAGCAAAACCCCTTTAATCTTGTTACAAGCTTGTCTTCATCTACAGAAAACAGAACTAGCCTTTTACATAAAGTTACAAAAATGAGATTTTGACATAAAGGTTGGAAATGAAGGCTTTTTATTTAGCTATTGATGATCACTTTCAAGTGAAGAATAGCTGTATACTTCAGACCCTTAAAAATAAGTAATTTGTGTAGCTTTAGATGTTTTACAAATGAAGAACAAGAACAAAATCTATTTGAACATAAGCCTTCCAACTTACCAAGTATATCTTGCTTTGCCTCAAGCCTATTCTTCTTAAACAGTGGAAAGCTATACCATTTTATGAAGACATTCCAAGGCATTTCATTGAATACTTCACATTTTAGTAATTCCGAAAACAGTGCATTTTTTTTTTGATATTTTGTGGCATCTAGCTTTGCTCTTTTATTTTTGAGGTTCAATTACACAAATTAAGATCTAATTAAAGTTTTTTAAAAAATAACTAGTATCACAGACTTTCTTGATGAAGTGGGTCCACCATGCAAGAGTTTCATGCAGTTCGTGTTGATGTTCCTGGTTTGCTCAGGGAAAATGCTTTTTGAAGGGAAAAGTCTTCTCAAATGACTGCTTGTGATCTCATGTAGTGAGGTCATGCTGCTTTTTAAATGTAGCTTTCCAAGCTCTCTTTTGCAATAGGCACCTGATACTTGTTCCAAACTGGTGTGTTTAGTGGATCATGCAGTTCTGATGTATATTCAAGGTATATTTAAGTTCATTTTTTTTAAAACCCTCCCCCCAAAGCTGTTAGAATATTCTCCTCCCATATATGATATTTATGCATCTTTTCAATGAACGGAGAGAATCCACAGAAATATTTGGGTTTAGAACATTTTTTACACTGAGTTTTGGCACTTTTTTTGACTTTTTTTTTTTTTTTTTTTTTCCTTCCTGCCAATGTTGTCTTCCAAGTGAGTTTGTTTTGCAATGTATTTTTGAGGAAGAAACTCGTCTGAGATTATCTTGTTGGCTTTCTTCCATGTGTTCTCAATAAGTGATGCTTTCCCAGATGCTTCTTGTGTAAGTGTTCATTTTACTGTGCGTCTGTTCAATGCTTTACTGGGAATCTGAGCATCTGAGAGTTTTCTTTTTGGAGAATATACAGCTATTGCATTTGACAGCTGTCAGTTTCAGATGTGTGTTACCATCTTTTGATATTCCAACAAGCCTTTTGAGAGGATTTCTTCATGCAGCCAGGATCATCATCCATAAAAGATTAGTGCTTGCACTCACCAAATGTCTTTAACTGCAAGTACTTGCAGTATCCATTGACTTTTTTTCTGCAAAGGAAGAAATACAAGATGAGATAGTTTCCACTGATGACTATGCTACATCTGTGTAGAGCATTAAATGTTTATGTGTGGTTTCAATATACATTAAAATAGCTTCAGGAGTAATTTCGTCCAATAACACAGCTGGAGATATTTCTAAGTGCATATGAAAATAGCTAAACTGTCTGAAGCTGTTTGGAGATGAACAGGCATGTTTTGATTAAAGCTCTTGTATCAATACTTTAGTCAAACAGTAAAGCTGTCCTAAGTCAGCCAGTTTTTAGTACTCGGAGAAGCTCTCTGGAGATGCAAACTTATTTTACTTTTATCTTAAAACACTGGACTAAGATGGGTATTTGATAACCACCCCTGCTGCAGGTAGTTGCCATAGACTAGTTGGTTACTGGTCTTGCTTTCTGTGTTTTGCTTATATTCATAACACATTTGTAATCCACAGTAAGAGCCCTACAGAATCACTGTGCATGCAGAGAGGGACGAGCATTACCCTCTGTGTCCTTGGCGGTGTGTGCCATGTGTGCTTGGGATCATTGGAATGGTAATGTCGGAAAGAAATAAGCTGAAGTTAGGCAGTGCTTGAATTGAGATGACTTGTGTCAAAACTCTAATGTCTCACCTCCATTATTCCAAGCGCATTACATTTTGGGAGGTTAATTTGTCTTGTGGCTTGATTTTCAGTGAATATAATCAGTTTGAGAATTCTCCATCTGATCTCCTTGGTATGGGTTATACTTATAAAACTTCCCAAATTAACATTTGAAGGTCCTGAGTGGGATTCACCTGTCCAAATCTACCTGTGTATGTCTTTATAGGATGTCCTGTGTGGGCTGCTTCTCTGGGATGATTTATTGCCCATGGAGGGAAATGGGCACTTCCATCACATGATGCTGCTGATCCTAAAGTAGAAAGTAATAGGGTTAAATTGAGTGTCCTTTGCAAGTTTCTGTTTTGCCCTGAATATGCAGAGAGCCTGGGTGCTTAGTTTGTATGTAAATGATTACCCTGTAAACATGAAAAGATGTAGGAGATAAGATTGCTGTATGTTCTCCATCCTTTAGCATCTTGGAGGCCTTGTGAATGGTGCAGCCGTTTCCTTTTGCTGCCCAGTGAAGGATCTCTTGAGGATTTCAGCTGAAGGATTTTAACTGCCTCTGAGCCACCATTTGGAGATCAAGGATTGTATTTCCAACCATGGTCTCAAGCTAGATCACAGTCTGTAAGATCAGCCTCTGGTAGAGTAACGATTGATTGACATTACACCTTTCCAAAAATGCTGTGCTGGTTAGGAGGGAAAAACTCTGAAGAAACCGCAGTCAGTATCATCTTTAGTTAAAGATCCGTTCTTACAGTTGATCAAATCAGTCTAGGAGTAACCTAGATTCAGATGAATTTTCATCCTTGAGACAGGATCTAAATTTCTAATTCTTGTATGTACACTTGAAAATGTTAAGTAAAACCCATTTCGTGGTGCTGCTTGGCCTCCTGAGGCACTGGGGAATGTGCTTGCTTAAGAAGATATCGAAGCATCAGTATTTAGGGAACATGTTCTGGGCTTTATTCCTCAGTGAATAACACTCTTTTTTTGCTTGGGCAATTTGCTGATGTGAAAGAAGTTATGCAATTTGTTGTTTGTCTTTCCAGGTTTCATTATCCTTTCGTGTAAGAAAAGCTCCATCTGTCTTGTACATACTTGCTTTCAAGGATCTCTAATACTAAGGGGAGCACAAAATTTTTAGTGAAAGGTTCAGATTTCATATGAGGACGCAGTACTCTGAGATTTGGCCACATTTTGCATAGCATTAGTTTGCTTTCCTTTTCTCTCATTTTCGTAGTTTTCCTATTCAGCTGCCTATTCTGTTCATTCAGTTTTCTGTCCTAACAAATTGTTAGTAGTGACTTCATCTCATGGAGATTAATAGGAAATAACTCACATCATCGTCTTCCGCTGTGAGCTTTAAGGGAACCACCTCTTCTAAGGAACCAGCTGGAGTGCTCTGTGGTCCCAAACTGCTCAGAGTGGGACCATGCCCTCCCCTGAGCATCAGCCACAAGGACTTACTGGTCCTGTGCAACAAGCTCCGCAGTTAAGTTGTCTTCTCTGTGTGGCTTTGATGTTGAAATTAAATCAGAAGTTTGCTTTAAAAAAAAAAAAAATTGTGAAGTTCAGATCAACACCAGTCTGTTTCTCTGAATGGAGCTGTGGACTTTCTGTGGATGACAGCTAATGATATTCTGCTAACGTGATTGTGATTTTCTTTTGTTAAATATGTATTTCTTTCAGCATAAACTTGTCTTTTTCAATACTGCTTTTTTCCTCCTCTCCCCCCCCATTCCTTCTATTGCTTGTTTCTGAAAGTCTGATTTTGGTGTTGTCCACAGGACATCCATCCTTATGCCACGGTAATGCTACTCTGGTAATTCCTGCCCCTTTTTTCTGTTTCTGGGGAAAAGCGTAATAGAACCAAGGAAATGTGGATCTAACAATTCGTGTTGAATACTTTGACAATCAAAGATTTTATGTTTTAACCTAAGATTACATGTTTCTTTAGGACTCTTTGCTCACTCATTTAAGAATTAGTATATTTTTGTCAAATATTACTGTATGTTGTAAGGTCTGACAAAATTGTCCCTAATTTATTGCCAAATGTATGCAATTTTCAGTAATTAATAGAAATATGCCTTTTCAGTGACTTGAACTAAAGCTGTTGTTGAATCCTTCTCTTCCCTTCTCCGCTCAATTTCATACAGCAGCATTACCGTCTCTTTTGGAGATCCTCTCTAA
>VZSV01000212.1:683244-708340 GCA_013398735.1 Nothocercus julius | reverse complement strand
GTATGTTTCAGAAGTTATTTCAGCTAAGGCAGAGCTTTCTCATAGGTTGCAAGTCACTTTTACCTTGCTCTGCGTGTTGGCATTACAGCAGTGCAAGCTGAGGACCTTGCAGCCACCTCCAGAATGTTCTTGTTATGATCTGCAACAGGATCATCTACTAGAAGAGCTGGAGCTAACAAAACCCTGTAGCTGTGTGGGGGAGCCTCACATTGCATGGGCTGCTGGAAAAGTGTAGGTGGAACTGAGAGGAAACTAGAAAGGCTTGTGGTGAAAGATTGTCTGCTCTTTATATTGCTTTGCTTTAATTTTTATTTATCATGTTCTGAAATATGTTTGTTAATAAGTTGGAATAAGTTTGTTAATAAAATTCAAAGGATGATTTCAGCTTTATTGTGAAAGCTACTGCATTCGGTAAAATGGCAGAAAATACTGACTTCATGGCTTGCCTTTTCGGACAGGGACTGTTACAACTGTCATCAATACTAACTTGCTGTTAGTTCAGCACAACCAACATTAAATTTCATAGCATTTTTCATGTTATCTGCAAAATTGCTCCCCACAAAGCCTTGTGTGAGAAGTGGATACAGGAATCAATTAATTGGATTTTTTTTTCTCTTCAGTGTTTGCAGAAGCCAGACCTCACCAGTGACACAAAGGACAAGGAGTATAAGCCCCATGATATCCCACAGAGACAGTCGGTTCAGCCATCTGAAACTTGTCCAACTGCTCGTCGAGCAAAACGCCTGAGAGCAGAGGTGAGATAACTTGCCTCTATGTGGATCAGATCACTAAATGTGTGTGTAGAGTTGCTACCAATTTAACCTTTGCCTTGTCATTGTTACATGCTTAAATATTTGTATGCGTATAGCAAGATGGCCTGGGTAGTTTCCAAAAGTGCATTATTGAGGTGGGGAGTTTTGAGAGGCCCTTTTACTGAAGCTGTTCCACTTGCACATTAAGTATAAGTACACATGCTGTAATAATGTTTTTAGTATATTTATAAGTAATATAGGGCTAATAGCATAGGTGAAAATGGAGGTGAGAGATTCTAGAAATTAAGCCTACCTTTTAGGCCTTTGATGTTTGTAATTTCCTCAGATGACAGGAGCCATTTTTTAAATGTGATTGAGTTACTTTCATTGCAGTGTGAGAAAACTTGTGTAACACTAAGGCAGTACAGTTTTGAATAGCGTCACAAGATTAATATTACGTGTGCTTAAGAAATAATATTTATTTGGTTTGACATAAAAGTTACTGACTTTTTCTTAATACAATTCTCCTGAAAAGACATATTTTAGAAAATTATGTGCTTTCTGCTGCATCACTGTTCTACTGTGATTTCAGCCTTTCTAAACTGAGGTTGTTGCCTTCAGAAAGTTTAGTTTTCTTTTGTTTGAAAAGATGAAGAGTAGAGGAAGCAAAGCCACAGTCTTTCCTAGTGATGCTGTAAAGAATTGGAAAGGTCATGATTGACCCTCTTTGTGTTGTAGTGTAGATTTGTATTTAAAATCATGTCAGAATTTCAATTAAACTCCTGTTGTTCTAATCTTGGTCTTTCTTACTACCAAGTATTATAGCTTATTTGTTGCAAATGCTGTGTATAACTATTTTTAGTTAACAATAGTTATAATTACGGTTTTCTAAAGCTTTTCCATCAAAGTACCCTGTTGAAAGTACGTTTATAATTCTGAGGAAACCTCAGTGGTTTGAGCTGAAATTTTCCATTTGAAGTATATGTTTGTGGTTGGAAGACATGAATTCTCAAGTTTCCTTCCCTGAGCGTTACTACTGTCATGCACTTAAAGTGATTTTGTGGAAAGAAAATACTTAATTAAAAATAGAGACATACAGACCTGAGGCTGAATTATGGGACATGGACTGACTTGCATTGGAAAGAGCTGCAGTGTTTAAGGAAGTAACTTCCAAAAATTAAGATTTGTTAGTAGATTATGTGAGTGCTTCTATTCCATTTCTGTGCAAAGTCAGTCCATTAAATTTCTTTTATTTCTCATTTAAGCTAAACCCAGTTGACTTTTTGAGCTGACTTGGTTGTAGAGTAGTCATGTTTGATTAACTTATCTCAACTTTTTACTCCAACTAAATAGGTGAGGATTTGTCAGTGTCTTAACTTGTAAAGTCTAAGTTTATTCTTTTTACATATTTCAGATTACTGCTTTTTGAAGACATGCTCTCGATTACAGGCCTTCAAGTTGAGTGAACTGTAGGAAAGCCCAGTAAATTATTCTGATCAGCCAGAATACAGGCTGTGATATAAGCCTTTCTTTGCGATTGTAAAATATCTACAATTTTACTTTGTCTTTTGTTACATGTTGAGTAAACATCTAAAAGAAAATGTTCGTGGTTAAAACGGAAAAGGGCTGGACTTAGGGTACAAGTTGAGGCATTTCATGGGGCATCAGTGCTAACTTGGGTATTACTGAATATTTTGCCCAGCATTTTTTGGCATATCTTAAAAAAATGGGGCTTCTACCCCATCTCTTGAAGACAGTAATTTAGATGTAGAAAACAAAAGAGGTGGAGAGGAAATGACATGAAAGCCATCTCTGGAGGAAAAAAAAGAAAGCTTGAGATGAAAGCTACGAAATAGACTAAATCCCTGGTAGTGCATTAGGCTGGAAAGCACTCTTAGAGAGTTGGACTAAAAAATCTACATACTACCCAGGAGCGAGGGAGGTGGGCTGACTCACATGGGTTGTGAGAGGGTGACATCGTTTCCACAGGAAATGAGGTTTAAAAGGCACAGACTTGACAAAACCTATCTTTGCTCTGAGACCTTGGAGAATTGTTGTCCCACAGTCTCAAAATTTTGGTAAAGAAATACTAGAATTAAATGGAAACATGATTCCCCATTGAAATCTCTGCAAACATCAGCTTTGTGAGTTCCCCTCTTAGACAACTGGAGTATAGACGGCTTCAGAAGAGTAAAATAAAACATTTTGAAAGCTGCAAGATCCTTGCTCCTTTGCTGCTTGTCAAGCTCCAGTGAGATCATCATTAAATTATAAACATGATGGTGACATTATTGGCACCAGATTTTCATAGACTTTCCTTTCAGACCTCTCCAGATTGTTCCCTGTGTCATTTCTCCCTGCAGTCTGCTTTTTTTTTCTTTTTTCTTTAATAAATGAACTGCAGATATCACTGAAATTCAACCCTTTTTGATTTATCAATCTGTAATTATAAAATGGTTCTTTAAGCAAGTATAAGCAAAGTCCTCAAACGTTTTCCTTGGACTTACAAATCTGCCTGGCTTCTCTGGAGAGCAAGTCGGATTATGAGTTTGAAGACCATCCTCATACCTTAATGAAATGAAATGTTTGAGGGGAGTCTCACATCTGCTTGTTCTGTGACTCTGATGCCCCTTGGCTGTCCTCTTTTGACATTTGTCAGAGTGGATTAAGATTTGAATGCAGAAATATATTTTGAACTTAAAAGTCAAAACTGCATTTCCTTCATTTTGTTCCCCTCTCAGATCTTGAAAGGATTGAGAAATGCATTTTAAAGCCTTGAAAGGTCTTCTACCAAATTTACTTAACCATAAAGATTTGCAGAGTGATATTTAGATCTTAAAACTCTTCTTGCTATGGCATTGAGTGTTGGACATAGCCAGCTCTTTCCTTCCTTCAGAGCCAAAGCAGCTCAGAAGAGTGGAATGATTTGCAGGTTGGATCTGTTGGAATGTGCAGCCTTTCCTGGTGCATTGCATGTATTTGCCAGTTTTCGGGAATTTTTTTTGTGTTTATAGAGTAGGCTGGTAAGTCCAAAAAGCATAGCCCTATAGTTGGCTAAGCAGGTCTATTTGGGAGTTTAAATGGTAATTAACAGCTTCCCAAATACAGTGTAAAACTGAAGTGTTCTGTTTAATTACGCTGCTGATTTTTACTTATTTATTTATTTTTAAGTCCACTAATATTAAAACTGAATCTGAACCTCCTGAAGTCCGAACTCATAATTTAAGACGTCGAATGGGATGTGCACCTCCAAAGTGTGAAAATGGTGAGTGGCAAGTAAGGAGTGAATCAAAACATGGATGCAGTTTTCAAGGTGTGATTTTATTGTGGAAGCATTCTATGGGTTTAGAATATTTTTTTTTGTTGTTTTGTTTTCAGAGTGGTTGTGTGTGTGTGTGGTTTTTTTTGTTTTTTTTTTTTATATAATAAGATGATTTGAAGAAAAATTGATTTGTTTAAACATCTCTGTCTTCATGGAATGGGCAGAAATGAGATTTGAAATATTTCTTTGTTTTTTGCTTTTAAATAGCTAACATCAATCTTTAAATAGAGGTGATGTTTTAGAAGACATCAGATTTCAAACTCTTAAGAATTTTAATTCATAATCAAGAAAATAAACTTTGGGAAGACATAAAATTATGTTGTGAATTTACTATTAAAATCTCATATTCTGATTTTTAAATTGCTTCTATTAATAACCTCATCTGTTATTAGCTGTCTTTTTAAAGAAAAGAATACTTTCGAGCTGAGAGCTGTTTAATGGCATAAAACAGAAGAATAAAATTGTTAATAATCAATTTGTCAAAGTAAATGTGAAAACTATTTGTAGTTATGTTAATTATTAACAATGTGTTGGCAGTTTGTCAGTCTTCTGTTTCATTCAAACTATTTTCTGTAAGTTACCTATAGATTGTGACCTTTTCATTTGGTGTTTTGTTGTTGTTGTTGTTTTTAAAGAAAAAAAGAGTCGTATAGGAACTAAATTTTGGAACACAAAGGGAAATGATTTAGATAATCTTTAATAGTTAAATTTATGATAGGCAGATACGTTCTTTTTTCATAGCATTTTCATTGGCTTCTTGGACTTCAAAGAGTGTTTTAGGTTATTTCATGTCCAAACACAGAAAACTTTAGCTTGCTGATAATGTGAAAATTCTTGTTTCTTGAACACAAGTTCTGCAGTATGGGAAGTGGTGTGGGAATTCGGGAGTGAAGATTTTGGTAGCAACATCCTCTAATTAAGCAGCCTCCATGTGAAGGTCAGTCCCAGAAATAAATGCATATGAGCAGACTGTCTATATACTGTCTAATAAAGGCTCATAGTTGTCAGGGCTCTTCTTTAATTGCTGCCTTCTTAATACCCGCAGTATCAATTTATGGAGCTTCAGGTAGCTGCTAGCAACGATTTGCGTACCAAACTGTTGCTCTCACTAGAAGTCTGCAGTATCGTTAGTTGCCTGTTTGTTTTCATAGGACAACTTATTAGAGGAGACCAGATGCTGTCACAGAGACTTCATCCGTGATAGCATGCCATAGTTTTGAATTCGTAAAAATCACAGTGCTTCATTTTTTTAATAAATATTGCTACACTGCACTGGGGACAGTTTTCCTCTATTTTCAGGAATGTGTCTTTTTGATTCCTAAGAGGCAGTAGGAGAGGAGGATGTAACAGAGAAGTGGAATTGATCCCTTTCTCAGGGTGACTTCTGCCACATGATTAGCTTCAACAAAACCTATTTGTGGAAGCTACTACTGTAAGAAATTGGTGTGGAAAAATAATCACAGGAAGCTGCAGTGTTTTTCCATGTCATAGGCAGGACAATTGTCAGAGTAGTTCAAATTAATTAACACCGTATAATTTTAGGTTACAAAGATCAATAGTCTTTCAAAGTACTTAAAATACAGCAGCATCATGAAATGATCTGAATCTTTGGCCATCTCTGCACGTACCCTCAGAGTAAACTCTGAGAGGTCAAAACTTCCTGAGCTTGCGTCTGTTCCTGGTGGTTGGTGTCAACCTTTAGCCATGATAAATTTTCCCTTTGAAAGAATATATACCCAGTGTGTTTGGGATAGCAAATAATTCAAAAGCTAACAAATAATGCAATGAAACAAGTAATACAAGTAAAGCAAATAATAATGAGTAATGCTGAGCAGTAAGGTGTTTTCTAACTGCCTTATGCTATTTTTCTGTTTTACCAGAAAAGGAAATTCATAGCACAGCAAAACTTCCTGAGAAGAGGGAACAGACTGGGGAGCTAGAGAAAGACAAATCCAAAGCTCGATCTAAAAAACCCACTAATGCTGTGAGTATGTCCTGCATTCTTCATGCTTAGTTGTAAGCATTCTACGTTTCTCTTCGGTATGTAGTAAAATTTAGTATAATTTAGATCACGTTAAGGGCTCTCCTGTATTTTTGATGTAGATACCTTTAAAGCTTCATGATGTTGCAAAGCTGAAAATAACAGAATAGTTGTTTCATTTTTATAAAGTAACTTGTCTCCTGTACGCAAATACAGTCTCAAAATAGGCATTTTGAAAGAACAATCCAAAGAGAAGTGATTCTTCTGTGATCTGTTGTCTTGCCCCATCTCTTTGTCATTTTAAAGGAGTTCTTAATACAAATTTTGGCACTCAGCTGTCCTGGAGACTTAGCTCTTATTCCACAATTTTACCACTTGGGGTCTTTGTTGTTCAGCTGCTTCTTAATACCTCTCCCAGTCCCCTGAAGCAGGCAAGCAACAAACACAAAGCTGTTAGCTTTATTAATAACACAAAGATGTTAGCTTCTCTGGCTAAGGAAAATACATCTTAAGATGAAATGTAAAAACACTAGAGACCCTTTCAGGGGAAAAAAAAAAAAACTCCATTTCCTTTTTATCTATTTATTTATTTAAAAACAATTTAAGACAAGTAGATCTTCTTGTCCTCGCTAGTTTTGTTTTGTATTTGAGAAGAGCCATCCATTTGGTCATCAATGAACCTGCAGTGTCTGATTGATAACAACTGGTAACAGGTGGTTCTTTTCCTTGCACCTTTTCTTGGAGCTGTGTAACTGCTGCCTGATTTGTTTCATACTTGTTTCACAGCTGCCATCTATCTTACAGCAGGTGCTTTCCAAAGTCCTGGTCAATATCTCTTACGAAAAAGAGAACACTACAACCCGGAGGAACTCCCTCTGTCTGTTCCTTAGGTGCCCGCCTGTTGGCTGTGGAGGAGAGTGAAATATCTGTGCGCGTGTTGCTCTTGAATAAGCACAAGAGAAAGGATATGTGAGCCACTGATAGCTGTCATAACATAGTTCTAAAATCTGCAATAAAACTAATTAAAACTCCTGAGTACATTAAGTCAAATCTCTTGTCATTTAGAAAAAGCTGCGTGCAAGGGTTGGTGTGGTCCTTACGGTCCTTTATTAAAACTGAAAGGAACTCTCAGATTTTTAAGAAGATGTAAATAATAATAATATGTTTGCTTATCTCATTTCCCTTTCAACAATTCAAATAAAAATAAGCTTTATTAAATGTCCTAGATGACTTACCAAACTGCTCTTTCACCATACATTACCTTAAGTGCTCAAATCCCCACTCTTGCTGTTTTTCATGGCAGGTGGATTTGTATGTCTGTCTCTTGTGTGGCAGTGGTAATGATGAGGACCGTCTCCTGTTGTGTGATGGCTGTGATGACAGTTACCATACTTTTTGCTTAATTCCACCACTTCATGATGTTCCAAAAGGGGACTGGAGATGTCCCCAGTGTCTGGCTCAGGTAATTTGAGAAAACATAGAAGTTGGGTGGGAGATTTTTTTGTTCTTTTCCTTGATCTTAATGAATGGGAGTATAATTTGTTACTAAAATTGGGCTGACAGAGTGGTTGAGGGTGAACAAAATAGTCGATACTAATACCTCCAAGTAAAATGTGAATGCCAATCATCTCATTAACACAATATAGAAATAATAATGTTTTTAATTGCAGGAGTGTAATAAACCTCAAGAAGCATTCGGTTTTGAACAAGCAGCAAGAGACTATACGCTTCGCACGTTCGGAGAAATGGCAGATGCATTCAAGTCAGACTACTTCAACATGCCAGTACATGTATGTTCTTGTATTTATCCTGATCCCATCATGTAGATGTGTATTTTCTGTGCTTAGTCAAGTTTGTAACTTGAGGAGGGCAGAGGAATTCTAGTCTTAAGGGGGAACAAGTACAAAAGGGGGTATTCTAACACATCAATAAATTGAAGGGTTTTGTTCTTTTTGGCTCCACTGGGTTCTCGTTTTCTCACTTAAATATCGTTAAGGAGGAGAATATTCTCCAACTATTATGCTTAGCTAAGAGCCCAGAGTGAATGCATGTCCTAGGTATCATCTGGTTTCTGCTACACTGCTTTTTCTTGCTGACATGATTTTTGAAATGAAGTTCTTTAAGCTAGTGCGTTTTATATCATAGAATCATAGAATGCTTAAGGTTGGAAGGGACCTCTAGAGATCATCTAGTCCAACCCCCCTGCACATGCAGGGTCACCTACAGCATGTGGCACAAGACTGTGTCCAAGCAGGTTTATATGCTGATTTCTGAGCATATACCCCTCATGTTTAATTTTTCTTCTCCTCCCTAGATGGTCCCCACAGAATTGGTTGAGAAAGAATTTTGGCGACTTGTTAGTACTATTGAAGAGGATGTCACAGTGGAATATGGAGCTGATATTGCTTCAAAAGAGTTTGGCAGTGGCTTTCCAGTTAGAGATGGGAAATTCAAAGTTAGACCAGAAGAAGAGGTAGGTCTTGATTAGTTCCCACCATGTTTGTATTTCAGCTTTTCAGAAAACAAGTTTCTTTTTTTCAAAGCAAAGTAATGGAACTGAATTGCTGAGTGTGTTGGGTTTTTTTTTGTTTTGTTTTGTTTTTGTATGAATAATTGGCATAGTACTTGAAGAAGGGAAGGATATCAGCATTTTGGAGAAATAAAATTTGATGTGACCAGCCATTAAAGGCTACAGATTTATCAGTTAATAAAGAACTTCCAGATTTAAAAACAAACAAACAAAAAAAAAAAAACAAAAACAACATTTTAACACAGTGTTTCAGAGAAGATATTTGAAAAGAGCAAATGCACTGGAAGTTTTGAGGTTTTTGGTTCGTTGACCTATTTCTTATATTTTTCAGTTGGGAAAATACTTCTGTTCTTTTGTTCTCTGTTTTGCCACCATAGGTTTGAGGGGCAGGCAGGGGAGGAGGATTTGTTTTGTTTTGTTCCACCTCACGTTGTGTAAGCATGTGGCTGTTCTGTTCAACTTTCAGGAGTACCTGGATAGTGGCTGGAATTTGAACAACATGCCTGTAATGGAGCAGTCTGTTCTTGCTCACATCACTGCAGACATATGTGGGATGAAATTACCCTGGCTATATGTAGGAATGTGCTTTTCTTCATTTTGTTGGCATATTGAAGACCACTGGAGCTATTCAATAAACTACCTGCATTGGTGAGTTTGAGGGATAAACTCAGCCTGCGAAGCAACTTCCCTTTTCTTTTCCCTTCCTCCTCCTAATTAACTGACTAAAACCAGATTCACAGAGCTCAAATCAGAATAACCCTTACAGTCCTGCAGTAGCAGGATTAAATTTGACACAGTGATTCCTGCACTGATTTTACTTTTGGACAAGAGGTCATATATTGGAAAGAGACATCCATTCCCAGTTTAAAAAAAAATATATCATTAGAGATGCAGTACCTATTTCATCAGATGTTCTTTTATGCTCAGGATAAAACTAAAAATCATGTAAACTAAAAATCATCTACCTTGAACTAACAGTCTTAGGATCTTGCATACTTTTGTCTGTTAGATCATTTTATCATAAATCCTCTCATTATGTGAACACTTGTCAGTTGCAGTCAGGGCAGATCTTCACCATCTCTGATATTCTAAATATATTGAATTCTGTCCTTCTGACAGCTTTTCTAGAGTTTGTGTTAATCTTGTCACTCTTGCTGAAACCAGCTTTTTTTTTCCTGTATTCCAGAAGAATTATAAAATCACATCCCAGGAACTATATGGTGTTTATTGCTTTTATTCAGTTATTCAATTGCTACTTTTTTGAAAGAGTTGCTGCTAAAAGACACTCTTTAAGTAGTCAGTTAGTGGTGGATACTTAGTGGTTGACTGTATTGGAATAAGTGTTTGAATGAAGCTGAGTAAATGAGTAATTTAGATCATACTGTAAAAAAGACTTTTTTTTTTTTTCTTTTTTGCTTTTGCCTGGATCATTAATTGGGCTGGGAACTATGTGAAGGAGAGAAAAACTTTTTGAATGAAGTAACTTAATTTTTTCTAGCAGGGCTTTCCCTGCTGTTGGAATGGTACTACCTTCTGTCTCAAATTATATTAGCAGTTGCTATCAAAGCCAGATATATGCATGCACATGTACATACTTATGTACACAAGTGTATGCATGCACTTGCAAACGAAGGTAAAAGCAGCCTTATCTTTGTCATTTATTCTCCTGCAGTATGAGGGTCTTAGAAGCCTTTCTCCTTTGCAGACACTCTTCCTTATTACCCTTCAACTTAGAGGTCTGTGTCTGGTTTTTTTTTTTTTTTTTTTTTTTTTTTTTGGTTTGGTTTTGTTTGTTTGTTCTTAATCCTATTTGAGAATCATATTTAGCTGGGTTTAATGTTGTTCTGTTACTCTGAGCAAGAGGATTAAATCCTAATGACCTGCCTCTGATACCAGACTCCAAAAAGGCATTGGAAGGTAGAACTCATTCTTGCGAAGTGTTATGGGTGTCCTCCTTCAGCACCCCTGCATGTCTTGAAGGATCCTATGCCAAGAAACCCTCTTTGAGCAGTTAAGTGAAGCAGGCCCTGACTGGAGACCTTTCAGTGAGCTGAAAGCAATAGTTTTCTTCAAGATGCTGAATCCTGTGTTACTCCTTGAAAAGACAAAAGGGAAAAAAAGACCCCAAAAAGATTTCAGCCCTCATCAGAGGAAGAAATACCAGCACTGGTGCCTGTGTTCTGTGTTTTCAAAAGCAGGAATGAGGAGCTGTCTGGTAGCAGTGTAGAGAGAGCATCCGTTCTTCAGCTCGCTGTGTTCATAAGGCTGACATGTTATGTGTCCTGTAGAATTTTTTTTTCCACTATCTTTTAATCTTTAAGTGCAGGAATCCCTGCACCAACATCCTGGTCCAAATGTAGCCTAGTTCATAACTACTATAATCCAGTCCTTGTCACTGACTCATTTTTATACCAAGGAGCAGAATTGACTTAGCCCAGTATTGGCTTAGGACACGGAACCTTTCTCTGTGGCATCTGTAACTACTCTTCATGAACTCATATAATTGCTCCAAGATGAGGACAAGATCTGAGGCTGCCATGATAATTTAACGCTGTAGCGTAACAACTCCACTCGTGCTAGTCCTGGTGATAGCGAGATAAAAGTCCTTCCGTGGTCCTTCAGGGCTGTCTTTTTGCCCTGAGCAAAGGTGCTGAATATAGGAATAAATTCCAAGGTTTGAAACCTGTGCCTTTTGAGTGATATTTTGTTTTGTTTTTCTGGAGTTCTCCCCACTACTTCTTGATGTATTAAAAACAAAACAGTGGTACATCAGCTTTCTTCTGCCAACACTTTAGGTTGCTCAGGTGGAAGTGATGGGTTGACCTACATAGCTTTTCTAACTTGTCTCTTTTATAGGGACCAGAATCATTTTCTTTCTCATCATGCTGCAACAAGCCAGCTTCATTGTGAACACAAAGCAACATATATCGGAACGTGTCTGCATAACCTGAATCTTATCAGCTGTCTTGGATTGGATTAACCTGTTGCTGAAACTTCTTTGTTTTGGATACAGATTTTTTTCCCCTTATGCCTTTTACTTATAGGTCCAAAAAAACCAAAATTTTTATTTCCACTCATTGTATGTTACATTTATGGCAGTAACGCCCAAGACTGGCTTTGGTTGTAAGATCCCAAAGGAAGATGGTATTAGTAGTCAGAGGAAAAGACAAACTAAGCTTAGATTGGTTATCTTGGAATCAGCAGAACTTCACCAAGGACTTTGTCGATCTGTTTGTTTGTTTGTTTTCTTTTTTCCTTTTCCCCCCTGCCTCCCCCTGAAATATTTTAAGTAGGTGCTCAGAAATCTGGGCATTTAAAAGCTTAGGCCCGAAGGAGGGACCTGCATTAAAGGTGAAGAATCAAGAAGGTACATAATTTTTGTGTTCCTTCCTGGCAGAATACCCTTCTTTTGACATGGTGGGTTTAAAGAAGAAGACTGAAAATGTAACTTACAAGTTTGCTCATATTTAACTGTTTTTAATAATCTTGCAGGGGGGAGCCTAAAACGTGGTATGGAGCCCCAGGGTATGCAGCTGAACAGCTGGAGGATGTAATGAAGAAGCTTGCTCCAGAGCTATTTGAATCTCAGCCAGATCTCTTGCACCAACTTGTCACCATAATGAACCCGAATACTTTGATGGCCCACGGAGTACCTGTATGTTGTTGGACTCCTGTGCTACTCCCCCAAACCCAACCCTCTTTCATTTGCACTGAATTCTACTTCAAATTTGATAATTGCAACCACTTTTATTGCAGAGATGTTGTGGTAGTTTCCATGTGTGTTGTATCTTTCTGGTCTAGTATTATGTGCCAGTTTGAACAGATGGGAAATAGGCTCCAAGCTTCTGGAATTGCTTGGGAAGCTCTTCTCTGGAGACCCACTGTAGTGTATTTCTATTTCTGTATCTCAGATAAAAAGTTTAGTTATGAACTTTGAAACAAATGCAGGAGCTCTTCATGTGTCTGTTTAATCAGGCACAATTTTTATTTTATTTATTTATTTGCATAGAGTTTCTGGCAAGGGGCCCAAACCCATTCTTTCTTCATTTGTCTTCCATATCCTCTTATTTTCCCTCTGACCCAGATAAGTTCTTAGCTATTTAAAAACATTTTTCATCAGTTTCCATCATATTCCATATAAAACTTTTCATGGGAATTATGTCCCTTTACAACTTAATTAGCTTTTGATTAACTGACCTTGGGACTTGAAGGAAAATCTGGAGAAAGCGGCATGATTTATGGTGCCTGCTGTGCTTTCAGAGACTCCAAAATTTAAAGATGCAGGAAGACCTGCCTGCTCTCATGCTGCTTATCTAGTACCAAAAGTAGTAGACATGCGGCAGTAAGAACTTTTGAACAGGCTCCAAAATTCTCTCCCCGTCAGTTCTAGGTTGAAGCGAGTCTTGCCTGTGCTTTACCTGTGTAGCTGTCAACAGAGCGAGCAAAGTGCAAAAGGCACAGACAGCTGACGAGCAATCTCTTAGAGTGTGGGTATGACTGAATGAAATCCCTTTGTTTTCTAGGATTTTTATGTGATACATTACCAATGTCAATTGTAATTCTTAGACTTACTCTTAAAGCTATCCAGAGTTACCATGGAAGTTACTGGGATTTTGGAAATCTCTGTGTTCTCTTCACAGCTCTGAAGATTTCAGCCTTCAGTTCTGTTTAGATTTGACCTA
This sequence comes from Nothocercus julius, assembly GCA_013398735.1. Classification (NCBI taxonomy): domain Eukaryota; kingdom Metazoa; phylum Chordata; class Aves; order Tinamiformes; family Tinamidae; genus Nothocercus; species Nothocercus julius. The sequence continues at coordinate 695,073 of VZSV01000212.1, read as the reverse complement.
ATGTCCGCCCTTTCATTATTATTATTATTACTGTTTTTTTCCCCTCTTAGGTTTATCGAACCAATCAGTGTGCTGGAGAATTTGTCATCACTTTTCCAAGAGCTTATCACAGTGGCTTCAATCAGGGTTTCAATTTTGCTGAAGCTGTGAACTTCTGCACAGTTGACTGGGTAGGTTCTGAAAACATTTTTTCATAATGCATAACGTTTGTATTTTCAGACTTATTCCTGGCTGATGTACCACTGCCGTGTTTTACTGCTGATGCACACATGTAGTGCGCAGATTGGGGGAGTCTGGGATTAGTAGCATAGTGTCTTGCTGAAGATATTTTCTTTAGTGCATTTGTACTGTGGACTTTGTCTAGTTACTTAAGGTTCAGTTTAAGAAGCAAAGTATAAGTTAAGTTTGGTATAAATTTTATGGCAGAAGGGAGGAAAGAATTTGGGCATGCATAGAACATGAGGGGCACCAACACTGCCTCAAACTGTTCTTGTGTCCCCGATTTCCATTCTTATCCTAAGATGTTTGGAAGCCGGTGTGCGATTTGCCTGCTGATTACACTGGGAATTCTCTAATGGATTCTTCCTACAGTTGAAAAACAAAGCCAGTCTTGGACTGCTTCCAGGTTCTTCCATTTTAGCTTCTATGATTGAATGACAGTCTTTAAATTGGAAGACAACGTACGTTAAGAATAGTTAAAGGTTTAGATAGTCCTCTTGGAAAGGTAAGCATTTAAAAAAAAAAAAAATTACATCTGACTGAATATTTCCTCTTGGATAGAAGAGAGAAGATACCTTTAGAGAAAAATAACTCTGAGAAGAGAATGGAAAGTTTTGGTATTCAAAAGCTTTTGAAAGTTTCTGGTATTCCTAGTAATTTTCCCTTTAATGGTTTTCAATGCAGTTACCCTTGGGTCGCCAGTGTGTGGAACATTATCGCCTGCTACACCGTTACTGTGTGTTTTCTCATGATGAGATGATTTGTAAAATGGCTTCCAAAGCAGATGTTCTCGATGTTGTGGTAGCATCTACTGTTCAGAAAGATATGGCAGTTATGATTGAAGATGAGAAGATGTTGCGAGAGAGGGTTCATAAACTGGTGAGTTCTCGGAAATAAAATTATAATGAATGAAGGAACATTGGAGCATGGATACGAAATACACTGTAAGGACTTTTACTGTGTTTTCAACAGTTGAGAGCTACATAATGCCTTCTGGAGTTGAGGTGTTTGATTTCAAAGGCCTGTTGGGTAGAAAATCGTTGTGAATCTTGTTTTAGGGTCTGTCTTTTAATATTTTTAACATGTCTCTCTTAAATGTTTTGTGTGTTTCATTAGTTTGATTCAGAATAGCTGATTCTTCATTATCCAAGGTTACTGGTTTCTAGTATCTTATTTCTAAACTGTGTTAGTCCTTTGTTAAACTTAGCCTCTTTTTTACCTTGGACAAATCACCTGTTTGTTAGACTTCAAAGTGATGAAGCCTTCTCTTTTGCAGGGAGTGACTGACTCAGAGCAAGTGGCTTTTGAGTTGTTTCCTGATGATGAGCGACAATGTTTAAAGTGTAAAACCACTTGTTTCATGTCTGCTGTTTATTGTTCATGTAAACCTGGGTTACTCGTATGCCTGTATCATGTAGAAGATCTCTGTTCCTGTCCCACCTACAAATATAAGTTGGGGTAAGTTTCAGATAGGTACTGCTGTCTGGATATGTTCTGGACATACTTGTCTTATATGTATCTATTGTGACTGGATAACCTTGTGACTTACTCTGTTTTGCCAGCGATGCTGGTCCCAGTCTTCTGTTTCTCCACAGTCTTGTGCAAATGCAGTGTCTTCAAGACAAAATGCATTTTCTGTGCTCATATACAAAGCAAAGACTCTTTCTTTTCCACTCTTCAGCTGTGCTTGGTGGCACAATGGGAAAATTAGTTTGTTTGCTTTATTTATAGCAACAAAGCCATCTTCTGCTACATGACTCTTGCTTTGAGTAATCTTTTTTTTTTTTTTTTTTTTTTTTTTTTTTTTTTTCCCCCTTAGTTTATCTTTTTGCTTTCATATTTCTTTCCCCCTGGTTTTGTTAATGTAGACTGTGTGGTTTTTGAAGCAATAGTTACTTTGGAATTGTCTTAGAATTGTCCTAATTTAACATGAACTGGGTAAATAGTACATCATTACTGTATTATATGGACCAGTATTTCTTTCCAATTGCTCTTTTACCTTGAAGGTTGAATTTTATTCTACTTCTAGGTATCGATATAACCTGGAGGATCTGTATCCAATGATGAATGCACTGAAGTTACGAGCAGAATCATACAATGAATGGGCTTCCAATGTTAATGAAGCTTTAGAGGCAAAAATTAACAATAAAAGAAGTAAGTATCTTATACTTTGTGATTAAAAATATGATTAAAAACAGCTAATTTTTCACATTTCATTTTTTGAAACCTACCATGCTTTCACACTTATGTGACAGCCAAAAGACATATGTATAATTTCCTGTTTTAAGGTAAACTTTGTAGTTGCAGTAATTTTCAAAATTATGGTAAGCTGCTCTGTGGGAGAAGGTTGTAATTCACCTTTCTTCGAAACAAAACTTAACTGATATTGAAATAGAAACACATTTTAATGTGTATTATTCCACCTTTTTATTTAAAAGCCATCACAAAGTGGGACTTCTGTTAACATAATATCTTTCCCCAAAGGTCTCATCAGTTTTAAGGCTTTGATAGAAGAATCAGAAATTAAAAAGTTTCCGGACAATGACCTACTGCGACACCTCAGACTAGTTACACAGGATGCAGACAAGTGTGCTTCAGTTGCACAGCAACTTCTTAATGGCAAAAGACAAACCAGGTAAACGTTACTGTATGGATTTGCTGCAGTTATGAACCACTGAACGGTAAATGCCAGTGTTCCGTAGGACTTAAAAATGAAATGGGGAGATTCACCTTTCCTCCATGTAATAAGTCAAAATATCCTTAGCTTTTCTTAAACCTCTTCTCTTTGTTTGACAGCTGGGTGGTAAATTTGTCCTAACCTTCCCTGAAAAGAAAAATCAGTGTGATATTTCTATGCAAGCCAAATACCAACAAGATAAGAGTCCCCTTGTCTCCATACACAGTGCCAAAAATCTGCCACGGAAGAACTATGTGGTAATATGTCAGTGTGGTGGTTGTTTGTGCTGTTCTAATGGCACAGAGGCAATTTCTGCGTGTTGCCTACCTCAGCAGGTATATTGTGGCTCGTCACTCACTGTGTTCTTCCAGTTGTTTAAAGGCTGACTTTGAAGTACAGCAAAATACTTAACCGTTATTTGAACTTCCTTCTTGTAGCTACTCCTTTCCTTCTATCTAATTATTTTTGGATCAGTCTTTGCAGCAAAGACTTGACATTCTTCACCCGCATGCAAACGCATGAGGATAAAGCCCCTGTAACATCAACAATAAAATATTTTAATGAGAAATGAAAAATTCAATGCTCCAACAAACATGATTTGATAGATAATAGGTAGGTAGATAATTTCTAACCCTGAGGTTCACAATATTGTTATCAGAGTACTTGTCTACTTCTAATCTCTTCCTTCAGTCCTGAGCCAGTTCTTGTTCAGGCCTTCCTAGTTGGTGTGTTTTCCCACCCAGCGACTGGTATTTGCTCTGTCCTCCTGATGATGGACTTTGACACCAGCCAGGCCCTTCGCAGCTGCTCTACTCTGTTAGAGCACTTTCAAGGGTCCCTACTCTTTAGATCTATTTGAGTTTGTTTGGCCTGGAAAGCGGGTTAGTGATTTATGTCTTCCTCTCCTTGACCAGGATCAAAATCTAAAGTTACCTGATGAATTTTTTTTCCTTTAAAAAAAAAAGGGGGGGGGGGGAAGGGTACCTTGTGTGGGAAGATACAGAAGAGAAACTAATATGCTTAAAGTCTAAATAGATTTCTAAACAGATTGTGCAATCAAATACAGTTTCATATGCATGAAGTCACATATTTGCAGGACTTCAGGCAGCCTGTGTCACACTGACTCTTGCATTGATTGTGGAGGTTTGTTGATCCTACCTAAAGCTGGGTTCATATTTTTGACATGCTTTTGTGCAGACTGAGTGTATTCTTCTGATCGTCGGTTTGGAACAGTCATATAATAAACTTTGCTGGAAGTACCATGCCTATCAATCGTGTAGCCAGTGCTGTTGAGGGATCTCCTCCTGTATCATATACAGATCAAACAACAGATCCTGGAGTGAGAAAGTCCAGAGTATGACAAATGTTCTCGGAGAGCAATTCCTATGACTCTTGCTCACCTCCTTCTCTATCTGAAATACCTGAAGAAATGCAGGTGGCCTGTACTTCCCTATTTGCTTTAATTCTTAGGATGACGAGTGGTTAAGCAGTAGATACTGTTTTGAAGATTATTCTGTAAACTGCCCTCTGAATTGGGCCAAGGGACAGCAGAGCCCTCCTTCCTATCTGAGGTAGCTTGGTAGTAGGTGATCCTGGAAGGGGAAAGCATGGCAAGAGAGCTTGGAAATATGACAGACACTGTCACTGTTTCTCTGCTGCTTCTGCCTCATGGTACATTTACTGCTCCTTAAAGAGTCTCCAACAATTTAAAGGGGCCTGTGCATTTCTACGCTTAATCACCTGGGTAGACTTGCTCTCTTCTTGAATGCCTTTTCTTAAAATCATGTACTGTCTTTTATCAAAAACATCCTGTGATGGTTTTGCAGCTTAGTTTTATGTTTTATATATATTTATATAATATATCACAGAATTACAGAATCATAGAATGGTTGAGGTTGGAAGGGACCTGTAGAGATCTTCTAGTCCAACCCCCCTGCTCAAGCAGGGACAGCTAGAGCACGCATTTTTTTATATATATATAGACATTTATTTACACATGTATGCATAGTGAAAATTACTGCAGAATTTCCACAAATAGTAGTAGAGCACTGTAGACATTGAAACAGCCTAGACTAAATTCATGTTATTTTCTCTTACTCAGTTTACTATAATTTTGAAACTCCCAATGTGATTTTTTTTTTTTTTGTATGCATATCCTGTAAACCTATTTTTAACTCAGAATGGTAAAATTAATGCTTGCTTTATAGTGTTCACATTCCAGTCATGCTGGCACATCCTGCTGGGATGTTGTTTTCCTCTTTTATTTAAATGACATATTCTGGATCAAATTGCCAGCATTGTAAGAGGTTTCTTTCCTTTTCTGTTCAGAGTACTCCGAGTAGTTCATATTGGCTTGAATTTAGAGAGGTTTTTAATATTAGACAATTTGGTAACACATGTAAGACTCTCATTTTATATGAAACTTTTAGATAAAAATGAAAATGATGATCACTGCAGAGGGAGGATTTTTTTTTTTTTTTTTTTTTTTTTTTTTTTAAGTGCCTACATGATCTGTGAGTATAAATCCCATTCAGAACTAGGATTTGTTCTCTTTTGGTATGGCATGAGGAGAGACTGACTACAATAGCTATTGCAACATAACTGAATAGTTTGTCCATCATTGCTTTGTGTTCTGGAAAAAAGCCTGATTTTATTCCATAATAAGTAGTGTGCTTCCAACACTGAGTAGTTGTTCCAGAGAATTATTCAATATGAGTTTTTTTTCAACAATAGCTTGTTCTGCTATAGCTAACTCAGTTTTGCCATATGTGTAAGCCCTAGGCTGCTTGGATACTTCTGAATGTTGCATTATCTCCAAGTGAAGTTGGAATTACAAGAAATCATAAGCAGACTTTTGAGTTAAGATTTTGTTTTAGTGACTCCCAGCGAAGCTGAATTGTGTGTAATTGCAGGTACCGCTCTGGAGGAGGAAAATCTCAAAATCAGCTGACTGTGAATGAGCTGCGGTTGTTTGTACGGCAGCTTTATGCTCTGCCCTGTGTCCTCAGTCAGACACCATTACTGAAGGTAAAAATCTCTTTCCTTCTTTGTTGTTTTAATCTGTTGTCAGCTTTCTCATAGTCTTTTACGTAGACAGCTCTTTGCAGCATCAACCCGCTAACCCAGGATACCTAAATGCCAATTCTAGCAGTACATCTGCTATTGAGGGTTGTTCCCTGTGAGGTTGTTCCCTGGAGATGTCTCCCACTGCCATCAACTAGTGATGTTTGTTCAACATCTACTCACCAGTTGGATCAATCCTCAAACAAGTTGAAAGTATTTCAGGATTTTATCTCAGAACTTGCCAAAGTGTTGTATATCCTACTGAGGGATAGTTGAAGAAAAGGAACATAACTTATGGGTAGCTTCAACTTCTCTCCTAAAGAAGAATGTCTTTATGTATTTGAGACTCTTGGAACTGAGAAGTGCAGTGGAGTGCTCCCCCAAACATCTCTGCAGTGTCCACAGACACAAGGCTGAGGGACCAGATGGTACCATGTAGATACTAGTTTGAGTAGTAAAAGTCTGGAGAACCAACTCACTCCAGCTTTATGGCCATGATTCTTGAAGTTCTAACAAGTTTAGAACACGATTCATGTTCTCCATAAGTTACCTATATAACTTTGTAATGCTGTGAAGTTACCTAACTGTTCAAAAGGTGGAAGTTCAGAAATGCCAGACAGGCGAACAGTTCCTCATATCCATCTGGCATTCTTGAACAGGGGAATATCAAAGACCTATGGTCCGACTATTCTTTCGAATTCTCAACAATTCTAAATTATGCATAGTGATACAAATTAAGCTGTTAATGTAAATGACCAACAGTTGCTGGAGATTGGTTCATGATTTAGTATCTCTCTATAAAGGCTTTATTTCCATTAAGGGTGAGATTGCCTATCACCAAACAGCCTCACTGGCAAAACACCAAGAACAATCAAAGAAGAGCTTGCTGTTAAAAGGGCATTTTGAGCAGTGCTAGAAGTATTGGACATCCTAGCTGGACACGCAGTAATTCCAGCCTTGCTGGGGAGATTGCTCAGGCTAACTGTGCCCCTCCTAGGTGAAGTGCAAACAGCCACAGATTTACTCTTTGGGTGTAAATAACTGTTGAACATATGGAGGGAGAGAGAGAGAGAGAGAGAGAGAGAGAGAGAGAGAGAGAGAGAGAAGGTGTTTTAAAGACTAAACCATAGTCTTTGACTGCTAGAACTGTGTGTTAGCTCAAAAACCTCAACAGTGCAGCAGTCCCTCTTCAGAAATGAGCCACAGCAGCCTCAGGCCCTTCCCAGCATTCTTCAAAGACATTTTTTCAGTGATGTTCTTCAGCTTTCTTAACCATTTCAAAATAAGGCCAGAAAACAATACTGATGGAACACTGAAGGATTTTCTATTGATATTATTATTTCTGAGTTTGACATCTCTCTCTTGTTTCAAAGGAGTTTTAAATTGTGCTATCTTGTACTGTGGATCCTTGAACTAGTGGATAATATTATGCAAGAGGAGATGCTGAGGAAGCTGAGTCTGCTCAGCGTAGAGAGGAGAGGACTTGAGGGTATTAGGGGTGTTTTTGCTTACTGATTTAACACATCTAAAGGGATGTTTTAAGAAAGGTGGAATTAGGCTCCTCTTGGAGGTGCACAATGAAATAAAAAGAGGATGTGATCGATGTAGTGAGAAAAAGGAGGAGAAAAAAAAAAAAAAAAAGGCAACATGCATGGTCAGACACCAAAGCAAGAGTCTCAGAGAGGCTGAGGAGTTGCCAGCCTTGGAGATTTTCAAACTCAGTGAACTGATGATACAAGTCTGAAGTTGGCCATGCTCTTAGCAGGATTGTTAGAACTCAACACATCCGCAGCATTGTTCCAACCAGAATTATTCTGTAATTGGACATATTCTCCATTTAGTTTATGGGGTTTAGTGAATTTGAATGCCTTACCCTAGCAGGATGTCTGTCTTTTTTCTGCCTGTTCTCTACTTGAAGGGAGAGTCAAGTGAGAGCATGGGATATTACAGGAAGATAGGAGTGTTTCTGACATCCTGCAGTGCTGAGACAGGCAGGACTTGAGAAGCCAGGCAGGCAAGGGGAGTGTGAGAGTGTTTGAGCTAAGGGGTAGAATTTGGGGGAAAATTGAATGTTGGGAACAAACAAGTGATCTAATTATCTTTTCACATCAACCTTTACAGAGTAAACTAAAATCCATACAGTAGCAGTAGCTAGTTACAGTAACATTTTTTCTTACTCTGACTAGAATTCAGAACTAATCTGAATTCTTGCTTGAATATTTGATTTATGTTGATGATATGCTATTTAAATGTTTTAAATTTAATAATAATTTGTCTTTCACATTGTGTGCAGTGCAATATGGTGTTTGCCAGGTAGCTTACCAGTAATGTTTAGAAGTTTAAGAGACTTGGTCGTGGTTTTCTTATTGTTGCATTTGTTTATTTCAGGATCTTCTTGATCGTGTGGAAGCTTTTCAACAACACAGCCAGAAACTCCTCTCTGAAGAAATGCCTAGCGCTGCAGAACTTCAGGAGCTGTTAGATGTCAGCTTTGACTTTGACGTTGATCTTCCCCAACTCGCTGAACTGCGGACACGTCTAGAACAGGCACGCTGGCTAGAGGACGTGCAACTAGCTTCTTCAGACCAAAACTCTCTTACTCTAGATGATATGAGACGTCTTATAGATTCAGGTGTTGGATTGGCTCCCTACCCAGCAGTTGAGAAAGCAATGGCTAAACTACAAGAACTCCTTACTGTATCTGAACACTGGGATGACAAAGCCAGAAATCTGATAAAGGCCAGGTAAAAACTAAATCTTAGTGCTACATCTTCGGTTTGGGAACCTAAAGCAAGCCATTGATGCATTATATTTACCTGTGAAAGAAGGAAACGAGGCAAATACATCCTTTCTGAGAAAAAGGTTGTTGTTTGTTGGTTTGACCTTCTGATTTAAAAACTAAGAAAGGAAGGGTAAACGGTTTACTTAAAATGTATAAAGGTAGCTCAAACTTGTATATGAAGTGTGCACCACTTCACTGGTTCATCAGTCTTCCTAATTATTTCTTTCCAGCCTCATAATTATGAAAGCATTTGAGCATTTCTTTCCCATTAATAATAGCTATGTTATTTTAATAAAACAACTTCATAAAGCATGGAATTCAAGCTTGTTTTTACACTCTTTCTTAAAAACAGGCATATTGTTCTGGGGTTCAGTGTGCTTTTTGATACTCCAATGAACTATTAAAGAACTCCATTCAAAAGATAGTAAATGTTAAATCTCCTTTAAGCCCAAATTCAGTAATATTTAGAAATAATACATTAAATCACATCATGTTTAGTCTCATTCATTCTGTTGAATTTGCATTTTACTTTATCAAAAATAAAGGAGAAGATGTTGCGTAGAAGGGCATAATGGTTTTCTTAATGTTTCTAGCATTTTATTAAAACTTTTACAAGCAAATACACGTTTCTAGAAACCATAGCTGCATTACTCATGTAGTACTTGTACAATAAGCATCAGTAGTATTGGACAGAACTTCTGCATTTAGTGTTGCCTTTTGATTTTAATAAACCAAGTTAGTGGAAGAACTGCAAGTGGATAGGAGTGTTTTACCTCCTTAAATGCTTTATTTACATAGACCACGGCAGTCACTGAGCAGTCTCGTAGCAGCAGTGAGAGAGATAGAGGAGATTCCAGCCTATCTCCCAAATGGTGCCGCACTGAAGGATGCGGTACAGAAGGCCAAAGATTGGTTGCAAGAAGTGGAGGGATTGCAGGTAGGTAAAATGCATTTAGTTTTCAGTGAGTGATACTAACTACTGTTAGTGAATTGAGAATGCTTCATCTGTAACAGCCGTTACTCTAGACACGGGACAGTTGCACTCAGAATGCTGTTATTTTTACATCTGTTTCTGGGTCTGACTTACAGTGCTTCACCTCTTCAGTTAAGTGATTGCAACAAATCTATAAAGGAGCTATTAACAAATCTAAAGTTTAAAGTGTACAATTTTACAGAATTTAACCTCGGGGTTAGTTTTGCAAAGTTAGTAGTAAACAGATGACGAGTCCTGGATTTGTAGAGAAAGTACTGTTTCTGTTGCTCCAGTTCTAATAATACCCGATTGTCCTCTGGATTAAGAGCGTCTGCCAAGTGTGTTTCGTTGCTCTATTACATTGGAATCAGTTCATCTTTCTTCGTTGCCAAGATTACTAACGAAATATTAAGGATGATCTATCAAGGCTTTCCCTTGTTCTCCTGCTTAACCTTGGATTTGATGGATTAAATTACTTGCTACAAAATCTGCAATGTAGATCAGAAATGCAAGATGGAAATGACCTGCTTTCCTCCTCTTTCCCTCTGTCCAACTTCCCTTGCATTTTTTGAGGTTTCTTCCACTTTTGTATGATTTCCATGTTGGCGTTGTGAAATGTGTCTTCAGTTGATCGACTGACTCATGGCAGAGAGAGAACACAAGAATCTTTTAAAGATGAAGGTGTTTTAAAGTTTTTGCCCTGGCTTCTAGCAATTACCCCCATTTTCTGGGTGGTTTTCTTTATGGATCCAGTTTCTTTTCTTGTATTATGTTCTTTGCTTATTTTGCAGTTCGGTGGTAGCTTAACTCTCCTCTCTCCTCGCTACCTCTTTGCTCTCACATGTTAGTAGTGCTGTCCATGCAGCCACATACCATGCTAGTCCCTGTCTCAGTGAGACATCGTAGGCTAGATGGTCTTTCTGATGTGCTTCACTGCTCAGTCCCACAAGAACTGGTGCAAGAGGCCCGTGGGACTGCACAAATCAGGAGGGGGTGGGATTGCGTCAGCCCTGCCTAAAAACTTTGGCAGAAGTTGACTATTATTTTCATATTAGTTGTTCTCATGTTTTCTCTATAAAGTCAACTCTGACCTGATTTACTAATATTTTCAAGCCAGTCTGACCTCTCCTGGGGTTCTTGCACTGGAGTTTTAATTAAAATGCTTTAAATGCTTTTTTTTTTTTATTATTATTATTTTTAATTCTTTTGTTAGTTTTGTCTGTGTACCTAACAACCAGAGAATGAAAATCTTGAGTTTCAAAATGTGGGTATCAGAGTGACTAAATGTGTTTGAGTAGATTTTATTTCTACAAGTTATACCTTCAGTTAATTTAAATGACTTAATGTGGTTCAAAGAGATGGTAAACAACTCTTAATTTGTGATCCGGCAGGCTGGAGGACGCGTACCGGTGCTAGACACACTCGTAGAGCTTGTCACAAGAGGTCGATCTATTCCGGTGCACCTGGACTACTTACCAAGGCTTGAATCCTTGGTGTCAGAAGTTAAAGCGTGGAAGGAATGTGCAGCTAACACATTTCTGTATGAGAACTGCCCTTACTCTCTTCTGGAGGTGAGAGATGTTGGCTATATAGATCACCATTCATGTAATGGCAAACGTCCATCAGAGCTGTGGGCATTAGCACATGAAAGAGTTGTAATTTGACATAAAATATTATATATATTTGCAAAATATTTTATGATCCTTTTCCTTAAAGTAAGTTCATTTTTATTAGATCCATCTGTGCTTTTAATGTTTATTTTGAAGTTTTTAAATGGTTAAGATGTAGTTTAACTACACTTTGAATTTTTTTTTTCCCTTAATCACTGGCTAAGAAGCAAAAATCTTGTGCCGTCGACTGACATTTTCAATATGAATGTAGGAATTTTGACATGTTTATGTCATTGGATTTGCTTTAGTGCATGGGACTGTAGACTGCAGCAGCTCAAGCGTGGGTTCATATCTGATTCATCCACTTCAGCTGCAGTGACAGCAAGGTTTTATGGCTGGGCCATGATAAAGCCCTCTAAATAAGTTGCTGCATGTATGTCAACACCTGCAGTTCTTCAGCAATTAACGCTTTCTAGCCTGTGCTGAACTTTTTTCTCCCCTCCCC
>VZSV01000212.1:668405-682939 GCA_013398735.1 Nothocercus julius | reverse complement strand
ACCCCCCCTCAAACCTAGTTTTCTGCCTCAGGAGAGACTAGGGAATGCAGAGAAGCCTGTGGAATCCTGTACTGTTTCGCAAGGCATGCAGCTTAAATAAAATGGAGGCTATTCAATGCATCAGCAGTGTCTATATACCAGCAGTCTACATGAAGCGTGCAGATGGTTGCAGTCCTTTCCACTTCATGAAGTTGGATTTTTTTATTTTTTTATTTTTTTTAAATCTTCCAACTCTCCTCCTTTTCCAGATAACCTTGTCCACCCACCCCACCCCCAAAATCATTAATGGGAAAAAAAAAAAAAAAAAAAAAATCTTAGGAAAAACAGGCATCTGTGTTCTAAACAGTTGTATGCGGCTGTGTTAGGGCAGGATGAATGTGTTTAAAAATGTTGCAGACAGTACTGCTTTTTTTGTCCATTAGGTGTTATGTCCCCGATGTGATATTGGAATGTTGAATCTTAAAAGAAAGCAGAAGAAATTAAAGGAGCCAGTGCCAAGTGGAAAGAAGAAGAGCACTAAGCTAGAGACTCTGAGTGACTTGGAAAGAGCTCTCTCTGAGAGCAAAGATACTGCATCGGCGGTATGGGATTTGTTTGTTTTTTTTTGAAATAGAGTTTCTTCTAAGTTCTTCTCCCTTCAGATTGTTGGTTGTGTCTGCCTCTCTTATGTGGGCGGGTTATCTTGTGCTGTTCCTCAGAAGGGTTTTTATAGCTGGGCTTTCCTGTCGTTGATTATGATTTCTCAAAACTGCACTTAGTGGAAAAACTCTGCATCTTCTTTGTGCCTACAGTAATCTTACAATTTGCAAAGCCATACCTATAACCTAACCAAAACACAGGAAAGTCAAGGACTGAGAGGCAGCATTTTCATTCTTCATACTAAGACCTTAGTAAAAACCCTGTTTTCCCCAGTCTAATTCTTTCACAGATCATGGTAACCCAGTACCATTTATAATTAAAACAAACGCCATGAATGATTAAAGAAAATCTCATACATTACAAAGGCAGTAAAACACTAGTTCTGCATGGAGCTTGGTTGGTTGCTGTTTGATGGTAATGTGCTTTAGTCCAACAGACCAAATGTGGCCTCCACTATGGTCAGATTAAACGGCGTCTCATGAGGAGGACTATGGGACAGCAGCAGAGCATCTTTGTAGGGTTCAAGTGTAGTTACCTGCGGGATATCTCAGTTATGATTTAGAGCAGCTACTTGAAACCAATCTGTTAAGCTCTTAATTTTTGGCATCTCTGCAAATCCAAATTTATAGACAGAATACCTAGGAAAGCTGGAAAAAGAGAATGGGTCCTCATAGCCCCTCCTTCATTTTAACTATAGAAACTCTCATTGACATTTGGGGTTTTGAAAGAGAAGGACATTCACACAGACTTCAACCAGGAAAAAAAGATTTTACCATGTCATATGTTGCAAGAATCTTATTTATAGCGGAGTTTTTCTGGGTGGTTTGTATACTTTTACAACCAAACATTATAGCTGCAGTGCTTCATAGCCATGTCCATAAAATATTTGAGCATGCTGAGTACAAGTCCCATATCTGTCAGGCTGAATGCATTTGTCTAATCTTTGCAGAGTGCATTTCTCTAGTCATTGCATTTCAAAGCCATGACATGTGATGTAACCATTATGTGTATATTTATATGCCTGTTACCCTGCATACTCTCCAGTGTACGTTTGTTTTTTATATGTAAAATAAAACCATGGAGAATTTAATAGCTGCAGCTGGAGTTAATAGACTCTATTAAAAAATGAGGCATATTTCTGTCTTTAATAGTGGACAGTACTGATGATTCCTGGAAAATGAGTAGGAAAATGAGTAGATGTAAATGAGTAGATGTAAAAAGGGCAAATCACACATTAAGGAGTGCATCTAAATTTCACTTGGTACTTACAGCCCCCAAAGTAAATACATAGGTCAGCATATGACCATGTTTGCTGGACTGTGTACGTAATACAGGTATGATGGATATGTTTGTATTCCTGAAAAATGCCAAGATGTTTTAAGCTTAAAAAGAATCAGACTTAATACTTTTCCATGAAAAAACCTCTCAAATATCTATAAGCCATATCTGCCCCTTAATTCAGAAATTTGGTGTTTTAATGAAGGTAATGTTTTTGTAGTACAAAATGAGAAGGATGTGGGTCAAAGAGGAGGGGAGTTAGGTTATTTTTTGCAGTGGAGTCAGCTTTGCATCTCTGGGCCTGAGGAGGCAACCGAAGGAAATAGTGAAGTCAGGTCACTTGTGCCTCCTCAAAACTACTTCCTTCCAAACATTCAAAGCTTTGACGGGCGGCATGCAAAGGTGATGAACTTTAAACATCTGAAATACTTGCTAGCACCTCTACAGTGTGTTTGTGCAGAGGTCACCCTGTCTCTAATGAGTGATGTTACTTGAGAAATAATCGTCCAGGAATGACATCCCTTTCTCTAAACTCCCATGTAGATGGCTACGCTTGGGGAAGCCCGATTAAAGGAGATGGAAGCACTGCGTTCTCTCCGAGCAGCAAATGAAGTAAAGGTGCTGTCTAACGAAGAGGACACAGAAATGAAAGTCTGTCTATGCCAGAAAGAGCCAGCTGCTCCAATGATACAGTGTGAACTCTGCAGAGGGTTCTTCCACACCAGCTGTGTTTCAGTGCCCAGCACTTTGCAGAGACCTCGTGTGTGGCTCTGTCCACACTGTCATCGATCAGAAAAGCCACCTTTAGAAAAAATCCTCCCTTTGCTGGCCTCCTTGCAGCGTATTCGTGTAAGGCTTCCTGAGGGGGATGCTTTACGCTATATGATAGAGAGAACTGTGAACTGGCAGCACAGAGCACAACAAATGTTATATTCAGGGAATCTAAAACTCATACAAGACAAAGTTGGCTCAGGATTACTGTACAACAGATGGCAAGCCACAGCAAGCCAATTGCCAGAGACAAATAAGGTAAGACGGGCTACTTCTGGGTTTCCTGGCTGTAGGTGGCATGTGGTCAGCAAGCACACCTCTCCTTTTGGGTCTTGGCTAGGCCACTTAATTATTCATGCAGTATCTATATACCAGCAAGGCAGATTATATTGATAAAGCAGTACAGAAACAAAGAATTAGGGGTCTGCCTTATCAGTTAGCCAGCATGTGTGTGTCCTCCAAGAATAACGTGGTATTCCCTTTCTGCTGGAGTTTAGAGAACAATTACTCCTACAGGGCCTACTTTTGCATCTTCTCTTCCCAGTTCCTATGTTCTAACATGATACTGGTAATGACAGAGTTGCTGAAGCTATTGTTTCTAAGAGCGCTCAATATTTGGTTAGCTAAATATTAAATATCCTTTATTTACAACTATTTCAAAGTAATCTTAAATTTTGAGAACTAGTAACAAAGAAAAAAAAAAACTTGTGTGTTGCAAGTGTAGCTGACAGGTAAGATTGTTTCCAGAAGGGAGCCTTCATCTGTTACTGCTCTGTGCCTTCCCTTTTGCTTACATTTAAACTCTCCAGCTGAAACTTGTGCTAATGCTACTCTGAATTAAGCTATGGGAGGTGTTTTAGGTGTGATCATGAAGGAGTTTCAAACTTACACAGGAAAAGAGATCTTGCAGCCAAAATGGCAGGGAAATGGGTTAAATATTTCCTGAGATAATAAATGGAGGAGAAATACAAAATAAAAGGTCAGTGCAGCATAAGGAATATAAAATGCCCCCAAATGCAATGTCTTTCACTTTTTAATTGAAACATCTTATTTCTGCTAGTCTTTTCATGTTAAATATAGTCTGTTTGTGTCTTCATGTTCAGTTACTTTAAACAAGAATTGCATCATGGATGCTTGAAGAGGTGCTGTAGCTGTTTGGTATAGCCAAGGTGATCTGCATACCAAGTTGCTTGTGTAGGCCAAATGTTTCAAATAAGGAAGGCTAATTTTATAAATACAAGTCCATGTTTAGGCATCTAAGAGAATGTCTCAGATAAGTTTGGAAGTATCTTTCCACTAGACCAGCTAGTGTAGCTGAAAAGAAAATGGGTAAGATTTTTCACGTATCAGCTGTGTTTGGGACAAAAATGGAAATGATAAGCTTTACAGATAAATACAGTATGGCCTTGTATAGAAACAAAGCTGTACTCTCTGTGGTAACTGGGCAGCTTATTCATTTTGTCAGTTAAGTGTGCACAAAAAAAAAAAATCCTTATTTTATGCAGGGATAGTATAGTTGTACTAGCTCAGCATGGAGCCACACAAATGCAACTATACCTCCTGAGAGCTGAAAGCTGTATAACTGTGTTGTGTGGTCTGAAGCTCAAATTTAGTAAAACCTGCTACATCAAGGTAACTGTAGCAGAGCTATTTCAAGTATCCTTGTGACCACATTTCCCAGCTGAGAAGTTCTTGGGAAGCTCAGTGATAACTACATGAGGCAACTTGGGTCCTTTACTGAGCCTGAGCTCACAAGCCCTCCTGAAGCCAATAGCACTGAGGGCTGCTCAGAGGTACCCAGCTGGAGGAGCTCAATAAAGGCTCTGAGCCAAAACTAAAGTCTTGGTGCACTCAGGTTCCTTTCTGTCCCATGAATCGGGTGTCTCAGCACCCTCTTCTGTCCTGTAGCAGTCATGTTTTCCCCGTTATTCACGGTAATCCAATACTCTCCTTCCCCCAGAGAAATTTGTAACAGTAACCACTGGAGTTGGGCTTCTCTGGCACAAGCAAAGTGAAGACGTGGAGCATTTAGCCGAGTTTGAAAAATTCAGTTGAAAAACAGCTGTGAGCAGTTGATGAGAGCCAAATCTTGAAAGGGGCCCAGACTCTGCAACACTGAGATAGACGACAAGGTTTTGAAAGGCATACAGTGAGAATTTTACAAGTGGTTCAGCAAGTTAAGGACCAGCTGTCATTGACCATCTTAGAAACAGGCATCTCCTATAGCTAAGATTACTTAAATTGAGCTATTCTGAATACAGCAGATTGGGTTAAATACTTACATGCATTGCAGTTTACCTCCAATTTTTCATCCCCTTCCTCCTCACAGGAAATTAGCATCATCTCAGCTCTGCTGATTTAGGGACTAACCTGATGAAGAGATTAGCTGAAGCACTTGACAGAATGGGATTGCAGCAAGAACACGTTAATAAATCCTAGCGGGGGGAAGAAAGTAAGGGTACTATCTGGAAAAATGTAGCTGATGAGAGGCACTACTTGGATATGCTGCAACTGGAGTAATTCATCCACATACCTTATGTTTTAAAAGTGCTCTTCTGATATTTTTGGTGTTCAAAAATGCTACTTGTTGTCTTGTGCTAGTAGCCTTTGCACAAATGAGTGTATGTTTCATCACTGATATGTATTCTGCGCATGCTTATCTAACCAAATGTGCTTCAAAACATGTCTCATCAGATCAAGTCAGATCATTCAGCGTGAGAAATCATGTTTTCGTTGTGCAGAATGAAAGAAAACCATAGGTTCTACACTGGGTCAGTTCCAGCGCTGAAGATCTTCCACAAATTGATAATTTATCCCTTAAGTGACTGTGCGTTGTCTCTAGTGTACTCTAAAAGCTTGTTCTCTTCCGGGAGAAAACGCTGCTGCATGCATAAGGGCTAGATTCCCATGTCTTTGGAAACCACAATTCACAGCTAGGAATTTTAAACATAAAGTTGCTTTTGCTTATTTCCAGGTTTAGGATGAAGTATTTATGTGAATTAGATTGAAGGCACTACAGGAATAAAAGTTTAAGCAGTTCTATGAGGGAATAAAAAGTTCTGACTCTGTAGACTTTTGATGTTTTAAAATGAAATATATAGAAAAAAATTCATGATTCTTTTTCCAGGTTTCCCAGACAATTGGAGCTATGTCATTCTCCATGCCTTGGGACTGGGATAACAGGACCATATATTTACATTCTTCTTTTCCTACAGGACAACACTGCATCCCCCTTCATGGTTTGTAGTTTTCTGCTTCATTTTTGGTTCTTCGTTGTGGGGAGATATCCTGGTTAACAGGAGGTGCTGACTTGTCCTCCAGTCACATATGGGCCTGCTAAGGGAAAGGAGCCTGTGACTGTGCAGCAGGTCCCACTGCTTCTCTATCCCCTTAGCAGCTTTGGAAGTAATGTCTAGTTTTACAGAGGGTTAAATTTCTCAAGGATAAAAAGTTCCTACATCTGTAATGGAAAGGTGTGGCAATGTAGAAGACATATCAAAGCAATGCCACAACAGAGAGAAATCAGTAATTTTTCTGCCCTTATTCTTTCTGAGGTACAGCAGTCAGCTGGCCCCTTTCCATGTGCACAGCACACAATGGACTGTGGAAGTGAAACAGAAGATACAGGAAAGCAAATGGAAGAGGGGAGAAAATAATGAATTTTTAGGAGTTGGGGAAGAATAACACAAGGAATAGTTGGACACAGCAGGGTATCCATGTGACTCCAGTCCACATAAGTTTTGCTTACAGAACAACTGTTTGGGTCACAGACTTCAGTGTTTTCTTAGCTGCTGGCAGAGTTCAGGTTACTCAGCCTGTTCCCTGTGCTCCCTAGCTCCAAATTTGTGTTTATCAGACTAATAGAGACATGCTACCAGTGGTATTAGGTTAGAACCATAAAAAGCTATTTCTCAGTTCCTGATACAGATTGCTGCTGCCCAGAGGAGCTAGGTCTAGCCTTATTGTCCATTTTTGAGTCTATACTGCTTAGTCCATATTAATATTACACATTGTTTACTTCAGTTTAAAGTTATGATTAAAATCAAACAAGCGCTTTCTAGTACCAAATTTAGCTTGCAGGCCACATTTGAGTTGTATTGAACACTATTTTTAAAAGCTGTGATTTACACTATGATTTTGACCTACTGTGACTGTTTCAAAATCCTATTGCAGAAGCTTTGTAAGCTTGATATTAATAGTGGGTGTTAACTGTACAGCAGGAATCAGTTTAAACATCCTTTCAGCTCTCCTTTGTCTCTTCTCATTTCTTGTCTTCAGTTACGGGTTTCATATCTTTTGTTCCCTCATCCACTTGTTGCTTAGCGAGGGGTCACTGCTCAGCAGACTCTTCGTTGTTGTTACCAACTTCTGTACGAGCCTCTACCTTTCTTTTTAACCTTGCTGTTAAAAATGAGCAGTGAAGAGCAAACAGATACGAGTTAGTTTGTACACTTGCAGATCAAACAGTCTTTCACAGCTTTTTCTTAGGTGCTACCATAGAAGAGGTTCTCATCAATTCTGACATGGAAAACTTCTTTTCCTCTCTCTCCCTCAATAGTCATTAGCACAGAGCTGGATGAGTTGATGATGGAAGCCCAGCTGCTCCAGGTTTCTCTGCCCGAAATACAGGAGCTGTATGAGATTCTGTTCACAAAGCAAATCCCTGCTCCCCAGACGGAGCAGAGGTCCTCAGCTGGCCCAGCAAATGAAAAGGCAAGTGTCTAGCAATGGCGATGAGACTGGGGTCACTTCTGAGCATCTGCTCTGCCTGAGCAGATAAGATTTACATTAGGTTTGTGCATGTGTCTTTACTTCCATGAAAATCAATTTTTCTTGTGCAAAAGAGGTTAAGATTGATAATTTAAAGAATTCATTACAAACAAGTATTACTGAATCTGCTTTTTGATGTGTCGTCATCCTCTGTATTTAAATATATTCATTCCAATTCAAATGATGTAGTATGTCCTGCAGATAAGAGTTTTTCCTAGAAAGTTGCTTCTGAAGCAGCAGAGACAGGAAATGATAGTCTCTACTCTCTATATTTCTGTCATTTGAGTGTGACTCTATGCTTGGCTTTTAGTGTTTGGTGTAAATGCAAAATGTTTGACAGAGGATGCTGCTGGCTTTTCATCAAAGTGAGATATGGACAGGGAAGGCGAGCCAAATAACAGAATATAATGAGTGTTAGATGTGTACTTATGACTTAGTACTTGTATACTCATAATCAGGATTTTTGCCATAATATCTTTCCAACAGAATGAGTGCTGTCGAGGGAAAAAGGATGGAATCAGTTATATGGAGAGAAAACTGAAAAGGCGTTTTGAAAGAGAGAGCTTTTGCGATGAGAAGAGATCAAGGGTAAAACAAATGAGAACACCAAAAAAGAAGAAACTGAAACTGAATCATTCAAAAGATCTCTGCAATAACAGACTGGAGAGAGAGCGGGAGCGTCTTTTTGAGATGCAGCGTTCCAGTGAGAGCCACTTGTTTCCCTCAGATACGTCATTCTCTGAGCAGGAGGACTCTGAGGATGAAGATGCCATCTGCCCTGCTGTGAACTGTCTGCAGCCTGAGGGAGATGAGGTTAGTAGAGACAAAGCCACTGTGGTGAGGACACTCAACTACACCAAAATTGTTTCACTACCTAAGATTTGCTTTCAAAAGAGCATGAGGCAGTTCAGAAAACCAAGATAGCTGTGCAGCAAAATGTCCTGCCTCAGCCCTGTTTGGCAGGCACAGAGCGCACGTCTGCCACTGTTAGCACAGTGTTAGGAACAAACCTCCCACCTTCCCACAGAGCAGCTGTTGAGGAGTGGGGAAGGCAGGTGGATGTCAAAACACCTGCATGGAACTGCAGGAGGTGGGGTGAGCAGACAGTATGTTGATATGCACTCTTGAAACATGAGATCTAGTTAGACTTTGTGGATCCAGACCTTTCTATGGACAGGTGCAGTGTCCTGGAGCTTTGCGCAGCTCCTTCCATACTGAAAAATGGAAAAAGGACATCCCTAGACTACTGGAAGATCATGGTGAAGTTGCTGTCCATAATATGGAATGGGGAAGCAAAGCAACAGGAGGAATAAGGGAAGTGTGCTCTCCTCTCAGCTCTAGGGGACCTGGCTAGCAGGAGTCCAGAGGATGGTGAGCATAAGGATGGTCAGCACTGCTCAGCTGTAGAATGGGGCACAGCTTACTCATTTAAATAGATTAAAAGTCCCCAAATATCTAATAAAAACTGCACTTACTTGTTTGACCCCTCTCTGAACACCGGCATGTCTGTCTTTTTTTTAGGTGGATTGGGTCCAGTGTGATGGCAGCTGCAACCGGTGGTTTCATCAGGTGTGTGTGGGCATCTCTCCAGAAATGGCGGAGAAGGAAGATTACATCTGCATCAGCTGCACGGGGAAGGACGCTCAATATCGGAAGTAAAACTCCCCGTAAAACGTTCAGGACTTGAGTAAAGAAGGTTATCAGAGTTTCTCCGCAAAGCCACAGGGGCTGGTTTAAGAGCCAGACTGCAAATGGTGCTACTTCTATCCTCATGGGATCATTTTCCAGAACTCAAAATAATTTTTGACACTTTTATATCTTCCCTTGATCTGTTTGTGGTTGTTGAGGTTTGAAATGCTGTTTAGCAGGGGTTTCCACCAATTTGGAAGGCATTTGAAACATGCACCTTTTATTGTACAGCATTAAATTACCTCTCTGGGATTTACCGGCATATTTAATTCAGCTTGGTTTAGGTGAAGAAAAAAAAAAAAAAAAAAAGCTGCACCATGAATTTTCCAATAAATCCTCTTTTGAGGAAATCCCTGTTTACTCTGTTAACTCTTTGGAGACTTTAGTTTTTTTCCACTTTGTTTTTTCGTAGACTAGATTTATTTATCTGAGCAATAACTTCTATGTCTGGTTTCAGTGACTGGAATGACAATTCTGAACAGCGTGTTGCTTTTAGCATTGGTTGATGTACAGAAAGCAAATGTTAGATCCTAGTGTCACTGATGGCCTGGTGATGTAGAAGACAGAAAAAGCTCTGTAAAGTAATTGCCACAGCTGTATTTTGGCTTTCTCCTTTTTTGGGTAGCTTGTATCAAATGTTGCAGTTTATATTGTGGAATAAACCCCTGGTTATGTTATAAAATTAAATGTTGGTGTTTTTAGAGAGCTTGAAATGCAGTTTCATTTCCCTCTTGATTGCTTTAAAGGATTCTCTTATCAAGAGAAATCCCTCTTAAAAAAATATGTATATATATGCAAAAGCCAGGGTATTTTATTTATTCATAAATTACATTCTGAGGAGAAAGTAGATGGAGATCTTACACCAAAAGTATTTTTCAATGTCTTTTTCATTGTCTTTTTTCAAAGCTTTTCCAGAATTGAAGTTATTTATAAGTTGGGTGAATGAGGGGTCAAAACTAAGATCTGTGATTTGGAGAGTTCACCTGGGAGGCAAAAGTGTGGCAGCTTCTATTGACAGCCTTGTCCAGCTGCCTCCTCAAGCAAAGACCTTCCCTTCTGCACACATGGTCAGCTTGTTCTGCAGGGCACTTGCTGATCACGAGGTGCTGCCTGGCCACGTGCAGGGCCCTGCGGCTGCTTTGCTTTGCTTGCCAGGAGCCTGAGGAATGAGGAAATCTCGAGACAGGTCTATCAAAGATTGCGTTTTGGGAACATAGCCAAGGAGGGGAAGAAGGGGAGTGGTTATTTCTCTCAACATGGGCTACACACGCTGTAAATACCTGGAATATAATCACTTCTTTGGAAGTGGACTGGTGCCAGTGATGTTGTCTCTGTTGTCCACTGAGGACATAATATCTAAAGCCCTTGGAGATGAGAAGGTCCTTGTATCAGAGAGAGCTTTCTCCTTATGATATCCTGCCATCACCAGAAATGGGGCAGGAGCCGTGATGCCTCAGCTCCCAGTCAAGGGAAAGTTGCCTGTAAATTTTTCTGTGCCCATTCAGAATTTTTCCCCTGGGCCAGAAGCATGCAGATCCATTGAGTTTCAGGGCATTTTGCAAAGCCAAGCGGTGGAATTCTGTGTGCAGTAAGAACTGAAAAAGAATTAGATTTTTATGAGGTTTTGGAGCACTTAATAGGCTTTTTAGTTTCCCGTTGATTTTTAACTAACCATAGAGAGCATTTTCAGCCTTGCATAGATGATTTGTCTAAGTGGATGAGTGGAATGTAGGGGGTGGAGCAGAGTTACAGCACTGAATTATGTAAATGTACATATATGCTTTCATATTATGACTTTCCTGTATTATTTACTGTAATTACCCAGTGGAAGTTATGTGACTCTGGTTGGATTAAATCCTTCTGCAACATTAAGGTAACAATCCAAGCCATGGAAAAAAGAATTGATCAGTAATATCTTCCTTTCAAAGAGGGAATGAACAAACTTGAAAAAAGAGTTTGCACAGTATTGTGATGTAGCTGAAAATTTTTATAAGTTTTCTCTCACAGTATTCCTTTTATTTCCACTGAAGAAATGTTTACTAAAAAGTGCTAGAGCAAATACAATGCAATTAATTTTAGGATTATGATTCACTACAGGACCATGTGAAAGTTGTGAGTGGTAGGTCCGTAGTAGTGGCACCTCCTGTGCCACAGAGTCACTTCCCCATTTGGATGCCTAAGTTTAAGTCAATTTTTAACTGTGTTGGACTAAATGAGTACAACATTTGTTATTTGCTTCAAGGTGGGTTCTTCTGAATGTCCTTTGTATATCTGTCATCAGAAGCGATGGAAGTGAAGGCAGAGTGCTTGCAGCAGGAGGGCCTGGTAGGGAATATTGGTTGTCCTGTCACCCCTTTTCTTGCCTGTTCAAAAACTCCTGAGGATAAACCAAAACAAAAATGGGAATATCCTCCCCAAGCCACTCTGCCTCCTTTGCTTTCTATAGAATGAAGCAACTGGACACGTGAATCTCCTAGGCTCCCTCATCTCCTAATACTTGAATGAGAACAGTGGTTCATCGTGGCCCTAGGTTACAGCTTGTAATTTAATCCTTTAATCTGCTCCTTGTGCATCTTTTTCAAGCCACAGGATGAGTGCCAGAACAGCCAGCAGACGCCCTGTTGTATCACACAATTTTGGTGACAAGGCCTTTCAAATATAACACCAGTAAGATAATTCATCTCAAGAAGAGGTGAGCATTCAGCTCTGCACATTTAAAAGACCATAGTGCTGAAGGCATCTGTTCCCAATTCCAGGACCTGAATGCAAGGTTTCTAAATTGCTTGAATCAGATTTTCTGAATCAGATTTTCTAGCACGGAGAGAACTGTCTGGGAGGGCAGGTCTTAGGCCCCGGCTCTCTGTTTTTGAAGTGAGTACAGAATTAAAAGGCTTAATAGTTTCAAAACACTTTGGAGAGATCCTGAATTCACACTAACTAACAGCTGTGAAACTAAGGGCTATCTTCAGATGATAGTTCTGAAGAAGGCTTGGAATTGATGGTAACCAAACTGGTCACTGCAGTGAACTGGTCACCCAGTTTCATGGTGGTAGGTGGCTCTACATGTGGATCTGCAACCTTGGATCTTTGCAGAAGGCTGCTTCTGAAAAGCTGAGGAAAGAAATTTTAGAATGTCAATGCTTCCTAAGCAAAGGTGTGAGAAGTAGGATTGGTTTCCTTCAAACCTTCCTTCTACCACCTAATGCACCATCTGGTTTCTCCCCAGAGCTAATGGTTACACATTATTGTACGCAGGTATTAGTCTGGTAAGTGGTGAGTCCTATAGCCCTACTGGCCACCAGCAAAGACAAAAATCTGTGCAACAAAATATATTGGGGAACAGGGCACGCCAAGGATTTGGTATAAATTCCTTGGTGTAAAATTCTGTCTTCAAAGTAAACAAAATAAGCCAGTCCTTCCCTTTCCCATCATCTTCTGGGTAATAGTCTGTGCTCCAACTGCTTTGGGCTGGGGAGGATGGGAAGATACAAATATTTAGCAGTTCAAATGAGTTCCAGATACAGAAAAGATACATTTTTGTATAAACAATATATTAGTCCCCAGTATTTCAAATTCCAGTTGAAATTAAGGGATATAAATGGAATTGATTCAGGGACGGGAACGTGCCCTTTACAGTTGCTGAGTCATGTGTTTGCGTATCAAGTGTCACTGAGGAAAAAACAGGGCTGAAAAACCTTCTTTGTGCATTGTGGGGTTTCCACAGTGATTTTTTGCTGCATCCCAAGGGTGAGGAGGAGGAGTCTTATAATTCACTAACTGCATATACATTCTTATGCACAATGGCATAAACGCAGCTAACTCCGCAGGCCAACACAGCAGCTGGTTTGTATTACAGCTGACCCTGCGATGTGTGGAGCGTTGTTCAAATGTGAGCATGCTGCAGGGAGAAGGGAGCTGCAGTGAGGGGCTTCAGCCACAGGCCACTTTTCTGGCAAGGCAAGCAAAAGATCAGCAAAGAACAAGAGCAATAACTAATGTAAATACAGATGTCTTTGGAGAGGACAGCGCCATACTAAGAAGAGAATTTAAAAAAAGAAAAATGTGGAACATCAGACATAGCAGTCACAGTAGATCAATAATACCTGAATTCAATATATAGCTTCTGTGTGAGACAAAAGTTGAAGATGGCATCAGTAGGCTCCAGTAAAAACAATCTGACTAGAACAAGCAGATGTTTTATGGAGAAGACAAAGGAGTATGAGATATGCTGCTGGTTTCAAAGTGAGATGAGAAATGTGTGCTTAAATGTGGTTGGAAAGAAACCTTGACCTACCCTAAATAACAAAAAACAGAGTGCAGCCTCATCCGCTTATGGAAGTACCTGATGTACCTCAAATTTTCCAAGTTCCGAAATGTTTGCCAAACCTCCTACTGGACATCTAAGAACATACAAATGTATTTTATAAAGCGTAGTAAAATTGGTGGCTCCCTGCCTACAGAATATGCACTTACCTTGATGAGGTCTCCATCACACAGGGTTTGCTAAGCATAAACCAGCATCAGAGAGTATTTTTAGAGCGTTTGGCCTGCTTCAGTATCTATGGGGCATTTCTTCATGTTCTTGCTGCTGCTTGAAGTTAAATTTTAATCCAGCTGGGGACTGACCCAGGATAGGTTTCCTGGTCATCGTGGAGGGGTTAGAGCTCCCCGTCCTCCTCGTGTAGCCTGGTGCTCTGCGTCTCCCTCGTGCTGGCCCTTCTGTCTCTTGCAGGATTTTTTCACTTGCTGCTCCACTCCCGTAACATGTGTGTCTTTCCATAGGGGGTCTGGCTTAGTGCAGGTCCCCAGGGGAGCTCAGAGGCCCTGCATGGGAAGAAACACTGTAAAATATCACTGTAAAATATCTTTTCACAGTAAGAAAAGATACAATCTTTTGCTCAGGAAGAACTTGGCTTCCCTAATGCATGTGTAAAGAAAGGATGAACTTCATAAACCCTGCTCTGGGAACATCCCTTCTGCCCGTTACCTGCATCCTCCTTTTCCGCAAAATCGTAGTAGTACAGGGATATTGTGATGTGTAAGAAGGGACAAAAAAAACGAGCACAGAAGCTTCATGCAGATGCAGCCAGTGCAAGGGCACCGGAAGAAAGCACTCATCCAGCAGCTCTGATTTTGGGGCCATTTGGGGGTGTCATTTCTAGTTGTGGAGAGCAACTACTTTGTCCAGTCCATCAAGAACATGCCAGGATTATGAATTAAATCAACAAGCGTTACGAAAGGATGAGTGACCAAATACACTTTGTGGATGCACATTTACCATTAAGTAACCTGTTACAGTAGGACATGGGCCATGAAAACCCTCGTGGTGTGACCACAATAATGCTTCTATCTTAAAAAAAAATATATATATATATATATATATATAC